>JABMCL010003629.1:0-110000 GCA_018857735.1 Alviniconcha marisindica | reverse complement strand
TGTCTTCAGCCTCACACAAATTAGTATCTCTACGAATGTCTTCAGCCTCGCACAAAATCAGATCTCTGCGAATGTCTTCAACCTCGCACAAAAATATCTCTGCGAATGTCTTCAGCCTCGCACAAAATCAGATCTCTATGAATGTCTTCAGCCTCACACAAAATCATATCTCTGCGAATGTCTTCAGCCTCGCACAAATTAATATCTCTGCGAATGTCTTCAGCCTCGCACAAAATCAGATCTCTACGAATGTCTTCAGCCTCGCACAAAATCAGATCTCTGCGAATGTCTTCAGCTTCGCACAAAATCCTCGCACAAATTAATATCTCGGCGAATGTCTTCAGCCTCGCACAAAATTAGATCTATACGAATGTCTTTAGCCTCGCACAAAATCATATCTCTGCGAATGTCTTCAGCCTCGCACAAATTAATATCTCTGCGAATATCTTCAGCCTCGCACAAAATCAGATCTCTACGAATGTTTTCGGCCTCGCACAAATTAATATCTCTGAGAATGTCTTCAGCCTCGCACAAAATCAGATCTCTACGAATGTCTTCAGCCTCGCACAAATTAATATCTCTGCGAATGTCTTCAGCCTCGCACAGCCTCCCGTACTCTTTGCCCCGTTTCTCATACTGTCACCCGTCAGCTGGAGTCCTCGTACCGCACTTTCCACCCTTAGTTCCAGCGCTTCTTCGTCCTCGGCCCCTCTACGTGGTGCGACCCGCCCCCTGATTTTGATTGATTGCTACAGTACCACTAATAACTGAGCTAGTTCTAGCTGAGTGGATCCGCCCCCTGATTTTGATTGATTGCTACAGTACCACTAATAACTGACCTAGTTCTAGCTCAGTGGACCCGCCCCCTGATTTTGATTGATTGCTACAGTACCACTAATAACTGAGCTAGTTCTAGCTCAGTGGACTCCGCCCCCTGATTTTGATGATCCCCAAAACCCCTCCCGATTTTGATTGATTGCTACAGTACCACTAATAACTGAGCTAGTTCTAGCTGAGTGGACCCGCCCCCTGATTTTGATTGATTAAACTTTACTTCTCAACGGTGAAAATATTAGAACAAAGGTCGACTCACATATCTGCCGTTGCTACAGTACTACTAATAATTGAGCTAGTTCTAACTCAGTGGATCCGCCCCCTGATTTTGATTGATTGCTACAGTACCTCTAATAATTGAGCTAGTTCTAGCTGAGTGGACCCGCCCCCTGATTTTGATTGCTTGCTACAGTACCACTAATAATTGAGCTAGTTCTAACTCAGTGGATCCGCCCCCTGATTTTGATTGATTGCTACAGTACCACTAATAATTGAGCTAGTTCTAGCTCAGTGGACCCGCTCCTTCCTCTCCGACGGAAACCCTCGCTGGACTCCTTCGTGTCTAACCCCAAGATAGTTCTGTTTCCAAAGCAACGGACCTGCCATGCTTTCCCCTATCGCGCTGCTATCGTCCTCCGCCGTAAGCCACTGTTCATCATCTGCTGAAGTCGTTTGTAACTTGTTTATTATAGACTCGTGTGTGCGTGTGGATAATTTAGAAAAAGAATCTGGTCTTCTTAGTGGAAGAGATCGAAATGAAAGGTCAAGATCAAGGATTATTTTCAACTGTCCCGTTAATTCAATATCGACTTTGAAAAGCCACTTTGGTGAGTTACGATTAGCAGGACTGGCTGTGCATAAAACAGAAGAAGATCAAAGTGTTTATAAAACACAAAATCTTGTCCGGAAAACACACGCACACACGAGTCTATAATAAACAATTTACAAACGACATGGAAAGCTTGGGGACCGGGAAAGCTTGGGGACATGGAAAGCTGGGGGACATGGAAAGCTGGGGGACCCGGGAAAGCTGGGGGACATGGAAAGCTGAGGGACCCGGGAAAGCTGGGGGACATGGAAAGCTGGGGGACCCGCGAAAGCTGGGGGACCCGCGAAAGCTGGGGGACATGGAAGCTGGGGGACCCGGGAAAGCTGGGGGACCCGGGAAAGCTGGGGGACCCGCGAAAGCTGGGGGACATGGAAAGCTGAGGAACCCGGGAAAGCTGGGGGACATGGAAAGCTGGGGGACATGGAAAGCTGAGGAACCCGGGAAAGCTGGGGGACATGGAAAGCTGGGGGACCCGCGAAAGCTGGGGGACCCGCGAAAGCTGGGGGACCCGCGAAAGCTGGGGGACATGGGAAGCTGAGGAACCCGGGAAAGCTGGGGGACATGGAAAGCTGGGGGACCCGCGAAAGCTAGGGGACATGGAAAGCTTTGGGGCCTGGAAAGCTGGGGAGACGCGGTAAAACTTGGGGGAGGGAGACGGGGGGGGGGGGGGGGGGGGGGGGGACGGGGACGGGGAGGGAACTGGAAAGCTGGGGGGGGGGGGGTCTCGTAAACGTGGAAGTGGGGGTAGGGGGGAACCCTGGACCTGGAAAGCTGGGGTGGTGGGTACCCTGGACCTGGAAAGCTGGGGTGGTGGGTACCCTGGACCTGGAAAGCTGGGGTGGTGGGTACTCTGGACCTGGAGAGCTGGGGTGGTGGGTACCCTGGACCTGGAAAGCTGGGGTGGTGGGTACCCTGGAAAGCTGGGGTGGTGGGTAATCTGGACCTGGAAAGCTGGGGTGGTGGGTACCCTGGAAAGCTGGGGTGGTGGGTACTCTGGACCTGGAAAGCTGGGGTGGTTAGGAACCCTGGACCTGGAAAGCTGGGATGGTGGGTACCCTGGAAAGCTGGGGTGGTGTGGAACCCTGGACCTGGAAAGCTGGGGTGGTGTGGAACCCTGGACCTGGAAAGCTGGGGCGGTGGGTACCCTGGAAAGCTGGGGTGGTGTGGAACCCTGGACCTGGAAAGCTGGGGTGGTGTGGAACCCTGGACCTGGAAAGCTGGGGTGGTGTGGAACCCTGGACCTGGAAAGCTGGGGTGGTGGGGAACCCTGGACCTGGAAAGCTGGGGCGGTAGGGAACCCTGGAAAGCTGGGGGACCTAGAAAGCTGGGGAGACCTGGGAAAACCTGGAGGGACTGTGAAAAGCTGAGGCGGTTGCGGTAAAGACCGCTTCAGTTTTCTGGTGACAAGACGTGCAGTGATGCAGTTTTCTGGTGACAAGACGTGTGGTGATTCTACTTTTTCACTTGATATATACTGTCATCGTGTCTCTCTGTCTAGCCCCCTTCTCTCACTCTCCGTTCCGGTTCAGATGAAAAAACTCTCTCATAAAATGCAAGATGGAAACTTCAGGGCTTTGGTTACCGGTCATTCTCTGTTCAGGATCCCTTGTCTGGAACAAACTTCCTGTTCACGTCCGACACTGCAGTTCTCTCTCACAGTTCAAAATGTCTCTTAGACTCTTTGTCTTTACTTCTGCCTACTCTCAGCTACTTTAACCTTTTAACAGGCATTGCATGCTGTACTTGATTTTATGTTGATTTTGCCGCTGACGTTTTCATTGGCTGACTGATGATTTTGGGGGGAATGGGTGGTGGAGAGAGATTGGGAGAGAGAGGGGGGACGCGAGGGGTTGCGAGATTGTGTGTATTACGATCAAAGTGCCTGTGTGTATTACGATCAAAGTGCCACTCCCCCTTTTGAGTTGCATTCCATCAGACTTATGTACAGGACAGCAGTAGCAGTAGTCTACTCAAAGGAATACGGAATTTCAATTTAACACTGACTGACGCGGGGATAATAAAACAATACAGCACAACACAAACACACCGCACCACACAAACACAACACAACACATCACAATACAGCATTCACCCACACGCACACACGCGCTCGCACACACACACACACACACACACACACACACACACACACACACACACACACACACACACAACACACACACACACACACACACACACACATTGAAGGAAAAGGAAAAACAAATTATAGCAGTACTGTCTAAGGAGTGACAAATCGTGCAGCGGGTAAACCTTTTGGCACGTTTTGTCACCACGTGACTGGGTGACAAAACGTGCAGGCGGTACACAAACTTTGACACGTATTGTCACCTTGTGACAATAATTGCTTGGGTGACAAAACGTGCCGCAACAACACTACTACGGCAGTGCTAAAGTATTCCATTTGATACAAAGATTTTCATGGTTTAGACCCAGGCACAGGAACGGCAGTAGCTTCATTGGTCACGGTATAAATCACTGCAGTCTAACCCAAGAAAGAGGGTTTTACTGTGTAAGGTGATTCTGCCGATGCAAAGAGAATGGGGGTCATCTTGTAACACTTCTGCCTATGCCAAGAGAGTGGATGTTTGTGTGAATTACCGCTGTCTATGCCAAGAGAGTGGATGTCTGTGTGAATTACCGCTGTCTATTAATCACTGCTGCCTATCCCAAGAGAGTGGATGTCTGTGTGGATTACCGCTGCCTATGCCAAGAGAGTGGATGTCTGTGCGAATTACCGCTGTCTCTGCCAAGAGAGTGGATGTCTGTGTGACTTACCGCTGTCTATGCCAAGAGAGTGGATGTCTGTGAATTATCGCTGTCTATGAATCACTGCTGCCCATGCCAACAGATTGGATGTCTGCGTGAATTACCGCTGCCTATGCGAAGAGAGTGGATGTCTGTGTGAATTACCGCTGTCTGTGAATCACTGCTGCCTATGGCAACAGATTGGATGTATGTGTGATTTACCGCTGCCTATGCCAAAAGAGTGGATGTCTATGTGAATTACCGCTGTCTGTGAATCACTGTTGCCTATACCAAGAGACTGGATGTCTGTGTGAATTACCGCTGCATATACCAAGAGAGTGGATGTATGTGTGAATTACCGCTGTCTATGCCAAGAGAGTGGATGTTTGTATGAATTACCGCTGTCTATGCCAAGAGAGTGGATGTCTGTGTGAATTACCGCTGTCTGTGAATCACTGTTGCCTATACCAAGAGAGTGGATGTATGTGTGAATTACCGCTGTCTATGCCAAGAGAGTGGATGTTTGTATGAATTACCGCTGTCTATGCCAAGAGAGTGGATGTCTGTGTGAATTACCGCTGTCTGTGAATCACTGTTGCCTATACCAAGAGACTGGATGTCTGTGTGAATTACCGCTGCCTATGCTAAGAGAGTGGATGTCTGTGTAAATTACCGCTGCCTATGCCAAGAGAGTGGATGTATGTGTGAATTACCGCTGTCTCTGCCAAGAGAGTGGATGTTTGTGTGAATTACCGCTGTCTGTGCCAAGAGAGTGGATGTCTGTGTGAATTACCGCTGTCTATGAATCACTGCTGCCAATGGCAACAGATTGGATGTCTGTGTGAATTACCGCTGCCTATGCCACCAGAGTGGATGTTTGTGTGAATTACCGCTGCCTATGCCAAGAGAGTGGATGTATGTGTGAATTACCGCTGTCTATGCCAAGAGAGTGGATGTTTGTGTGAATTACCGCTGTCTGTGCCAAGAGAGTGGATGTCTGTGTCAATTACCGCTGTCTATGAATCACTGCTGCCAATGGCAACAGATTGGATGTCTGTGTGAATTACCGCTGCCTATGCCAACAGAGTGGATGTTTGTGTGAATTACCGCTGCCTATACCAAGAAAGTGGATGTATGTGTGAATTACTGCTGTCTATGCCAACGGATTGGATGTCTGTGTGAATTTCCGCTGCCTATGCTAAGAGAGTGGATGTCTGTGTGAATTACCGCTTCCTATGCCAACAGAGTGGATGTATGTGTGAATTACCACTGCCTATGCCAAGAGAGTGGATCATTGTGTTAATTACCGCTGTCTATTCCAAGAGAGTGGATCATTGTGTGAATTACCGCTGTTTATGCCAAGAGAGTGGATGTCTGTGTGAAGTACCGCTGCCTATGCCAAGATAGTGGATGTATGTGTGAATTACCGCTGTCTATGAATCACTGCTGCCTATGGCAACAGATTGGATGTCTGTGTGAATTATCGCTGCCTATGCCAAGGGAGTGGATGTCTGTGTGAATTACCGCTGCCTATGCCAATATAGTGAATGTATGTGCGAATTACCGCTGTCTATGCCAAGAGAGTGGATGTCTGTGTGAATTACCGCTGTCAATGCGAAGAGAGTGGATGTCTGTGTGAATTACCGCTGTCTATGAATCACTGCTGCCTATGCAAACAGAATGGATGTCTGTGTGAATTACCGCTGCCTATGAATCACTGCTGCCTATGCCAACAGATTGGATGTCTGTGTGAATTACCGCTGCCTATGCCAAGAGAGTGGATGTTTGTGTGAAATACCGCTGTCTATGAATCACTGCTGCCTATGCCAACAGACTGAACGTCTGTGTGAATTACCGCTGCCTATGCCAAGAGAGTGGATGTCTGTATGAATTACCGCTGTCTGTGAATCATTGCTACCTATGCCAACAGAGTGGATGTCTGTATGAATTGCCGTTGCCTATGCCCACAGAGTGGATGTCTTTGTGAATCACTGCTGTCTGTGTCACTGTGTTAATCACTGCTGCCTGTGCCAACAGAGTGGATGTTAGTTTTTAACTTACTGCTGCATGTGCCGAGGGAGTGGATGTCACTGTGTGAATTGCTGCTGCCTATTCCATTAGAGTGGATGTCACTGTGTGAATTGCTGCTGCCTATTCCATTAGAGTGGATGTCAGTGTTGAAATCACTGCTGCATATGCTGAGAGAGTCGATGTCACTGTGTACATTACTATTTCTATTATGATTCTGTTTCAGACGTTATTGATAGGCCTATTTTACTACATTCAACTTTTAGCATTCCAAATATCGACTGACCAGTGGGTGACCAAGTGATTCTAACATGATGCATTTTTATGTTATTAGCTGTCGGTGGAGGGGACGGAAATGCGGGCCAGACAACTTTCAGCTTGTGTTCACTGACCACGGCATTTGCTACACACTCGACAACAGGAATTGGTCCGTCAATTCAGCAGGTGTGTGTCTTACACTAAATAACAGCTTAAAGGTAAACACGGACAAGGCAAGCATATATGATACGCTGGGCGACAGGAATTTGATCGTGAACTATACAGGCAGGTATGTATCATACAGGCCTCCTGTACAACAAAAATTAATCTGGTCATGAACCAGGCAGGTATCTATCATTATAGGCCTTCTGTACAACAACAAAATATAGACAAGTAAGAAATCGTATAGGTCTTCTGTACAACAACAAAATATAGACAAGTAAGAAATCGTATAGGCCTTCTGTACAACAACAAAATATAGACAAGTAAGAAATCGTATAGGCCTTCTGTACAACAACAAAATATAGACAAGTAAGAAATCGTATAGGCCTCCTGTACAACATAAATTATCGTGGTCATAAAATAGGGAGGAGTGTATCATTATAGGGCTCCTGTACAACACAAATTAATATGTTCATAAAATAGGGAGGTATGTGTCATTGTAGGCCTCCCGTACAACATAAATTATGGTGGTCCTGAAATAGGCAGGTATGTATCATACAGGCCTCCTGTAGAACACCAATTAATATGGTCAACAAACTGACAGGTATGTATCACACAATTATGCCTCCTGTAGAACATAGAATAATGTGATTATGAAATAGGCAGTTTACATATATATATATGCCTCCTGTACAAAATAAATTAATGTGGTCATGAAATAGAGAGGTATGTAAGTCACACAGCAACATATTCGGTGTTTAGAGGGGAAAAGATGGCTCTAGAGGGCAGATTTAAATGATCCTATGAAAGAAAAGTTTCGGAGAGAGTATGGCAGATTTTTCTAGAGTACCGGTGCTTGACAGAACAAGGTACGTTGACCAGAAGACTTGAGATGAGCAGATGGAAGACGTAGTGCTTGTTTGCTTCAGGATATTTAAAGAGACAGTCCGTCATATCAGCACAGCACTAGCTCACTGCACGCTTTAAGAGACAGCCATGTCCGGGCTCTGGGTACAACATTGGCCCTAACACGCTTTGAAAAAAGTCATATCTGGGGTCCGGACACGACATTGGCGCGGCCCACTGCACGCTTTAAAGAGACAGTCCGTCATGTCCGGGGTCTAGACAGGACACTGGCCCACTGCACGCTTTAAAGAGACAGTCCGTCATGTCCGGGGTCTGGGCATAACACTGGCCCTCTGCACGCTTTAAAGAGACAGTCCGTCATGTCCGAGGTCTAGACAGGACACTGGCCCACTGCACGCTTTAAAGAGACAGTCCGTCATGTCCGGGGTCTGGGCACAACACTGGCCTACTGCACGCTTTAAAGAGACTGTCCGTCATGTCCGGGGTCTGGGCACAACACTGGCCCACTGCACGCTTTAAAGAGACTGTCCGTCATGTCCGGGGTCTGGGCACAACACTGGCCTACTGCACGCTTTAAAGAGACAGTCCGTCATGTCCGAGGTCTAGACAGGACACTGGCCCACTGCACGCTTTAAAGAGACAGTCCGTCATGTCCGGGGTCTGGGCACAACACTGGCCTACTGCACGCTTTAAAGAGACTGTCCGTCATGTCCGGGGTCTGGGCACAACACTGGCCCACTGCACGCTTTAAAGAGACTGTCCGTCATGTCCGGGGTCTGGGCACAACACTGGCCTACTGCACGCTTTAAAGAGACAGTCCGTCATGTCCGAGGTCTAGACAGGACACTGGCCCACTGCACGCTTTAAAGAGACAGTCCGTCATGTCCGGGGTCTGGGCACAACACTGGCCCACTGCACGCTTTAAAGAGACAGTCCGTCATGTCCGGGGTCTGGGCACAACACTGGCCCACTGCACGCTTTAAAGAGACTGTCCGTCATGTCCGGGGTCTGGGCACAACATTGGCCCACTGCACGCTTTAAAGAAACAGTCATGTCCGGGCTCTCGACTTAAGGGACCAGATTTCTGCGTCCGCAATACCGTACCGCGGGAACATGAAAGTGAAGTCGGCGGGTGCGATGGACCTTTTTCTCGATAGCTAACGCCCAGCAAAACATAAGAGGGTCATTCCAGGGCGGAACACAAGCCCAGCAAGTGTGCCTGCAATGCCAAGGGGGGCATTTGGAACACATTTCGGAGAGAACATAAAAGTCGGACTATATGACCTACAAACTGAAAGCTTTGTGAAATGATGATGCACAAACTGAAGTTAATGTGCACTAAATGCGAAGTAGTTCGTTGAAAACAGGTGGAAGTTATTAGCATTTTTGTGGGTCGCATTTTTGGGGTTCACCCTGTGTATCGGGGCTAAGTAGGAATGAGAGACTGAAATATTGTAATGGATGGATGCATGTTAATGATTAAAAAGCCCCACAATGGAAAACAAAAACAAAAACACCCAGGAATATTTACAGTTAACTCATTCACAGCTGATCAAAAAGACTACACAATTAGTCTGTGTAGCTCATGTACAGTGTGCCTCAGGGCTCAGTACTAGGGCCCATTCTCTTCGTCCTGTACACCACGCCTCTCTCCGATATCATAGCTAACCACTCTAAACCATCAGCTTTTCGCATATGACACACAGCTCCAGAAAACAGCTCCTCTCAGTGAAGTGACTAACCTCACCAAAGAACTCAATACATGCACAGACGACATAAAAACATGGATGACGGAAAATCAGCTGAAACTGAACGACGACAAAACAGAAGCTCATCTCTTTCCCTTTTCGTCTTCCTTGAAACCTTCTACCGTTCCCCTCCCTGATTTGATTACTCTTGGCTCTCACAACATCCCCTTCTCTGATTCTGCCAGGAACCTTGGATTCATTATTGACTCAAAACTGTCCATGAAGAAGCACGTCATAAAAAATCGAAAATGCTTATTTCGAGCTTAAACGCATTAGATCAATCCGCAAGTTTCTCACTGAAGACGCAACCAAGACTCTTGTTACTTCCTATATCCTCTCACGGCTTGACTACTGCAACTGTCTCCTCATGGGTACACCTAATTCTGTCATCCAACCTCTCCAGAAAATTCAGAACTTTGCTGCAAGACTTGTTCTCTTGGCACCCCGTCATCACCACTCAACACCTCTCCTGGAAAAAAACTGCACTGGCTTCCCATTTCAGAACGTATTAAGTATAAAGTCGCTTGTATGTGTTTCGGTGCTATAAATGGTTCTGGTCCTGCTTACCTTTCTGAACTGCTGCATGTCTACACGCCATCTCGTACACTACGCTCTTCTTCTGACACCCGCATGCTGGAAATCCAACAATACAAACGCAAGACTCACGGCTTCCGCACCTTCTCTTGCTTTGGACCCCACATTTGGAATTCACTCCCACAAGACCTTAGACACTGCTCAACCCTGTCATCTTTTAAAGCCAAACTGAAAACCTTCCTCTTCTCACAGTATTTCCATCCTAACTAATATCAGTACCCAGTTTCTGCTACAGTCAGTGTGTGTGTGTGTGTGTGTGTGTGTGTGTGTGTGTGTGTGTGTGTGTGTGTGTGTGTGTGTGTGTGTGTGTGTGTGTTTGTAGTGCGTTACTTTATGAAAATTGTTTTGGTAGGACTATGCTCTACATGTGTATAGAATATCATATGTAGGTTAATATGTATCATGTGAGCGCTCAGGGCGTTGATGAGCGCATGATAAATGTACATCAGTATTATTATAGTCCAGTGGCAATAAATACATCTTACCACAGCTAGTACTGAAGGTTGATGCTGTATAGATATGGATACTCCGAAATAATTCATCCTGCAGGTGATACTGAAGGTTTATGCCTTGCAAAACTGGGTACCACAAAATAATTACTTCAGCCCACAGGTGAACAGCTAAACACGCATGCACCCTACGTATATGGCTCTGCACGAAGTGACGTGACATGGTGCATGGTTGTATGGTGTACACAGGAGCTGAAACAGCAGCAGTTTCGCGTGGCACCAGTCATGTAACAACCAAATAGCGCTCCAAGCACACCACTTGGATGGCTATTCAAAATGCGCTTTAAAAGGTTAGTCACTCATTTAGAATTACATGCGACAAGAGTGCAGTCAGTCTGTTTGAGAACGGAAAATAGCGCTGTATTAGCGATCATCATCAACAGCAACAACAACAGCAGGTGATACCGATGGTTGATGCTGTACATAATTGGGTTCTATAAATAATTTCTTTATGAGACGATTACTTCACTCCACAGATGGCAGTTATATGGCCCGGCCTTTTCAGCCCACAGGTGGCATGGCCCGGTTTCGGCACCCCACAGGTAGCATGGCCCGGTTTCTGCACCCCACAGGTGGCATGGCCCGGTTTCTGCACCCCACAGGTGGCATGGCCCGGTTTCTGCACCCCGCAGGTGGCATGGCCCGGTTTCGGCACCCCATAGGTGGCAGTTGTACCGCCCGGTTTCTGCACCCCACAGGTGGCATGGCCCGGTTTCTGCACCCCGCAGGTGGCATGGCCCGGTTTGGGCACCCCACAGGTGGCATGGCCCGGTTTCGGCACCCCACAGGTGGCAGTTCTACCGCCCGGTTTCTGCACCCCACAGGTGGCATGGCCCGGTTTCTGCACCCCGCAGATGGCATGTCCCGGTTTGGGCACCCCACAGGTGGCATGGCCCGGTTTCTGCACCCCACAGGTGGCATGGCCCGGTTTCTGCACCCCACAGGTGGCATGGCCCGGTTTGGGCACCCCACAGGTGGCATGGCCCGGTTTCGGCAACGCACAGGTAGCAGTTTTATGGCCCGGTTTCTGCACCCCACAGGTGGCAGTTTTATCGTCCGGTTTCTGCACACCACAGGTAGCAGTTTTATGGCCCGGTTTCTGCACCCCACAGGTGGCAGTTTTATCGCCCGGTTTCTGCACACCACAGGTGGCAGTTTTATCGTCCGGTTTCTGCACCCCACAGGTGGCAGTTTTATCGCCCGGTTTCTGCACCCCACAGGTGGCAGTTTTATCGTCCGGTTTCTGCACCCCACTGGTGGCAGTTTTATGGCCCGGTTTCTGAACCCCACAAGTGGCAGTTTCATGAGACGATTACATCACTCCACAAGTGGTAGTTTTATGGGAAGATTACCTCACTCCACAGGTGGTAGTTTTATGGAACGATTACCTCACTCCACGGGTGGTAGTTTTATGGGACGATTACTTCACTCCACAGGTGTTAATTTTATGGGACGATTACCTCACTCCACAGGTGGTAGTTTTATGGGACCTCACTCCACGGGTGGTAGTTTTATGGGACCATTACCTCACTCCACGGGTGGTAGTTGTATGGGACGATTACTTCACTCCACAGGTGTTAGTTTATGGGACGATTACTTCACTCCACAGGTGTTAGTTTTATGGGACGATTACCTCACTCCACAGGTGTTAGTTTTATGGGACGATCACCTCACTCCACAGGTGTTAGTTTTATGGGACGATTACCTCACTCCACAGGTGTTAGTTTTATGGGACGATCACCTCACTCCACAGGTGCCGAAGAGGGACTGTCTCTGATGCTGAACGTGGAGCAGTATGAATACATGCCTGGACCTCATGACGCAGCCGGGGTGAAGATATTGCTGCATGACAGAAATGAGTTCCCCAAAGTCCACGCGCTGGGTCAAGCTTTGTCAGCAGGGGTCCACTCCTTCATGGCCATCAAGCTTGTTTCTGTGAGTACAACACTGCATGACGTTTGTCAGCTGAGTGAAACAATGCATGACGTTTGTCAGCTGAGTGAAACAATGCATGACGCTCGTGTGCGGTGTGAAACCATGCACTGTGCTCGTGTGCGGTGTGAAACCATGCACTGTGCTCGTGAGTTGTGTGAAAAATGCATTGTGCTCGTGAGCTGTGTGAAAAATGCATTGTGCTCGTGAGCTGTGTGAAAAATGCATTATGCTCGTGAGCTGTGTGAAAAATGCATTATGCTCGTGAGCTGTGTGAAAAATGCATTATGCGCGTGAGCTGTGTGAAAAATGCATTGTGCTCGTGAGCTGTGTGAAAAATGCATTATGCGCGTGAGCTGTGTGAAAAATGCATTATGCGCGTGAGCGGTATGAAACTGCATTATGCTCGTGAGAAACTATGCCTTATGCTCGTGAGCTGTGTGAAACTATGCATTATGCTCGTGAGCTGTGTGAAACTATGCATTATGCTCGTGAGCTGTGTGAAACTATGCCTTATGCTCGTGAGCTGTGTGAAACTATGCCTTATGCTCGTGAGCTGTGTGAAAAATTAATTATGCTCGTGAGCTGTGTGGAACAGTCCATTACGCTTGTGAGATGTGTGAAACAATGTATTGCGCTTGTGAGCTGTGTGAAACAATGTATCATGCTTGTGAGATGTGTGAAACAATGTATTGCGCTTGTGAGCTGTGTGAAACAATGTATTATGCTTATGAGATGTGTGAAACAATGTATTATGCTTATGAGATGTGTGAAACAATGTATCATGCTTGTGAGCTGTGTAAAACAATGTATCATGCTTGTGAGATGTGTGAAACAATGTATTATGCTTATGAGATGTGTGAAACAACGTATTATGCTTATGAGATATGTGAAACAACGTATTATGCTTATGAAATGTGTGAAACAATGTATTATGCTTATGAGATGTGTGAAACAATGCAAGACGCTTGTGAGCTGTGTAAAACAATGCATACGCTTGCGAAGTTAGTGAAACAATGCAACCATACGCTTGTGATCTTAGTGAAGCCATGCACGACGTATGTGAGCTGAGTGGAACAATGCATGACATTTACGAGCAGCGTCAAGGCACTGTGCTTGTGAGATATGTGAATGGACTGTGCTCGTGAGTTGATCGAGTGACTGCATGAACTCCTTTCCAATACAACATGAGCTTGACGTGCTTGCTGCCTCTCTGTCACAACAATGCCTATCTTCTACCATGCAGCTCTAGTATACTTGCATCTCTAGTGTATTCAACAGTTCTTTTGTTCACCTTCTTTTGCCGTCGTTCTACAAATCTCCTCTTGTTTAAACCCCTTTTAAGCAGTCTCTTGTACCTAATGACTTAAAGTCCTGCCGCGCTCAGTCCAGCTTGTCTTTCTTGTTCAGAGTCTCTTTCGGTCAAAGTATCAGCCAACTAACTTTGAAAGGATCTTTCTGTCTCAGCTAAACGACCACTTAAACCACAACTCACTTCGCAACCTTCTCCAGTCAGTCCTCATGTCCAACCACGGTACTGAAGCTTCCCTACTCAGGATCGTTCTAACCATCAACAAGCAAGGCAGTCCAATGTTTTAGGTGTTGCGCCATCACTTTTCTGAAGAATTTAGTTCTTAATCTCCAAAGACGTCAGACGAACCGCTTCAACTAAGACCCTAGTCCTACGGTGGCTCTCACATGGCGTGCGAGCAAACTGTTAGGCTCACAAACTGAGATGCCCCCAGAGGCATATATACCCTCCATTCCAGGCACAGTCGGCGACATAGGTGTATACAATCATGCAGGCATAAAGCAGACCATATGAGAATATGCAAGCGTGAAGCAGACCATATGAGAATATGATTAGCTCCGTGAGATCGGTCTGTCAGTGTATCCTCCTCTCCACAGTAACCGGGCTATTGCTACCGGTCTATCTGCACACCACCTTCTCCACAGTAACCGGGCTATTGCTACCGGTCTATCTGCACACCACCTTCTCCACAGTAACCGGGCTATTGCTACCGGTCTATCTGCACACCACCTTCTCCACAGTAACCGGGCTATTGCTACCGGTCTATCTGCACACCCTCTTCTCCACAGTAACCGGGCTATTGCTACCGGTCTATCTGCACACCACCTTCTCCACAATAACCGGGCTATTGCTACCGGTCTATCTGCACACCACCTTCTCCACAGTAACCGGGCTATTGCTACCGGTCTATCTGCACACCCTCTTCTCCACAGTAACCGGGCTATTGCTACCGGTCTATCTGCACACCACCTTCTCCACAGTAACCGGGCTATTGCTACCGGTCTATCTGTACACCACCTTCTCCACAGTAACCGGGCTATTGCTATCGGTCTATCTGTACACCCTCTTCTCCACAGTAACCGGGCTATTGCTACCGGTCTATCTGTACACCACCTTCTCCACAGTAACCGGGCTATTGCTACCGGTCTATCTGTACACATCCTTCTCCACAGTAACCGAGCTATTGCTACCAGTCTATCTGTACACCACCTTCTCCACAGTAACCGGGCTATAGCTATCGGCCTATCTGTACACCCTCTTCTCCACAGTAACCGAGCTATTGATATAGGTCTATCTGTACACCATCTTCTCCATAGTAACCGGGCTATTGCTATCGGTCTATCTGAATACTCTCTTCTCCACAGTAACCGAGCTATTGATATAGGTCTATCTGTACACCATCTTCTCCATAGTAACCGGGCTATTGCTATCGGTCTATCTGAATACCCTCATCTCCACAGTAACCGAGCTATTGCTATCGGTCTATCTGAATACTCTCTTCTCCACAGTAACCGAGCTATTGTTATAGGTCTATCTGTTCACCCTCTTCTCCACAGTAGCCGGGCTGTTGCTATAGTCTATCTGTACACCATCTTCTCCACAGTAACCGAGCTATTGCTATCGGTCTATCTGTACACCATCTTCTCCACAGTAACCGAGCTATTGCTATAGGTCTATCTGTACACCCTTTTCTCCAGAGTAACCGAGATATTGCTATCGGTCTATTTGAATACCCTCATCTCCACAGTAACCGAGCTACTGCTATAGTCTATCTGTACACCCTCTTCTCCACAGTAACCGAACTATTGCTATTGGTCTATCTGTACACCCTCTTCTCCACTGTAACCGAGCTATTGCTATAGTCTATCTGTACACCCTCTTCTCCACAGTAACCGAACTATTGCTATTGGTCTGTCTGTACACCCTCTTCTCCACAGTAACCGGGCTATTGCTATCGGTCTATCTGTACACCATCTTCTCCATAGTAACCGGGCTATTGCTATCGGTCTATCCGAATACCCTCTTCTCCACAGTAACCGAGCTATTGCTATCGGTCTATCTGAATACTCTCTTCTCCACAGTAACCAAGCTATTGCTATAGGTCTATCTGTACACCCTCTTCTCCACAGTAGCCGGGCTATTGCTATAGTCTATCTGTACACCATCTTCTCCACAGTAACCGAGATATTGCTATCGGTCTATCTGAATACCCTCATCTCCACAGTAACCGAGCTATTGCTATCGGTCTATCTGAATACCCTCATCTCCACAGTAACCGAGCTATTGCTATCGGTCTATCTGAATACCCTCATCTCCACAGTAACCGAGCTATTGCTATCGGTCTATCTGAATACCCTCTTTTCCACAGTAGCCGAGCTATTGCTATAGTCTATCTGTACACCCTCTTCTCCACAGTAACCGAGCTATTGCTATAGATCTATATGTACACCACCTTCTCCACAGTAACAACCTACCACCCCTAGCTTGAATTGCCCCAATCTGTCCAGGTACACAACCTGCCACCCCCTCACGGAGAATGCGACTCCCCGACCCTCAGCCATTATTCCCACTATGGAACAGCCAACTGTGAGTCAGAGTGCGCCGCCAGATTGCTGGTGCAGCTCTGCGACTGCAAGCTGTTTTACATGCCAGGTATATGACAGTGTGTGTGTGTGTGTTTGTGTGTGTGTGTGTGTGTGTGTGTGTGTGTGTGTGTGTGTGTGTGTGTGTGTGCGTGTGTTGTGTGGTGCATTATGTGTGTGTGTGTGTGTTGTGTGTGTGTGTGTGTGTGATGTGTGTGTGTGTGTGTGTGTGTGTGTGTGTGTGTGTGTGTGTGTGTGTGTGTGTGTGTGCGTGCGTGCGTGTATGCGTGCATGTGTACGTGCGTGCGTGCATGCGTGCGTGTGTGAGAGCGCATACGAAAGTGAGTCTCCATATTACGAATTATAAAGGAAACGTTTACCCCTGGTCCACTCGGGGTTGGATCATACACAAAAGCTGACGTCGCGAATGACATAAAACCGCATTTATTTGTGTGTACACAATATACATATGAAGAACTCTGCATGCCATTATGACATATAATTACAATTCATATGAACACAGTACACGTAAGTATGAGGACTTCACCAAGCCATTATCACATGATAATATCTAAACACCACATCTCTCTCTCTCTCTCTCTCTCTCTCTCTCTCTCCTCTCTCCTTCTCTCTCAGAGACACACACACACACACAGTGATAGTGATGATGTTTTGGGTAATAGACTTGTTGTAAGGGTGTGATAGTGACGATGTTTTGGGTAATATACTTGTAAGGGTGTGATAGTGATGATGTTATGGGTAATAGACTTGTTGTAAGGGTGTGATAGTGATGATGTTTTGGGTACTAGACTTGTTGTAAGGGTGTGATAGTGACGATGTTTTGGGTAATAGACTTGTATTGTTGTAAGTGTGTGATAGTGATAATGTTTTGGGTAATAGACTTGTATTGTTCTAAGGATGTGATAGTGACGATGTTTTGAGTAATAGACTTGTATTGTTGAAAGGGTGTGATAGTGATGATGTTTTGGGTAATAGACTTGTTTTTGTTGTAAGGGTGTGATAGTGACGATGTTTTGGGTAATAGACTTGTATTGTTGTAAGGGTGTGATAGTGACGATGTTTTGAGTAATAGACTTGTATTGTTGAAAGGGTGTGATAGTGACGATGTTTTGGGTAATAGACTGTTTTTGTTGTAAGGGTGTGATAGTGACGATGTTTTGGGTAATAGACTTGTATTGTTGTAAGGGTGTGATAGTGACGATGTTTTGGGTAATAGACTTGTATTGTTGTAAGGGTGTGATAGTGACGATGTTTTGGGTAATAGACTTGTATTGTTGTAAGGGTGTGATAGTGACGATGTTTTGGGTAATAGACTTGTATTGTTGTAAGGGTGTGATAGTGATGATAATGAATGAACCAACACTAAAAATATTCTTCGTACATTTGCATGTGAGAATAAAAGAATTATGTCTGTGTCCTATTGTCTTGCTATGTCCTACTAAAAGGTGTGCTGTTTTAAAACAACAAAAACACACACAAACGTGCGCACGCGCACGCACTGATTTATGTATTGGAGTATAACTTTTGCTTTGTCATTAACGTGTCGCCAGGAGATAGCTACGCCTACTCAGTGACGTGCCTCCGACAAATCTATAAATAGACGCAAAGTATTAATGTGCTGCCAGGAGACGTGTTGGAAACAGCGACAAAAACGAGGCGGCGCCTTTATTTCAGTTTTATTTGCCCTACCAGCTATCGCTTCGGCAAAAGCAGAGGACAGTAGTTTGTGTCGTTGGTTTAGAAAACAAACTTCACGGTTACTTAGTGCTACAACCGCGTACAATGATCGAGACGCAACACGTGTTCACAGGGAAAGTACAATTGATAGGTCTTTAGTGCGCTTGCCCACCCAGAGCCGTCGTCTGCTATTGGCTAACTGGTTAGCCTACTAAAAGACGATAGTGACCATTTGCCGTTATCGTAACATTTCCCAAACATCATTACGTCAGTAAGGTGAAAAGTTTCCAAAAACATTCGGCAGTTTTGTCAGTGATTGAACAAATTGTTGCTTTAGAATAGACTGCAGCTATCGCTAATTACCATTCGTTGCACCATCTAAAAAACCGTGACGCCCTTGGTCTTTCCTGAACCGTTCTATCAAGTCACGTAATTTGTTCACCGATTGCAGAAAACAACTGATTTCGAGTTGTCGGATTGTCGAAAGATGTGTCTCATGATAGGCTAATGGCGTTCGTTTCTCAGAACCTGGCGAAACGTTAATTCTGCTGACGGCGTTAAACAAACATTGCTGTGAAATACGTGTTGCAGGACAGACCCCAGTGTGTACTCTCTGGCAGTATTACGGATGCTACCTACCAAAGAGAAGTAAGTGCACGTGCATGTTATGGCAGCGGAACAGTTGAAGTTTCCAAAAGAAGTAAGTGCGCATACAGTGGCAGAGGTAAAGTTGCTAACTATCAAAGACACTAAGTGCGCATACTGTGGCAGTGGTAAAGTTGCTATGTACCAAAAGGAACAAGTCTGTATAATACGGTAGTAGTGTAGTTGCTATCTACCAAAGGGAAGTATGAGTGCATTCTATGGCTGTGGTGCGGTTGCTATCTATTAATATAAACGTTTTTGTAGATTCAGCCGAAAGTAAATGGCGAACTGAACTGATGGGGTAAAGTTCAAAATCGGCTAATCGGCCGGCATGCCACTGACAACTTGGCTTGTAAAATGAGCACACGAGGGGAGGGACTCTTGTTATCGTTCGGCTTCAGTTTATCTTCCAGCATCCAGGTCTGGATGTCCGGGAAACAGGCTTCCAGAGAAGGTATTAAAGACTGAATATTCTGAGGGGGTGGGGGTGGGGGGGGGGGGGGGGGGGAGAGGAGGGTCGGAGTCTTGATGTTGAGTGTCGTCTGCAAGAGACTCAATGGGATGGCACTGAATCAGGTTAAGACAGGTTTTGTGTGGATGATGAAGAGAACTGGGCCCAATACAGAGCCCCGTATGACACCATAGGAGAGTTGATAGACTTTTGATGCGTGGTCATCAACGATTATTGACTCTGTTTCAATTGTCAGATAAGAAGCGAAGCGAGGAGAGTGCGAGGAGAGTGCAGCACACAGGTGGTGGAATCTGTTGAGAAGTATGCAGTGGTCAGTTGTGTCGAAGGCCGCTAGAGATCCAAGAGAGCTTGAAAACAGGCGGTGCCAACGACTATTCCCGTTTTCCAGTAACCGTCGTTGCAGCACCAGGCAAAGCTAGGGTGACGGTGGACAGACGGGTGCAGTACGTAATTTGTCGTCTTTTCGGATCGGCTACATGCCGTCTTGAACGGAAGTAAACCAAATTAACAAAATTATGCTTCGGAACAAGCTTTGAGTGTTTTACACGCCAGAGCTGGTTTTAATGTCAGTTTTGTTATCACTCTTGGTGTGGCTTATTAACTGTTTACAGTAGAGACACTACGCCAGAGTCGATTTGCTTGTCTGTTTTGGTCATAATGGTGTGACCGACTAACAACGTTACCAACTACGTTAGACGTGGCGGTATTGTCGCTTTAAAATGTGGTAAGTCAGAGGTGATTTGATGATCTGCTGCAGGCCCTTTTTGTCATGAATGGTGTGACCGACTAACAACTATAACAGTTACGTTAGACGTGGTTTATGAAGCGTGAGAAGTGATTTGACTGCAAGTTGCAGACGTATCACATCAGAGACGGCTTGAATGTTTGTTGCAGACATAGTACATAACATTTGACCGTTTCTGGCATATTGCGTCAGTTGCGGTTTGTCTTTCTGTTGCAGACATATTACGTCAGAGGACTGTTGAGGAATGCTACTGTCCAGTGCCCTGTTCCTTCCTGATTTTTGACCCTGTTTTGTCCTATGCCGATGCCTCCCCTCTGGTGGTGGAGCGGTTCCTCGCTGACGCCAACAAAACCACCCTGGCTGCCAAGTTCCACCACGCCAGGGAAATCACACACAGACTGCAGCGTGAGAAACGGCAACTGTTCCAGCGCAGTTTGGACGACCTTGAAGCAAAGTTTTACAGGCTGCAGAATGACTCCATGGAGGATATTTTGGTGAAACTTTCCAACCAGCGGGACGGCCTGTCTATGATGGAGACTCGCGTCTACGAAGTGTTCGACAGAACGCGCTATTTGTTCCAATACCAGCACTTCATCGTGGCGAAGGACTTCGTGCGGGCGGCTGAGGCCATGACGGAACGGACGTTTGGTGTTGTGGCCAATGCCATGCAGGAGTTCGTGCACAGCATAGAATACAAGATTCAGCAACTCCTTGATCCGTCCCTTGGCGATACTGCCGTCCGAAAAACTGTTTACCTTCTCGCCTTAAACGAAATCGATGGGAAAATAGACATTGCCCAAAGAGCTTTGGAAAACTACACGGAGCTGTACAACGCCATAGTGACTGGAAGCCCGATATTCAACTACAAGTTTCGTACGGAACCGAGAAAGAACAGTATTTACATCGTGCCGTTGCCCCTATTCCACGAGGCGCTGAATCGAACCAGGGCCATAAGACGTCGATCAGCGAAAGTGGGGACAGACCTTGAGAACATTATTTCTAACCTGAGCCTGTATAGGAACGTGACCATTGAAGCCTTCAGCAGCAAAGCGGTCAACCTTACTTCTATGTGGCGTGCAAATGTTTACTTCTTAAAATCGTGCAGAGAGTACCTGCAGAGCATCGATATGTTTTTGAACGACGGTCTACGATACTCGCTGTCCTTCTTGGAGAACCGCCTGGCCCGCTACTCTAGCGACTGGCGGGAGTTCGCTGCTGATCGCGATTCTTTGGCTCTGCAGATCGACAGCTTGACGAGGCTGGCGCGAGGCCTGCAGGAAGGGATCTTCTTCAAGGTCGCTCAAGGACTCGCCATGTCCAAGGCCTTTCTGCGTCACGGCGGCGTTAGCAAGAAAAGCATCGCGCGCTTCTTTGTTTCCACGCAGGTGCAGGTAGGTCGGAGTGACCTCAAGAACTTCTTCGCTGAGTTGCGAACACGCGGACAGGAGGTGCACGACTTGTGGGTGAGACTGGAGAGGCACAGCCGGAGGCTGTACAACGCCAGCCTTACTGACCCCAACCTGCAGACCTATTACCGCGCCAAGAACGTCTGGAACTACCTAGGAACCCTGATCGACGCTCTCAACCTCATGCACGGCCACTATGACCAGTACAAAGCTGATGACATTCGTGACGCCATCAAGAACTATGACGACGAGTTCTTGCTGTCCCTCGGGGGCATGGTGTCTGAAATGCAGCGGTTCCTAGACACTGGGCAGATCGATGCCGACTTCATCAGGTGGGTGCCTTTGACATTGCTTGGGGGTGTCTATCTATAAAGTCGCCGACGTCTATAGCTTGATTACTAAGTCCAACATTTTTATCAGGCATGTTCTTCAGACTTCATTTGAGGTTATCTGACATGCATTAGCTTCTCGGACACAAGGCAAATTGTTGATTGATGCGACCTTTTGAAGGCATGTGTGTGTGTGTGTGTGTGTGTGTGTGTGTGTGTGTGTGTGTGTGTGTGTGTGTGTGTGTGTGTGAACGTAAGACAACACAGCAGTTGTTCCTGGTGTCTTAAAAATAAAATGTGCGTGTTGTTAATTTTCATGTGATATGTTTAGCCACGAATTTAATTGCCCCAGTGAGATAATAAAGCAATACTGAAGTTGAATTCTGAATGGACGTGCACGCTGTCTTCATAATTACTTTTATAGCTTATCAAGGCTTTCGACATTGTCAGCAGAAAATCATTGTGGACCGCTCTGGATAACTCGGTTGCCCAGAACGCTTTGTCAAAATAATCTGCCTGTTTAGTGATGACATGAACGGCCTCATTTTCTCAACTGGAAGCTCTTCTGATCCTTTGGAGATCTCCAAGGGTGTGCGGAAGATCGCTGGTCCGAGTCCTCTTCAACCGCTTATTCGCGTCACGTGCGATCGTAACCAGACAGCCAGGGACAGTGACTAAGGTGTGTACTTGAAGTACCGGCTCGACTGATTATTCGTTGGCCCGAGTCGTCTTAACAGCAATACCGAAACACGTCAAAAGCAGGACGCAAAACTCAAGAATACGTTTGTCAGCCAGAAATCAATCACTGTCACGATGCGGAATTCATTGTATCGTCTGTCAGCTAGAAATTAATCACTGTTGTCAGCTAGAAATTGATCACCGTCACGATACGGAATTCATTTTATCGTCTGTCAGCTACAAATTGATAACCGTCACGATACGGAATTCATTGTAACGTCTGTCAGCTACAAATTGATCACCGTCACGATACGGAATTCGTTGTATCGTCTGTCAGCTACAAATTAATCACTGTCACGATACGGAATTCATTGTATCGTCTGTCAGCTACAAATTAATCACCGTCACGATGCAGAATTCATTGTATCGTCTATCAGCTACAAATTAATCACCGTCACGATACGGAATTCATTGTATCGTCTGTCAGCTAGAAATTAATGACCGTCACGATGCGGAATTCATTGTATCGTCTGTCAGCTACAAATTAATCACCGTCACGATACGGAATTCATTGTATCGTCTGTCAACTAGAAATTAATCACCGTCACGATACGGAATTCATTTTATCGTCTGTCAGCTAGAAATTAATCACCGTCACGATACGGAATTCATTGTATCGTCTGTCAACTAGAAATTGATCACCGTCACGATACGGAATTCATTGTATCGTCTGTCAGCTACAAATTGATCACCGTCACGATACGGAATTCATTGTATCGTCTGTCAGCTACAAATCAATCACCGTCACGATGCAGAATTCATTGTATCGTCTGTCAGCTACAAATTAATCACCGTCACGATGCGGAATTCGTTTTATCGTCTGTCAGCTACAAATTAATCACCGTCACGATACGGAATTCATTGTATCGTCTGTCAACTAGAAATTGATCACCGTCACGATACGGAATTCATTGTATCGTCTGTCAGCTACAAATTGATCACCGTCACGATACGGAATTCATTGTATCGTCTGTCAGCTACAAATCAATCACCGTCACGATGCAGAATTCATTGTATCGTCTGTCAGCTACAAATTAATCACCGTCACGATGCGGAATTCGTTTTATCGTCTGTCAGCTACAAATTAATCACCGTCACGATACGGAATTCATTGTATCGTCTGTCAACTAGAAATTGATCACCGTCACGATACGGAATTCATTGTCTCGTCTGTCAGCTACAAATTGATCACCGTCACGATACGGAATTCATTGTATCGTCTGTCAGCTACAAATCAATCACCGTCACGATGCAGAATTCATTGTATCGTCTATCAGCTACAAATTAATCCCTGTCACTATACGGAATTCGTTGTATCGTCTGTCAGCTAGAAATTAATCACTGTCACGATGCGGAATTCATTTTATCGTCTGTCAGCTAGAAATTAATCACCGTCACGATACGGAATTCATTGTATCGTCTGTCAGCTAGAAATTAATCACTGTCACGATACTGAATTCAGTGTATCGTCTGGCAGCTGGAAATTAATCACTGTCACGATACGGAATTCATTCTGTCGCTTGTCAGCTAGAAATTATTCACTGTCACGATGCAGAATTCATTGTGTCGTCTGTCAGCTAGAAATTATTCACTGTCACGATGCATAATTTATTATATCGTTTGTCAGCTAGAAATTAATCACTGTCAGGATCCAGATTTCGTTTCATCGTCTATCATGTAGAAAACATAGCTTATTAATGATTGTAAGCAATGAACTGCTCAGATAACAAGACGACACTTAAACAACAACTAAACGGTAACAAACAATAACAACGAATTAAAAATAATAAATTAAAAATGGAAAATTAATCCATTAACTTGATTAATGGATTGGCTCTCCATCTACTTTTTCATAATTTTGTTTATTTGTTAAGTGTCGTTTTGTAGCTTGATAAACGGGATTACCCCGAAACTTCGCAAGTTGTGCTTTATCCTAATAAATAGCTTTGTTTTGAACCTTTTTATTTGTTTGAATCTTGCTGAGATAACTTTTCATTTTCTTCCAGAAACAACTTTCTTCGCCTGAACATCTTTTACCGTGAGCTGAACTACGAACAGATCACACAGCAGGAAGCCTACGGCATCTTCGCTCTTCTGTGTAAGTCCTTTTTCACGTGAGGTGTTCAAGTGGAATCGATTTTGTGCAGTTCTATTTTACAATGAAGTTGTGGCTTATTTTACTTGTTCAAATAAGCTAAACGCGTGCCTGCTGATGTTTACAAGTGATGTCAGCAACATCATCTGCCTCAAAAGCGAATAAAGCGACTAGGACAGTGGGCAGCATATCACAGGCTTATATATGAGTTTTCGGTCTGTTGCAGCTTTAAAGACCCTAATAGTGTAACAATAACCACAATAATTAAATGTTCGTTCCGGTCTCTTGCAGCTTTAAAGGACAAGTCCAAGGTTGGGGGTGATTTTTTACACGATTTCCGTTAAAGTTCGCTGAGAACAATGATGTAGGTGAAATTGTGATCTGAGGGTTATAAATGCACGAAAACAGGCATTTTCTGTCGTACCGAAAAGTCACCTCGTTTGAACTGTACAAATTTGACCCATTTTCGCCTCACAGCGGGTCGATTCCACAGGAACTCGTGCATAGTTATGCGTTGGGTTGCTTGTGAGTTGTTACAGTTTGCTGCAATACAGTAGGCCGGCATGGTAGAGCTTTTTGTTGACCACACGCATACACATTCAATCAACAATCTAAGATGGCAACCGCACTGACTCCCCAGACTGACGTCACTTCCGAGAAAGTCACGTGACTGATGGAGAACCCTGGCCAGCCTACAGAAAATAAAATCGATTAAAAACCAACATAAACATTTTTGTTTCTCATTTTTTATTTCATTAAATCTCAAACTAGTGACTCATTTGTCAATCATTTCGATGGTCATTTTGCATACTTAAAAACCTTGGACTTTTCCCTTAAAGACCCTAATAGTGTAACAATAACCACAAGAATTAAATGTTCGTTCCGGTCTGTTGCAGCTTTAAAGACCCTAATAGTGTAACAATAACCACAAGAATTAAATGTTCATTCCGGTCTGTTGCAGCTTTAAAGACCCTAATAGTGTAACAATAACCACAAGAATTAAATGTTCGTTCCGATGTGTTAGCCACGATAATCTGGAGTATTCAGGTCTGTTAGTAACAATCATCTCAAGAATCGAACGTATATTGCGCTCTGTTAGCCACAATATCCTCAAGAATAATCATAAATAATAATAGATAATTCTTATAAAGAAAGAATGAAGTACATGTTTTGGTCTATTAGTGACAATCGCCTCAAGGATGAAACAGGTGGGTGTTCCGATCTGTTAGTAACAAAACGTCAAGAACATGTTTCGGTCTGTTGGTAACTATCTCAAGCACGAAACGTGTGTTCTGGGTTTTTGGTAACAATAACCACAAGCAGGAACTGTGCGGCCCACTTAACACAGTAACGGTAACTCAAGCATGAAACGTGTGTTCCGATCTGTTGGTAGGCGGAAGGACCAGGAATTGCATTTATTTATGCATTTATACGAATACTTGCTGAGCGCCCTCATCTTGAGATGAGCCCTAAGCGCTTCACAAAGTCAGTTATAGCGCTGTTCTCTGCGTCTGCGCTCTAGTCGTAAGCTACTCTCGGTGAGTGACTGTAGCTTTACACGGCGCGTTTTGAATATCCACCGAAGTGGTTACAGCGCTGTTTGGTTGTTACATGGCTGGTGCCACGCGAAACTGCTGCCGTTCTGGTGCATGTTCTGCGTACACCATACACAAATGCACCAGTTTAACAGTGTCATGAGTTAGTTCTTGGATTTTAACGTCCGCTCTACCGCACAGGGTCCCCCCAGGCCGAATCACTCGCTCAAATTTAGACCAGTTCAAAACACAAGTTACTAAATCACGCATACGTCTGTTACAACGTTAAAAGCCACACGTCAGTCTACCTATTAATTCTGTATAACGCATATTTTGGAACCTATTTATATTCCATAAGCACTCACAGAACGGAACCATCACTTGTGACTATGAGCAGGGTGACCTATTTTACTCCGCGGGCCCATATGGGAAACTGAGGTAGTCAAAAAACAAAACAACAAAACGAAAAACGAAAAAAAAACGCAGGGAGTGAAAAGGTAGGGAGAGGATGGGGGGTTGGGGGGGGGGGGGGGGGGGGGGGGGGGGGGGGGGGGTGAAGGTGACTGGATAGGGAAGTTAGAACAAGGAAGAAATTCATGTTAGTGGGCGAAGCATGCGTGGCTATATTCTGAGCCACTCCAGACTTTAAAAGGAGAACATAATTCATCCCTGGGTTCTCAACAGATAGAACCTTAATTTCTGCGTCCTCAGTACCGCATGCGTAACGACACTATGACATCCGAGGTAATGCAACTCTCTCTGTTGTAGGTGACATCGGAGGCTCTATGGGACTGTTTCTAGGAGCCAGTGTGCTGACCATTTTTGAACTGCTTGACTTCTTCGGCTTCCAGTACCACAACAGACACTAGCTGACATCTTAGCACGGTACTGCACCACACGCTGTCATTGAGTAACCTGGTGCACCACACCCTGTTACTGAGTACCCTCCTGCACCACACCCTGTCATTGAGTACCCTGCTGCACCATTCTCTGTCATTGAGTACCCTACTGCGCCACACCCTGGTCATTGTGGGGGAACCTGTGCATGCGCGCGCGCTCGTGTGTGTGTGTGTGTGTGTGTGTGTGTGTGTCGTGTGTGTGTGTGTGTGTGTGACATGAGGTTTTCTCTTTTGCATTTTTGTTATTGGTCATATGCTGCCTTTTTATCCCCAACCCCGTTTAAAAAGTTATACTTGCAGTTTTACTACATCTTGCTCTGATCTTATGGTACAGGCCTGTGCAACCGTGTCTCGCGCAGTCAGCTCTGGCTGTTGATCTCTATGCATGTCACCTAGGTCTAAATTACTGTGCATGTCACCTAGGTCTAAATTACTGTGCATGTCACCTAGGTCTAAATTACTGTGCATGTCACCTAGGTCTAAGTTACTGTGCATGTCACCTAGGTCTAAATTACTGTGCATGTCACCTAGGTCTAAATTACTGTGCATGTCAGCCTAGGTCTAAATTACTGTGCATGTCACCTAGGTCTAAATTACTGTGCATGTCACCTAGGTCTAAATTACTGTGCATGTCACCTAGGTCTAAATTACTGTGCATGTCACCTAGGTCTAAATTACTGTGCATGTCACCTAGGTCTAAATTACTGTGCATGTCACCTAGGTCTAAATTACTGTGCATGTCACCTAGGTCTAAATTACTGTGCATGTCACCTAGGTCTAAATTACTGTGCATGTCACCTAGGTCTAAATTACTGTGCATGTCACCTAGGTCTAAGTTACTGTGCATGTCACCTAGGTCTAAATTACTGTGCATGTCACCTAGGTCTAAATTATTGTGCATGTCACCTAGGTCTAAATTACTGTGCATGTCACCTAGGTTTAAATTACTGTGCATGTCACCTAGGTCTAAATTACTGTGCATGTCACCTAGGTCTAAATTACTGTGCATGTCACCTAGGTCTAAATTACTGTGCATGTCACCTAGGTCTAAATTATTGTGCATGTCACCTAGGTTTAAATTACTGTGCATGTCGCCTAGGTCTAAATTACTGTGCATGTCACCTAGGTCTAAATTACTGTGCATGTCACCTAGGTCTAAATTATTGTGCATGTCACCTAGGTCTAAATTACTGTGCATGTCACCAAGGTCTAAATTATTGTGCATGTCACCTAGGTTTAAATTACTGTGCATGTCGCCTAGGTCTAAATTATTGTGCATGTCGCCTAGGTCTAAATTACTGTGCATGTCACCTAGGTCTAAATTACTGTGCATGTCACCTAGGTCTAATTTACTGTGCATGTCACCTAGGTCTAGATCACTCTGATGACTCTGACGTTTACAATTCTACAGATCTCCACTACCTAGAACTATGTCCGCTGGTATTGCGCTCTGCGGCGAGTTTTCACTAGAAAGACCAGTCGTCGCCGCCCGCGTAGGGGTTGAACTTGCGAGGTTCGCAAGGGTGGGGAAGGAGGGGTGGGAGTAGGGATAGCTGATTTGGAAAGACTGTTACGCTGACATCTTAGCACCGCATTGAACCACGCGCTTACATCTTAGCACCGTAATGAACCACCCGCTTACATCTTAGCACCGTAATGAACCACAAGCTGACATCTTAGTACCGTAATGAACCACAAGCTGACATCTTAGTACCGTAATGAACCACAGGCTGACATCTTAGTACCGTAAGGAACCACACGCTGACAGTATCGTAATAAACCACAAGCTGACATCCCAGTACCGTAATGAACCACAAACTATCATCTTAGTACCGTAATGAAGCACATGCTGACATCTTTGTACCGTAATAAACCACATACTGACAGTGCCGCAATGAACCACACGCTGACATCTTTGTACCGTAATACACCACATGCTGACACTGCCGTAATGAACCACAGGCTGACATCTTTGTACCGTAATGAACCACATGGTGATATGTTAGGACCGTAATGAACCATACGCTAATACCTTAGTACAGTAAAGAAACCACACACACTGACCTCTTAATGGTAGAGAGGGTTAGTACACTGGTGGTGGTGGTAGTGGTGGTGGTGATCGTAGTGGGCAAGCGTAACCTAGCCGGAGTCGGGTTAGCAGCTATACCCATTTTTCGGGGTGGTTGAAAGGTTAAAAGTACAACCAAAATGGAAGTCTAAATTAGACATAATGTTTGCAGATAAAATACCGCTTCATTTTTCAGCATCAGTTGAACGATGCCTGTGGCAATGCATAATTATTATTTTGTACGCCCCAAAGCGTTGCCGCTCGCTCTCCCTACCTAGTCTCCCATATGCCACAGATCGCTAACTAAACACCTGCTCCTTCACTCAGAAAAGTAATTTGAGAAGGCTCATCCTGTGACAAACTTTACAAATTATAGTCTTTTGCGACAGACTGGTCAAGTAGTTGTTATGCTTGTAAAACTGAGAACAAACACGCTCTCTTGCAGCTGTTTACTTCAGTTGCACCATAGCCGGCCTCTTTGATTTCGGAATAAATCGATAGGGTTGTATCATAAAGCTAAAACAGCTATAAAATCAACAAAAGCAACTCGAATTACAATCTCATACAAGCATACGATGCTAATCTACAAACAAAAGGATAAGTTTAATGTTTACATAGCAAAATCAAGTGAAAATGGTACTTGCGAATCCACTGTGGTAAGAACGTAGCAGTAGACGAAAACTTGGTCCATGCGGTAAACAGTCCTCGTAACCGCTGACCCGTGACCAGCACACAGATTGCTGACGTCACAAGATAAAATAGTGCCCTAACCACCACCCGTGTTCTGACCCTGTTTAGTGATCTTCGCCACACGCTTTCATCTTAGCACCGGCACTTCCCAGTAAAGCAACGGAAGCTACCGTCCCACCACCACCATCTTTCAGTACCACAACAAACGATGCCATCTCAATACCGCCATCTATCCACACCACATCACACGCTGACATCCCACCATCTCAATACCGCCATCTGTCAGCAAGCAACGCCATCTCAATACCACACCACGCGCTGCCATCTCAATGCTGGCCTTTATCAGTACTGCTGGCCTTTATCAGTACTGCTGGCCTTTATCAGTACCACACCACGCGCTGCCATCTCAATGCTGGCTTTTATCAGTACTGCTGGCCTTTATCAGTACCACACCACACGCTGCATGCCATCTCAATGCGTCTTATCAGCATGCAACGCCTTTATAAAGTACCACACCACGCGCTCCCATCCAAATCTCCAATTGCTGGCCTTTATCAGTACTGCTGGCCTTTATCAGTACCACACCACACGCTGCATGCCATCTCAATGCGGGCCCTTTTATCAGTACTGCTGGCCTTTATCAGTACCACACCACACGCTGCATGCCATCTCAATGCTGGTCTTTATCAGTACTGCTGGCCTTTATCAGTACCACACCACACGCTGCATGCCATCTCAATGCTGGCCTTTATCAGTACTGCTGGCCTTTATCAGTACCACACCACACGCTGCATGCCATCTCAATGCTGGCCTTTATCAGTACTGCTGGTCTTTATCAGTACCACACCACACGCTGCATGCCATCTCAATGCTGGCCTTTATCAGTACTGCTGGTCTTTATCAGTACCACACCACTCGCTGCATGCCATCTCAATGCTGGCCTTTATCAGTACTGCTGGTCTTTATCAGTACCACACCACACGCTGCATGCCATCTCAATGCTGGCCTTTATTAGTACTGCTGGCCTTTATCAGTACCACACCACTCGCTGCCATTTCAATGCGTGCGTGCGTGCGTTCCCGCGTGTGCGTGCATGCGTGCGTGCGCGCGCGCGCGCGCGCGTGTGTGTGTGTGTGTGTGTGTGTGTGTGTGTGTGTGTGTGTGCGTGTGTGTGTGTTTGTCTGTGTGTGTTCAGTTATCTCAAGATGCATTTTGATCGTAGATCGCCATGTCATTCTTTTTTTCCGACTTCTTTTTTTCAAGTGAGATAAAAATGGAAAGGAATGAAGACAGAAACGTGCTGGCTTTTGAAGATGTTACGGCGGTTCTGTAAACCGGGTCCTGCAAGCATGCATTCGGGAACAAACGTCGGGTGAAAAAGTGACTGTTCACGCCGCCTTGGACAATGCGCGACTGACAGATTTTGTCAGTTTCTTTGCACGTGCAACACACTTCACGCCTGTAAGAGAACGACTCTCGGCGACAGGCCTGCTTGCTGAATCTGATTTTGCCACCTCTTGTTCGTCACGTTTCCTTTCTGTAAATGTTTGGTTGTTGTTTGTTGCTGTTGTTGTTTGTTTGTTGCTGTTTTGTTGTTTTGTCGTTGTTATTTTTGTTGTTGTTGTGTGGGTTTGGTTTGTTGTTGCAGTGTGGGTTTGTTTTGTTGTTTGTTTTGTTGTTGTTGTGTGGGTTTGCTTTGTTGTTGTTGTTGTTGTTGTTGTTTGGGGAGGCAGGTGTGTAGCATATCGATGATGAATAAATGACTTGCTGCTCGAGCATTCAACGGACAGTTGCTTGCTTTTAAACAGTGAATGTGCGCGTGCTGCCGTACGATGTAGGGAACAACAGCGACGATATAACAATAACACGATGACTGCTAATCTGCGCCTCTCTATGTCGGCGCAAGGCATTTAACACTGTGAATATATTTAAAGAGCAAGAGAATAATAGTTTGCTATGAATATAATGCACCAAATACAGTCACGCATACACACACGCGCACACAGAACATCAGTCAACAATAACCTAAGAGCAAGTCGGGGAGGGTGTGTGTGTGTGGGGGGGGGGGGGGGGGAGAGAGAAGTGGGGGGGGGGGGTGCAGAGTTTGCCAGCAGCAGAAGTAAGCCCGAAACAGATGGGTCCCCAGAGCGATTTCATATGCAGTGGCTGACATAAAGACAGGACACATGGACGCGGGGACACATAGAGACGGGGACACAGAGACAGGGATAAGTACACACTCGGACATAGAGACACAGGGATGCACAGACACGGGGACATAGACACAGGGATACACAGACACGGGGACATAGAGACAGGGATACACAGACACGGGGACATAGACACAGGGATACACAGACACGGGGACATAGACACAGGGATACACAGACACGGGGACATAGAGACAGGGATACACAGACACGGGGACATAGACAGGGATACACAGACACGGGGACATAGAGACAGGGATACACAGACACGGGGATATAGAGACAGGGATACACAGACACGGGGACATAGAGACAGGGATACACAGACACGGGGACATAGAGACAGGGATACACAGACACGGGGACATAGAGACAGGGATACACAGACACGGGGATATAGAGACAGGGTACACACAGGGACAAATAGATACAGGGACATATAAACACAGGGATACACAGACACGGGGACATATAAACACAGGGATACATAGACACAGGGACATATAAACACAGGGATACACAGACACGGGGACATATAAACGCAGGGATACACAGACACGGGGACATATAAACACAGGGATACACAGGGACATATAGGCACAGTGATACACAGACACTGGGACATATAGACACAGTGATGCACAGACACTGGGACATATAGACACAGGGATACACAGACAGCGACATATAAGCACAGGAATACACAGACACGGGGACATATAGACACAGGGATACACAGACACGGGGATATATAGACACAGGGATACACAGAGACAGGGACATATAAACTCAGGGATACACAGACACGGGGACATATAGACACAGGGATACACAGAGACAGGCACACATAGGGACGGGGACATATAGCATTTAACAGTCATAACATTTCTGAACAGAAAACGCGGTTGTGTGTGTGTGTGTGTGTGTGTGTGTGTGTGTTACATAAATTACTAGTTTGTTTAATATGTAGCTTTTGTATTTTCAATAACTGTTCTTTGAGTTTTAAAATATATGTGTTATTGTGTACTGTGATGTGGTTAATGTTGAGCCACGTTTTTAATTTAATGAGATAATAAAGTAATCTTGAATCTTAAATAATTATACCGACTGGGACACATAGCGACGGGGACATAATTATACGGAGAGGAAGAGACACATAGAGAAGGGGACGCGCGTGTGCTGGCAGGTGTGAAGGAAAAAGGGATGTTTATAAGAGAATCACTGATGACACGGGGACATATAGGGATAGGAACACATGGATACGGGGACATATAAGGATAGGAACATATGGACACGGGGACATATAGGGATAGGAACAATGGACACGGGGACATATAGGGATAGGGACACATGGGCACGGGAAAGGAACACATGGGATATGGGGACATATAGGGATAGGAACACATGTACACGGGGACATATAGGGATACGAACACAGGGACATAAAGGAATAGGAACACATGGATACAGGGACATAAAGGGATAGGAACACATGGACACGGGCACATATAGGGATAGGGACACATGGACACGGGCACATATAGGGATAGGGACACATGGATACGGGATAGGGACACATGGATACGGGGATATATAGGGATAGGGACACATGGACATGGGGACATATAGGGATAGGAATACATGGATACGGGGACATATATGGATAGGAACACATGGACACGGGGACATATAGGGATAAGAACACATGGACACAGGGATATATAGGGATAGAAACACATGGATACAGGGACATATAGGGATAGGAACACATGGACACGGGGACATATAGGGATAGGAACACATGCACACGGGGACATATATGGATAGGAACTCATGGACACATAGGGATAGGAACACATGGACACAAGGACATATAGGGATAGGAACACACGGACACAGGGACATATAGAGATAGGAACACATGGACACGGGGCATATAATGACATGGACGCGGGGACTATTAGGCGGTTCAGTGAAGCTGGTTTGCACGAGTGAATGCCCTTTGTAATCTTTCGCGCATGAAGTCGCAAGAGGTCGCAGCGTCAGTTCCGGGCCGATTTTTGAGTAGGCGTTGCTTCAAGCTGTGTATAAAAATGGAACCTAGAATTGCGAAGCAGTACAAATGCCAGCACTGCTGCAGTTGCAAAAATTAGGGGTTGTTTTGAGTCAACAGAATGGTCGATGTTCTTTGACAGTTGTTCCAGTCACGACGAGCTGGCTGAGACTCTCACTGACTACTTACGGCTTTGTGAAGAATGTGTCATAACCTCAAAGACAGAATTTTTCCGAACAATAAACCATGGATGACAACAACAAAGAACTGAAAATCTATCCGAACAAAAAGAAGTACGCATTTACGAGAGGGGATAAGGCCGAGGTGAGGGAACTAGACAAGGAGTTCAGAAGGAAAGCAAAGTTGGCCAAACTCGCATACAAAGACAAAGTGGAGGAAAAACTCAAAGTGGGTAATGCAAAAGATGCATGGAGGGGGTTGAATACAATGATGGGTAGGAAAAATATCCTACAGACTGTCAAAACAGACGATCTACGTGGTTTTGCAAATGAGTTGAACAGGTATTATGCCAGATTTGATGTCACTGACTTCAGCAGTGAACGTGACAATGTCTGTCGCTCACTGGTCCGAAGTCCGGTGTGCGTGGAAGAGGGAGATGTGATTTTATGTTTTTCTAGACTTAACCCTTCCAAGGTCCCAGGTCCGGATGGCCTCAAGGGTAGAGTACTCAAGGTGTGCGCACCGCAGCTGGGACCAATGTTTGCCCGTCTGTTTCAGTTGTTCCTGGATAGCATGTCTGTTCTACGCGCGTGGAAGAGCTCCATCATAATACCAGTTCCAAAGAAACCCAATGTCAAACTCATGAATGATTTCAGGCCTGTGGCTTTGACATTTATTCTGGCAAAGTGTATGGACAGGATAGTGTGAAACCAGTTGGCTACTTCTGTGGCCGATCACATGGACCCTCTACAGTTTGCCTACAAGGCCAGACGGGGTGTTGAAGATGCATGTCTGATTCTCGTAAACCTAATTGCAAGCCATCTTGATAAGTCTGGATCATATGTACGTGTGATGTTCATGGATTTCTCATCGGCCTTTAAATTAATACGGTTCAGCCCCATCTTCTTATTAACAGGCCTTTGGATCTAGGTGCTAACCACACTCTTGTCCTCTGGATTAAACAGTTCCTGTGCGATCGGCCGCAGAGAGTCAGCCTCAGTGGAATAAGATCTGATGAGCTAATTGTGAATACTGGTGCTCCGCAGGGGGGGGGGTTCTCTCGCCTGTCTTGTTTTCTGTATATACTAATGAAGTAGTATCTACCAATGCCTTGCTAACTCTCGTGAAGTTTGCTGACGACATGGCCTTGGTTGCACGTCTCCAGGACGAAAACAGTCTCGCAGAATACTTTCTTCAGTTAGATGTTCTAAACTCATGGTTCAAGGAAAGTTTTTTTGATCTGAATGTTTCAAAAACGAAGGAACTAGTGTTTGACAGTAGAAAAGAAAAGGAGCCATTTATTCCAGTAACAACTGATCAACAATCTGTGGAAGTAGTGATTAGTATTAAGTACCTGGCTACAGTTGTAGACTCTAAGTTTTAATGATAACGTAGTCTACGTGTACAAGAAAGCACAGCAGCGCTTGTACTTGTTGAGGAAACTACGGACCTTCGGAGTCGGCAGCCATGTCCTTGAGTCTGTGTATCTGTCAGTTAAAAACAGAGCTCGGCTGGCACGAGTCGTCAACACGGCTACCAGGATTATAGGAGTTGAACAAAAGCAACTGTGTGACCTGTACCATCTTTCTGTCTGTAGAAAGTCACTCTCGATCCTTCATGACAAAACGCATCCTCTTAACTTTTGCTTTCAGCATCTGCCGTCGGGTCGACGACCGAAAGTGCCACTGGCAAAGAGGAATGTTTATAAGAAATCTTTTATACCCACTGCTGTTTCAGTTTTAAATGCAAAGTTTTAGAATTTTAATATGTTTCAAGCGATGTAGTGTGTGTGTGTGTGTGTGTGTGTGTGTGTGTGTGTGTGTGTGTGTGTGTGTGTGTGTGTGTGTGTGTGTATGTGTGCGCGCGAGCGCGCGCACGCATGTTCTGAACATTACAAATGTGTTTGCGGGTGTATGTCTGTGGAAGAAGCCGGGGCGGGGGGGGGGGGGGGGGGGGGCGAGAGGGGAAGAGACTGTGAGAGTGAGAGATATATATATACATATATTTCTTTGACGTTTTATTTTATTTTATTGTTATTTTAAATGTACCTTCTTGAGTCTTGAGCCCATGTGTCAAAGGAGAAGTTTCACTTTTATGCTTTGTATATTGATGAATAATAAAGATTTATTTGATCGACTGATTGATTTGATTGATTACCGTGGGGAAAAAAGCGTCTTTGCGTCGTTTTTTGGCTGACCAGAAGATCACGAGTTCGTGGAAAAAATGGGTCACGAGCAACAAGTTATTGCTTGTTGCCAGACATATTCTGACTGCGGGCCTCCAAAAAGTTGGCAGTATAAAATTCGCAAATTCAGTGTCACCGCCTTCCATTGTGAAGAAATTACGCACCGGAAGTAAAAGCAGCCAAGGGAGTTAAGCGATGCCGGGCTAAGGTCTAGGGAGTTAACAACCCTACCAGAACCGCCCAATAGAAACAGGGACATACAGGGATCAGGACACACAGGGACTGGGACACATAAAGGCAGATAAATCCAGCAATATATGGATACATTGTACATCAGAGAACTGAAAATGAGTATATTTTATTTTTATTTGCTAAGCATAATAAATTCATTGTGGGATTTTATTGAAAGAGTGTGCATTTGGTCAAGTACAATGTGCACTCCCTCGCTGATTCATGCTGTACAGAATGCCGCTCTTGGGTAAATGCACAGCAATCGGTGATTACAAAAAGAGGCATTGTTAAACATATAAAAGGGGGAGGTTAGTATGTGTATAAAGGAAGGAGGGAGAAAAATAGTATGCAAAACAAAGTGCGTACACACAAAGAAAAGAAGAATGATATAGACGAGGGAAAGAAGACAGAAGGAAAGAGAGACAGGGGAAAATAGTGCTATCCTCTGTTGGAACATTTATTAATTTGAAAACGTTGATCCCAGTCGTGGGTATATACCAGTCACAACAAAAGCCCGTCGCGGGTATATACCAGTCACTACAAAAGCCCGTCGTGGGTATATACCAGTCACAACAAAAGCCAGTTGTGGGTATATACCAGTCACAACAAAAGCCCGTCGTGGGTATATACCAGTCACAACAAAAGCCCGTCGTGGGTATATACCAGTCACAACAAAAGCCAGTCGTGGGTATATACCAGTCACAACAAAAGCCCGTCGTGGGTATATACCAGTCACAACAAAAGCCAGTCGTGGGTATATACCAGTCACTACAAAAGCCCGTCGTGGGTATATACCAGTCACAACAAAAGCCAGTCGTGGGTATATACCAGTCACAACAAAAGCCAGTCGTGGGTATATACCAGTCACAACAAAAGCCCGTCGTGGGTATATACCAGTCACAACAAAAGCCCGTCGTGGGTATATACCAGTCACTACAAAAGCCCGTCGTGGGTATATACCAGTCACAACAAAAGCCCGTCGTGGGTATATACCAGTCACAACAAAAGCCAGTCGTGGGTATATACCAGTCACAACAAAAGCCCGTCGTGGGTATATACCAGTCACAACAAAAGCAACAACCAAAACACTGGTGCCCTCCGTGTGGAGAGATGCATGCCCATGATGAAACATTGGTAAATAAAAGTCGCAAAAGCTGTGGTGCTGACTACGTATAATGAACAAGCCGTAGCTGAAATGAACACTGGCAACAACATAATTATATGACACACTACATTATAGCCTTCGTAGCTTCACATTTTCTAGTGTGACACTGTAAACAGCATAATTATAAGACACACTACAGTATAGCCTTCGTAGCTTCACATTTTCTAGTGTGACACTGTAAACAGCATAATTATAAGACACACTACAGTATAGCCTTCGTAGCTTCACATTTTCTAGTGTGACACTGTAAACAGCATAATTATATGACACACTACAGTATAGCCTTCGTAGCTTCACATTTTCTAGTGTGACACTGTAAACAGCATAATTATATGACACACTACAGTATAGCCTTCGTAGCTTCACATTTTCTAGAGTGACACTGTAAACAGCATAATTATATGACACACTACAGTGTCATAGGGACATAGGGATTTTCTAGTGTGACACTGTAAACAGCATAATTATATGACACACTACAGTGTCATAGGGACATAGGGATTTTCTAGTGTGACACTGTAAACAACATAATTATATGACACTCTACAGTATAGCGTTCGTGGCTTCACACTTTCGAGTGTGACATTGTAAACACTCATGGCCCCTACGCATGTTGAGCGAATGAAGTCAGGCGGATAGCCCTTAATCCCGGTTCGCTAAGGTGTAATATGGCTCTCCGTCCACATGCACTACTCGTCAATAGCCACAGAAATGGCTATCGGTCCGTGTTTATTTTTAGATCGGGAAAACCCTTGTTCTCTCAGCAAGGCAAAGCGCGTGAAGTCAGAAACTCAAAACTAATTGGACACCGTGTGACGACAGTTTAGGTTCAAAGTTGCAGGCAATTGCTGCAGATGTCGGTGACCCTGTGACCCCTGCCCATTCCACATATTCTTGTTTCCTCTTCGCCGTCTCTGTTGATTATGATGTGCCTTTTTGCATGAATAATTTCTGAACTTCAATTGTGCGTAGGACGGCGCCGGCCGTACAAACGTTCGTTGTTTTTTCCTTAGTAGAAGCCTTTGTCGGTAACGGCAGCATCAGGGCCACCGTTTCTATACCACGTTTAGGCTGCTTAAACGTAGAAAAGTTTGTCTATAGCTTTAAACGAAATTAGGCCAGGCCGGATAGCCCTATTTGCGCTTCGTGCATGCCGATTTTTTTCTCTCCACCGTTTAGAAGATAAACGCGATTAGGGGGCCTATTTGCTCATCATGCATAAGGGCCCAGATGTTTACCTTCTGGTTTTTATCCTGTACTCAGCTGAACCCATGCGACTGACGGGCCGTTAAAAATCCAAGAGCTAACTAACTAATGTTAGTAATCTTTAATTCTCTTTTGGAAAGTGATAGATACTCAGTAAGATTCTCACTTCTCTGAGTAAACGATAAAAATACTTTCCTATCTCCAAAAAAAGTAAAATAGTAAGTACTCAGATACTTCCCAATTCTGTCAGAAAAACGATAAATACTATGATGTATAAAGTTATCAATCTCCTAGGATGTTTCCTTCCAAAGCCTGTCATCAAAATGGTAAATATCCGGATGTTTAGTTCCCAATATTATTCTGTGAGAAATACATTAAATACGTGTTATTGTGTACAAGTGTGAAACGGTAGACAGTAGGATGTTTAGTTTCTAGCTATGTGAGTAAACCTAATGTCTGTAGCTTCCTACAACCAAGTGTAAAATGGTAAATAGTCAGCTCCCAGTTACGTAAATATTCGTAACATAAGGTACACTGCAACGAGTATAACTTTCCTGTCTTTCGGCGTAACATTGTAAACAATCTAAAAATATCTCCCAGTTACGTAAATATTCGTAACATAAGGTACACTGCAACGAGTATAACTTTCCTGTCTTTCGGCGTAACATGGTAAACGATCTAAATTATTTCCCAATTATGTAAATATTCGTAACATAAAGATACACTGCAACGAGTATAACTTTCCTTTCTTTCGGCGTAACATTGTAAACAATCTAAATTATTTCCCAATTATGTAAATATTCGTAACATAAGATACACTGCAACGAATATAACTTTCCTGTCTTTCGGCGTAACATTGCAAACAATATAAATTATTTCCCAATTATGTAAATATTCGTAACATAAGATACACTGCAACGAATGTAACTTTCCTGTCTTTCGGCGTAACATTGTAAACAATCTAAAACTCTCTCCCAGTTATGTAAATATTCGTAACGTAAGATGTACTGCAACGAGTATAACTCTCCTGTCTTTCGGCGTAACATTGTAAACAATGTAAACCTAGTTCCCAGCTCTGTGAGTAACACGGTAAATACTCTGATGCAGAAACAGGTCGATCAGTTCCCCAATGGACAAGACGCTGGCTCCAACAAACAGCCCCATGGAACCGCCGATGTCACCTGCAACATTGACAGAGCATGAGACAGCCTGGCTCCTTACAAACCGTTCAGATGTCTTCAGTCAGGCTACTACAAACAGTTCAGATGTCTTCAGTCAGGCTACTACAAACCGTTCAGATGTCTTCAGTCAGGCTACTACAAACCGTTCAGATGTCTTCAGTCAGGCTACTACAAACCGTTCAGATGTCTTCAGTCAGGCTACTACAAACCGTTCAGATGTCTTCAGTCAGGCTACTACAAACCGTTCAGATGTCTTCAGTCAGGCTACTACAAACCGTTCAGAGTCTTCAGTCAGGCTACTACAAACCGTTCAGATGTCTTCAGTCAGGCTACTACAAACCGTTCAGAGGTCTTCAGTCAGGCTACTACAAACCGTTCAGAGGTCTTCAGTCAGGCTACTACAAACCGTTCAGATGTCTTCAGTCAGGCTACTACAAACCGTTCAGATGTCTTCAGTCAGGCTACTACAAACCGTTCAGATGTCTTCAGTCAGGCTACTACAAACCGTTCAGATGTCTTCAGTCAGGCTACTACAAACCGTTCAGATGTCTTCAGTCAGGCTACTACAAACCGTTCAGATGTCTTCAGTCAGGCTACTACAAACCGTTCAGATGTCTTCAGTCACGCTACTACAAACCGTTCAGAGGTCTTCAGTCAGGCTACTACAAACCGTTCAGAGGTCTTCAGTCAGGCTACTACAAACCGTTCAGATGTCTTCAGTCAGGCTACTACAAACCGTTCAGATGTCTTCAGTCAGGCTACTACAAACCGTTCAGATGTCTTCAGTCAGGCTACTACAAACCGTTCAGATGTCTTCAGTCAGGCTACTACAAACCGTTCAGATGTCTTCAGTCAGGCTACTACAAACAGTTCAGACACGAGTCTTCAGTCTAGCTCCTTACAGTTTAGACACACATCTTCAGTTTGGCTCCTACAAACAGTTTAGACATAATTATGTCTTCAGTCTGGCTCCTACAAACACTTTAGACATAATTATGTCTTCAGTCTGGCTCCTACAAACACTTTAGACATAATTATGTCTTCAGTCTGGCTCCTACGAACACTTTAGACATAATTATGTCTTCAGTCTGGCTCCTATAAAGAGTTTAGACATAATTATGTCTTCAGTCTGGCTCCTACAAACAGTTTAGACATAATTATGTCTTCAGTCTGGCTCCTACAAACAGTTTAGACATGTCTTCAGTCCGGCTCCTATAAAGAGTTTAGACATAAATTATGTCTTCAGTCTGGCTAGTTCACAGCTAGTTCAGACATCTCGAGTCTGGCTCCTACAAACAGTTAAAGGACGTCTTAAGTCGGCTCCTGCAAACAGTAGAAAGACATATTTGGTCTGATTCGTACAAATGGTTAAAAGAAATCTTGAGTCTGGCTCCTACAAACAGTTAAAAGATGTCTTCGGTCTGGCTCCTACAAACAGTTAAAAGACGTCTTCGGTCTGATTTCCACAAACAGTCAAAAGACGTCTTCGGTCTGGCTCCTACAAACAGTTAAAAGACGTCTTCGGTCTGGTTTCCACAGACAGTCAAAAGACGTCTTCGGTCTGGCTCCTACAGACAGTCAAAAGACGTCTTCGGTCTGGCTCCTACAGACAGTCAAAAGACGTCTTCGGTCTGGCTCCTACGAACAGTTAATACTCGTATCCGGTCTGACTCCTACAAACAGCTAAAATACGTCTTGAATCTGGCTCCTACAAAAATTTGAAAGAAATCACCAGTCTGGCTCCTACAAACAGCTAAAATACGTCTTGAATCTGGCTCCTACAAAAATTTGAAAGAAATCACCAGTCTGGCTCCTACAAACAGCTAAAATACGTCTTGAATCTGGCTCCTACAAAAATTTGAAAGAAATCACCAGTCTGGCTCCTACAAACAGCTAAAATGCGTCTTGAATCTGGCTCCTACAAAAATTTGAAAGAAATCACCAGTCTGGCTCCTACGAACAGTTAAAAGACGTCTTGAGAATTTGGCTCGTACAAATACACTACTCAGAAATACATAAAGGCCACTGTAAACCATGCACACACTCACAAACAGAAACCAGAACTGTCAATGTTAGCCAGTCAATTTAAAATTTCGTTATTTTGTCCATGTCCAACAATTCCATGAACACAAATCAGTTCCGTAGAGTTGTATTTCCGGTTAAATGGACATACTCCCGATGTACACAGTCAGAAATCCGATCATCACAACTAGACAAAGTCAGAAGCGTGTGTGACCACCGTTGGCGTGGATGTGTCGCCGGGTTATGATGCATGTATGTATATATGCCCCTGGCGGGTTCGTGGGAAAACATGAGGCGAAGCAAGGAGAACCGTGGCTATTTATTTCCAGGTTGTAGTACAGTAGTATTGGCAGACAGATGTGTAACAGTAGTATTGGCAGACAGATGTGTAACAGTAGTATTGGCAGACAGTTGTGTAACAGTAGTATTGGCAGACAGATGTGTAACAGTAGCATTTGCAGACAGTTGTGTAACAGTAGCATTTGTAGCCCTGTCCAAAATGAAAAAGAAATATAAGAACTTGCTAACAGGAATTACATCAGCATTATAAAATAGCAGGAATACAAGCTTCCTAGAAAACCACCCAGACAAACACTGGGAACAGAAAAATATATAACCCAAGGTAACTGATAGAAACAATCCTGGTCAATACCCGCAGCACTCTTAGCATTACAAAGAGTAATGTTGACCATAACATCTTCCAAAATATGACAGCAGACAAAAAAGTCACAAAACTTACTTCACGGCTGCATAAACCATGATGATAACACTTTAACAGCTAAGGAAATGAAATGACAAAATAATAAAATAAATACATAGAACAAAATAAGCGAAGGAGTCGTAAAATTAAACCTGTCAAATACCATAGGAAAAATATCAGTATTACATTAAGAAAATATATAGATTCACATACCTTCTCAATTTGACAAAGGCTCCTTCTTCTAGATAAATAACTTCTGTAACTGCCCACTAAACCTGTTGCTAGATCATATGTATATAGTGAGTTGTGAGCCCACTAAACATGGAATGCATGCTTTTCTCTTGTTGCACTTGCAACAAGAAAACAAACTCTGAACTTGTTAAAAATCCTATACTATACATGGGACAGAACTCTGTCACCATAACTTTGTAAGACACCAAACATTATAATTTCTACCTTAATATGACTAGATTCATCTACTCCTTTTGAAGACAATATTCATCATTAATTACTGCACTAATAATCAAAAACTACATCCAAATTCTAATGAGAAAATCCAATAAAATAGCATATTAAATATAGTTAATAATCAAGACTCAATCCTTGACTAAACATAATGAGATTGATCTAAGCCTGTGAATGTCTAAGCATCATAGTTCAGGAGCTGTGTGAGAGTCGAGGTGGCCGTCCTGGGCTGTCCGTCCTAACGAGCCTTCTGGTTTCCGTGGACATAAAGAATTATTGCACCGTGCTTCGGCATTGGTCACAACTTGTCCCTAATATGTCAACTGACATCTGAGGACATTAAGCATCACTATATCATCATCGTCTAAGCATCATGTTTACTCTAAGCCAGCATCAAACACACACTGAAATAAAACAATCACACACTGAAAATACCACGCTGCCACAGATGCAATCCCAGCCACGCTGCCACAGATGCAATCCCAGCCACGCTGCCACAGATGCAATCCCAGCCATGCTGTCTCACGGACGTGACCAACCTCCTCAGTCTCCTGGGGGATCACTTGCCACCCCTGCCGCAGAATCTGGAACACCCGGTTGAGGCCGTAAGGTGGCGCTGGCTCGCATTCGTTGCCCCAGCACACCCCAGAGATGTCCTATGGGTCAGGTGACCGTGCTGTGGCAGTGCCGGCAGAACGAGGGGTGCATACTGTCATCTCCGTCGCCAATGCCGGTCACATTGCCTTGGACACGGTGCAGGGGTGTTTTGCGCTTCAGTTGGAAGCCACCGCACATCATGAGTGACCTGCCGCCATAGCCATCGTACCCCTCACACATGCGGCATGGAAGTGCTGTCCTTGACGTCGCCAGACTTGACCTCCCCCGCTGTCGAGGTCAGGGTGAATGGAGACTCACCAGTGAAGAGCTCCGTGGCCCACTGTTGCCTCGTCCATGGCAGATAACGTTGAGACCGGGCCTGACGAGCAGCACGGTGTGTCTGGGTCAGGGGAGGTCGGATTGCTGGACGTCTCGTTGCTCTCAAGAAGCCGGTTGTGGATGATCTTGTCGCTGACGTTGCCTGCTGCCCGCAGACCACTCCTCAGGACACTGGCGGTAGCTGTTGCGTTGCTAAGGGACGTCGGAACAAGAAATCTGTCTCGCTGCATGCCAGTGGATTTGGGCTGTCCTGTGTGCCTTCTCTCTGACGCACTTCCGCTGTTGTCAAATCGGTCTCAATTTTTGAATGACTGAGTGGCTCGCTACAACTAGTACAAGATGTCTGGCAACGTCCCGTACTGCAACTCCATCATGGGGCTATACCAGCGCCCGCCTTTTGTCAACATCACCGAGTCGTCGTCTCACAAGCATGGTCACAAAAGCCCCGGAAATTAGGCAATGAATACGCCTCAGTCTAGCCAAGCTCACTCAGCTGCTTTTAGAACTGCAACGGCTTTTAAGTGCAATGTAAATTTATTTTAGTTTAAACCTGCTGTCTCAGTTAGACGCTTTCAAAATCGGGCAACGTTTTCGTTATTGTTACGTTTATTCTGCTGTCCACTGTAGTACGATTAACAGTGACAGAGCTGATGGAGTGCTCGTCAACGTCATGTGCCATCTTACAGTACTCGTTAGTGCCCGTCCACATGTAGGTGACGAATTACAACATTTTTGCGCAATATCAATAAATTAGCACAACTTGATACACAGAATCAAGGTGGCCCTTAAATTCGCTTGGGTAGTACAGTTAAAACGCGTCGATCCTCAGTTTGGTTCCCACAAACAGTTCAGACAGATGTCTTTAGTCTAGCTGTTCAGACAGACGTCTTCAGTCTAGCTGCTACCAACAATTCAGACAGACGTCTTCAGTCTAGCTGCTACAAACAGTTCAGACAGACGTCTTCAGTCTAGCTGCTACAAACGATTCAGACAGACGTCTTCAGTCTAGCTGCTACAAACAATTCAGACAGACGTCTTCAGTCTAGCTGCTACAAACAGTTCAGACAGACGTCTTCAGTCTAGCTGCTACAAACAATTCAGACAGACGTCTTCAGTCTGGTTCCCACAAACAGTTCAGACAGACGTCTTCAGTTTGGTTCCCACAAACAGTTCAGACAGACGTCTTCAGTCTAACTGCTACAAACAGTTCAGACAGACGTCTTCAGTCTAGCTGCTACAAACAGTTCAGACAGACGTCTTCAGTCTAGCTGCTACAAACAGTTCAGACAGACGTCTTCAGTCTAGCTGCTACAAACAGTTCAGACAGACGTCTTCAGTCTACTGCTACAAACAGTTCAGACAGACGTCTTCAGTCTATCTGCTACAAACAGTTCAGACAGACGTCTTCAGTCTAGCTGCTACAAACAATTCAGACAGACGTCTTCAGTCTGGTTCCCACAAACAGTTCAGACAGACGTCTTCAGTTTGGTTCCCACAAACAGTTCAGACAGACGTCTTCAGTTTGGTTCCCACAATCAGTTCAGACAGACGTCTTCAGTTTGGTTCCCACAAACAGTTCAGACAGACGTCTTCAGTCTAGCTGCTACAAACAATTCAGACGGACGTCTTCAGTTTGGTTCCTACAAACAGTTCAAACAGACGTCTTCAGTTTGGTTCCCACAAACAGTCGTGCTTTTACAGACCCATATATGTATGAAGGGCAAATAACCCCCTAATCGCGTTTATCTTCTAAACGGTAACGACACTAACCAACTCAGCATAATTATGTGAAGCGCAAGAAGGGCTATCCGACAAGGTCTATGCTTCAGCGCATTTAAAGTAACGGCCTCATTTTTCTACGTTTAAGCAGTATAAACGCCGTTTAAAAACAATGGCGGCACTGATGCCGCCGTTACCGACAGAGGCTACCAGTTGAGGAGAAAACGAACACTTGTACGGACTGGCACCTTCCCGCGTACTACTGAAGACCAGAAGTAATTGAAGTAAGTTTGGATTCATGGATTTTGACACATTACATAAAATCAACACAGACGGCGACGAGAAGACAGACAAACAAAAAAGACAAAAAAAGATCCTGTATGTAGGGACATGGTTTGTAATTCCTGTATGTAGGGACATGGTTTGTAAATCCTGCGTGTAGGGATACGGTTTGTAATTCCTGTATGTAGGGACATGGTTTGTAAATCCTGTAAGTAGGGACATGGTTTGTAAATCCTGTGTGTAGGGACATGGTTTGCAATTCCTGCATGTAGGGACATGGTTTGTAAATCCTGTATGTAGAGTTATGGTTTGTAATTCCTGTATGTAGGGACATGGTTTGTAATTCCTGTAGATATGGACATAGTTTGTAAATCCTGTATGTAGGGACATGGTTTGTAAATCCTGTATGTAGAGGACATGGTTTGTAATTCCTGTATGTAGGGACATAGTTTGTAAATCCTGTATGTAGGGACATGGTTTGTAATTCCTGTATGTAGGGACATAGTTTGTAATTCATGTAGGTAGGGACATGGTTTGTAAATCCTGTATGTAGGGACATGGTTTGTAAATCCTGTAAGTAGGGATATGATTTGTAAGTCCTGTATGTAGGGACATGGTTCGTAAGTCCTGTATGTAGGGACATGGTTTGTAATTCCTGTATGTAGGGACATGGTTTGTAAATCGAGTATGTAGGGACATGGTTTGTAAATCTTGTATGTAGGACATGGTTTGTAAATCATGTAATAAGGGACATGGTTTGTAAATCCTGTATGTAGGGACATGGTTTGTAAATCCTGTATGTAGGGACATGGTTTGTAAATCCTGTATGTAGGGACATGGTTTGTAATTCCTGTAAGAAGTGACATGGTTTGTAAATCCTGTACGCAGGGACATGGTTTGTAAATCCTGTAAGTAGGGACATGGTTTGTAAATCCTGTATGTAGGGACACCGTTTGTAAATCCTGTATGTAGGGACATGGTTTCTAAATCCTGTATGTTGGGACATTGTAATTCCTGCATGTAGGGACATGGTTTGTAATTCCTGTAAGAAGGGACATGGTTTGTAAATCCTGAATGTAGGGACACCATTTGTAAATCCTGTATGTAGGGACATGGTTTGTAAATCCTGTATGTAGGGACATGGTTTATAAATCCTGTAAGAAGTGACATGGTTTGTAAATCCCGCTCAACCAAGAAGGCCACTCCCGGGCAACTGGAAGTGACGTAGATGAGCGGATTCATTATTATCAAAATCAAATCAAAATGGTATTTCTATGGCGCCAATCTATACACGTTCTAAGCGCCTCACGTAATGCAAGACTATAATATGGTAACAATACAATACTATTAAGCAATATAAAACAAACGCATAAACACACTCATACATGCCCTTAAGATAATATGCAATTGTACATAACAATACCAGTCCAACACACACACACACACACACACACACACACACACACACACACACACACACACACACACACACACACACACACACACACACACACACACATGCTGCAGTAGCGACAGATCATTCTCAGAAAACTGTTAGGATTGTTAATCTGTGACGTTTTTGCATGTCTGATGTCTGAAGGGAGAGCGTTCCATGATTTAGCTGATTTACAGGCAAAGTAGAATGAGCGGTCACCTTTAGTTTGGCAGTTGGATTTCGGGACAGTCAGTATGAGGGTATCTTCAGAAGAGAGGAGATGTCTGGATGGACGGTATAGATGTAAAACGTCAGAGAGGTAGAATGGAGTGTCAAAGCTGATAGCAGGGACAGCAAGACAATTGTGTTTGTAAAGAATGCGTGCATGTATCGGAAGCCAATGAAGTGTGTTTGTGTGTTCAAATCTGGGTGCTCTCAGTATTAATCTTGCTGCGCAGGTTTGGACGTGCTGGAGTCTTTTGATCACGTGCAAAAGAAAGGCCGGCTAAGAGAGAACTGCTGTAGCCCAAGCGAGAAAGGACAAGAGAAAGGACAAGTTTCTTTGTTGCGGCAGCGTCAAGAAGATGGTGAATATAGAACTGACGCGTAGGAGTTGTAAGAAGATACTTTTGCAGATGTGGTTGATTTGATCTGACATTATCTTTGAGTTGTTTATCGAGGTAGGCCCCGATACCGGCAAAACGTTAGGCGTTGATCGGAAGTACCTAGCGGCCTCTGCAGATCCGCGTGCCGAACGACTCACCTCTCCTTGAGCGTTTAAAGTCACCTGGTGTCTGAATTGTGTTTTATCTCTGTGTCTTGTAGTGCCTCTCGCCTCTTTCTTTCCTTGGTTTCCCACTCTGACCTCTATCCTAGAGGTCACGTAGTTGTGTACTGGGATCTGTGTCTAGACTTTCAATAGGTACACTAAAACAGTTTCAATAGCTACACTAAAATCGCTCGCAGAACGTTCCTTCATTTTCATGGTGCCATCTAACTCTCAAAAACGTACCAACATTGTATCAGTGTAAATTCCACCTCGACATCTTCCTGTTTATCCAAGTTTTCCAGTAGCATTTAGTACTTTGTCTGAAAAAAAGGTGGCATGCCTGCTTGTTGAATGTTGAATGTAGACGGATGCATATCGATAGGCCGAGGTGATAGAGGTGTGTGTGTGTGTGTGGGGGGGGGGGGGGGGGGGGGGGGAGAAGAGAGACTCAGTTTATTGCGGTTGTTGAGAGTACTGATAATTTGCGCGCGCGCGTGTAGTGTGTATTTAGATCTATGTTTATAGTCACTGTCTGATAGGTGATATGTTTATAGTAGATTTATTGAAATGTATGCTAATGTGTTTTGTTGTTGTTGCAGTTTTGTGCGATAAGTTGTTTGCTCAGTGAGTTTAACTCTGCCGGGTTAGAGAATATTATTGTTACATTAAGTTCGTTACATGATGCTTGCTGAGGAAGGGGTGGCGGTGGCGGGCGTGTGCTAGGGTGAGCTGAATTGCTGCTGTATTTGTTGTTGTTGTTGATGATCGCTTTTATACTTACGGCCTATACTGCTGGTGTATTTCTTGTTTTTGTTGATCGCTTTTATATTTACGGCCTATGCTGCTGGTGTATTTCTTGTTTTTGTTGATCGCTTTTATATTTACGGCCTATGCTGCTGGTGTATTTCTTGTTTTTGTTGATCGCTTTTATATTTACGGCCTATGCTGCTGGTGTATTTCTTGTTTTTGTTGATCGCTTTTATATTTACGGCCTATGCTGCTGGTGTATTTCTTGTTTTGATCGTTTATATTACGGCCTATGCTGCTGTGTATTTCTTGTTTTTGTTGATCGCTTTTATATTTACGGCCTATGCTGCTGGCGTATTTCTTGTTTTTGTTGATCGCTTTTATATTTACGGCCTATGCTGCTGGCGTATTTCTTGTTTTTGTTGATCGCTTTTATATTTACGGCCAGCGGGACGGTGCCTTTTATTTACGGCTAGCTGTGTGTATTTCTTGTTTTTGTTGATCGCTTTTATATTTACGGCCTATGCTGCTGGTGTATTTCTTGTTGTTGTTGATCGCTTTTATATTTACGGCCTATGCTGCTGGTGTATTTCTTGTTGTTGTTGATCGCTTTTATATTTACGGCCTATGCTGCTGGTGTATTTCTTGTTGTTGTTGATCGCTTTTATATTTACGGCCTATGCTGCTGGTGTATTTCTTGTTTTTGTTGATCGCTTTTATATTTACGGCCTATGCTGCTGGTGTATTTCTTGTTTTTGTTGATCGCTTTTATATTTACGGCCTATGCTGCTGGTGTATTTCTTGTTTTTGTTGATCGCTTTTATATTTACGGCCTATGCTGCTGATTTTGCGCTGGACGGATGAGAGTCTGCTGGCAGCTGCGCTGTCTGTGGTCTGAAATTCTGTTTGTGGCTTCTGTATGCTAGGAACTCACACAGCAGAGCGAACACGTCGTATGCAATCTGCTGTGTGATTTGTTCGTAACTCTTCTCTCTGTAAAACACATCCAGCTGCAGGAAGTTGTCCCTGCAAGCAGAAAGAGGCAGTCATGTAGCACACATGTATACACAAGGCGAATTACCTACGGTAGCGGGTATTGCAGTATGAACACGATAGGTATGTGTGCGTGCTATAATTTCCTTACGCAGACCCTTATAGTCTTGTCGTTCGAACTACAAACGGCAATTCGAACAGTATTCAGAGGTAGCTAAAGATGTGACCTGGGTAGCTAAAGATGTGTTCAGATTTGTAGCTAAATACGTAACAAAAAAGAGCTAAAGGTTTCAAGTGTAGTTAAATGCGTGACAAAGAACGGAGCCAAGAGGTAGTTAAAGATGTAATAGATCAAGGTATTCAGAGGTAGCTAAAGACGTGACAAAGAACGGTGACAAGAGGTAGCTAATGATGCAATAAATAAAGGTATTCAGAGGTAGCTAAAGATGTAATAGATCAAGGTATTCAGAGGTAGCTAAAGACGTGTCAAAGAACGGTGCCAGGAAGTAAAGATGTAATCGATAAAGGTATTCAGAGGTAGCTAAAAGATGTAATAGATCAAGGTATTCAGAGGTAGCTAAAGACGTGACAAAGAACGGCGCCAAGGGGTAGCTAAAGATGTAACAGATAAAGGTATTCGGAGGTAGATAAAGATGCCATAGACCAAGGTATTCAGAGGTAGCTAAAGACGTGACAAAGAACGGTGCCGAGAAGTAGCTAAAGATATAATAGATAAAGATATTCAGAGGTAAATAAAGATGTAATAGGCAAGCAGACAGACACACAATCAGCATGTCGACAGGCAGGCAGACACACAAACAATCAGCAAGTGGACAGGCAGGCAGACACACAAACAGGCAGGCAGACACACAAACAGGCAGGCAGACACACAAACAATCAGCCTATCGACAGGCAGGCAGACAACAAACAATCAGCAAGCGGACAGGCAGGCAGACACACAAAATCAGATGACACAGGCAGACACACAAACAGGCAGGCAGACAACAAACAATGCAGCAGGGACAGCGGGGCAGACACACAAACAATCAGCAAGTGGACAGGCAGGCAGACACACAAACAATCAGCATATCGACAGGCAGGCAGACACACAAACAGGCAGGCAGACACACAAACAATCAGCGAGTGGACAGGCAGGCAGACACACAAACAATCAGCAGTGGACAGGCAGGCAGACACACAAACAATCAGCATGGAGCAGAAACAAGAGGCAGGACAACACAAACAATCAGCGAGTGGACAGACAGGCAGACACACAAACAATCAGCGAGTGGACAGACAGGCAGACACACAAACAATCAGCATGTCGACAGGCAGGCAGACACACAAACAATCAGCGAGTGGATAGACAGGCAGACACACAAACAGGCAGGCAGACACACAAACAATCAGCATATCGACAGGCAGGCAGACACACAAACAGGCAGGCAGACACACAAACAGGCAGGCAGACACCCCAAACAATCAGCATATGGACAGGCAGGCAGACACACAAACATCAGCATGCCAGCAGCAGACACACAAACAATCAGCAGGGAAGAAGCACACAAGCAGAACACACGCAATCGACAGGGCAAAGGCAGACACACAAACAGGCAGGCAGACACACAAACAATCAGCATGTCGACAGGCAGGCAGACACACAAACAGGCAGGCAGACACACAAACAGGCAGGCAGACACACAAACAATCAGCATATCGACAGGCAGGCAGACACACAAACAGGCAGGACAGACACAACAACACAGTGCAGCGCAGACACACAAACAGGCAGGCAGACACACAAACAGCAGGCAACACCAACATCAGCGAGTGGAAAGACAGGCAGGCAGACACACAAACAGGCAGAGCAGCCAAAACAGCAGCAGACACACAAAAGGCAGGCAGACACACAAACAGGCAGGCAGACACACAAACAGGCAGGCAGACACACAAACAAACAGCGAGTGGACAGGCAGGCAGACACACAACAATCAGCGAGTGGACAGGCAGGCAGACACACAAACAATCAGCGAGTGAACAGGCAGGCAGACACACTATCAGTATGTCGACAGGCAGGCAGACACACAAACAATCAGTGAGTGGACAGGCAGGCAGACACACAAACAGGCAGGCAGACACACAAACAATCAGTGAGTGGACAGGCAGGCAGACACACAAACAGGCAGGCAGACACACAAACAATCAGTGAGTGGACAGGCAGGCAGACACACAAACAGGCAGGCAGACACACAAACAATCAGGAGTGGACAGGCAGGCAGACACACAGGCAGGCAGACACACAAACACAGCAGGGACACGCAAACAATCAGGCAGAATGACAGGCAGGCAGACACACATCGCAGGACAGCAGCACACACAGGCAGGCAGACACACAAACAGGCAGGCAGACACCAAACAATCAGCTCGAGTGGACAGGCAGGCAGACACACAAACAGGCAGGCAGACACACAAACAGGCAGGCAGACACACAAACAAACAGCGAGTGGACAGGCAGGCAGACACACAAACAGGCAGGCAGACACACAGACAGGCAGGCAGACACACAAACAGGCAGGCAGACACACAAACAAACAGCGAGTGGACAGGCAGGCAGACACACAAACAAGTAGCGAATGAACAGGCAGGCAGACACACAATCAGTATGTCGACAGACAGGCTGACACACAAACAATCAGCGAGTGGACAGGCAGGCAAACACACAAACAATCAGCGAGTGGACAGGCAGGCAGACACACAAACAATCAGCGAGTGGACAGGCAGGCAGACACACAAACAATCATCGAGTGGACACGCAGGCAAACACACAAACAATCATCGAGTGGACACGCAGGCAGACACACAAACAAACAGCGAGTGGACAGGCAGGCAGACACACACACGATCAGCACATCGACAGGCAGGTAGAACCAGACGGACGGTCGCTCACCTGATGAAGTCCGTTTCAATGACGCTGGCCTTCAGGTAGGATTCCATCTCAGACATGAGGTCTGCAAGGCTTTTCATGAACAGGCTGTCCCAGCTCCCAACAAGGAACCGGAAGTCGTACTGCTGACGGTAGCCCTCATACTCTTCCTTGGTTTCCATGGCAACCGCGGACATGTTACGCAGAAACTGAGTCAGGTTTTTGTAGAAGTAATAGTCAATCATGTCATCGTCTTCAATGATGACTTGCCACATTTTGTTCGCAGCCGCCGCCATTTTGTCCCAGTTGTCATAAATATTCTGACCCCGAGACCGCAAGGACTGAAAGAATACTTTGAGGTCACTGATGCCAACGTAAATGTTTTGTGAGGTCAGTTCCCTGGCGATTTCCAACTTGGTGACGTTTCCACCTGTGACATACTCTCTGGCCATCTGCATGCTGTGGTTGAGGCGTTTGAGGATAGAACTCTCTAAGTTGTCTAATGACACCTTCAAGCTCTCAATAATGCCCAAACTTTCTTCAGTAACTGTTTCGTAATTTCGCCACAGTCTTTCAAATGACGCTATTCTGTCCTGGAGCACGCGCATCGGGAAGTCGATGGACTCGTGGTCAAAAACACTTTTGCTGTGAAGGAACCGTCGGCCGCTCCAGAGAAAGCGCACATCGGCACGGTGCATATCGTCAGCCTCAAGCGAACCGTTCTTATAGGCACTTGCAGCCAACGAAGCGAAGCTGGACACAGCGGCCTTGTAGGTCAGAATGTCCGCACCAACTCTCCTACTGTATTTGGTGGCGTAGCTAGAGTGAACCAACGAATTTCGGAGAAGCAGCTTGGGTGTTAGGTAGACGTTGTCGTTTCGTGGTTCATTTAAGAATTTATACCGAAATATTGGTGTGCCGTTGTAATATGCCGAATGCAGTTGTGTGTAGTTGGCAAAAGCTCTGTCGCATAGGTCCATTTTGGCATTCAGTGACACCCTGACGAGCGTGTACAGCGTTTTTCTCACGCTCGACGAGGCGACATCGGCGTCTGCTAGGGTCCAGATGTGGGACTCTGTGCGGTTGGCGAACTCTTGGAAGCCCCTGACGAGGTCGCCGAAGGTCCTCTCGTCCATGGCGTCTCTGGGCCTGAGGAAGTTCTTCAGCACGTGGAACGCCTGCCAGCGGTACAGGTGATCCTTGCGCTGCCACGCCTCCCTAGCGCCACGCCTCACTCGTCCGACGGTCGTCTCCGTCAGCAGGATGCAGTCCCGCACCGTGTGCAGCATCAGCGTGGACAGGTGACGCAGTCGCCCCTGCGCCGCCTCCTCCAGCTCCACAAACCTCCGGAACTTGATCCGGTCTATGCGCTGTGTCGTCTCCATAGCACGCAGGTACTTGGTCTCCAGGTCACTGGTCCGTGACGCTGCTGCCAGCAGCCGGTCGGTGGCGAAAGCGGACGTGGTGGCGAAAGAGAGGGCGGGGTCAAAGATCAGGAAGGAGCATGGAATCGGACAGGTGCACTCCTTCCGAATTCTCTCTTTCATATAATCTGCGCAATCAGAATAGTTTACTGAATTATTTTAAATGTCAGATAAAACGACGGCTCGAACGTTCTTTCTTTCCCCAAATGTATTGTCCGTTTCGTTCTCAAAATAAAAGCGACACCGGGGATGACAGCCCATCAGCGACGATTTGTCACGGATTCTTAATTTTAGATTAACTTATGTTTAATCAAAAAGTGCCCACTCATCATTTGTCACGGATTCATAATTTTAGATTAACGTAATAAATTATAATTATGGCCAATCAAAAAGTGCCTACCCATCACCTCTCATTTATATTAACATATAATTATGGTCAATCAAACAGTGCCTACCCATCATCGGTCACAGATTCATAATTTTAGATTAACATGTAATCAATTATATTTCTGACCAAACAAAAAGTGCCTACTCATCACCTGTCGCAGATACATAATTTTATGGTTGCATAATAAATTATAATTCTAGTCAAACAAAAAGTGCCTACCCATCACCTGTCACAGATTTAGAATTCTACATTAACATATAAACATGGTTAAATGCCAAAAAAGTACCTACTTATTTTTTTCAGGTAGCAGCCGAAATACTGTTCCAGTGTGCAGACTGGTGGTTCCCCTATCAACAGTAAGACAAAGTAAGGCAACACAGCGTACACATTACACAGACCCTATCAACAGTAACACAATACAGCGTACATATTTCATAGACCCTATCAACAGTAAGACAAAGTAAGGCAACACAGCGTACACATTACACAGACCCTATCAACAGTAAGACAAGACAGCGTACACATTACACAGACCCTATCAACAGTAAGACAAAGTAAGGCAACACAGCGTACACATTACACAGACCCTATCAACAGTAAGACAAAGTAAAGCAACACAGCGTACACATTACACAGACCCTATCAACAGTAAGACAAGACAGCGTACACATTACACAGACCCTATCAACAGTAAGACAAAGTAAGGCAACACAGCGTACACATTACACAGACCCTATCAACAGTAAGACAAAGTAAGGCAACACAGCGTACACATTACACAGACCCTATCAACAGTAAGACAAAGTAAGGCAACACAGCGTACACATTACACAGACCCTATCAACAGTAACACAACACAGCGTACACATTACACAGACCCTATCAACAGTAACACAACACAGCGTACACATCACATAGACCCTATCAAGAGTAACACAACACAGCGTACACATTACACAGACCCTGTCAACAGTAAGACAAAGTAAGGCAACACAGCGTACACATTACATAGACCGTATCAACAGTAAGACAAAGTAAGGCAACACAGCGTACACATTACACAGACCCTGTCAACAGTAAGACAAAGTACGGCAAACACAGCGTACATATTTCATAGACCCTATCGACAGTAAGACAAAGTAATGCAACACAGCGTACACATTACATAGACCCTATCAACAGTAACACAACACAGCGTACACGTTACACAGACCCTATCAACAGTAAGATAACACAGCGTACACATCACATAGACCCTATCAACAGTAACACAACACAGCGTACACATTACACAGACCTTATCAACAGTAAGACAAAGTAAGGCAACACAGCGTACACATTACACAGACCCTATCAACTGTAACACAACACATCGTACACATTACACAGACCCTATCAACAGTAAGACAAAGTAAGGCAACACAGCGTACACATTACACAGACCCTATCAACAGTAACACAATACAGCGTACATATTTCATAGATCCTATCAACAGTAACACAACACAGCGTACACATTACATAGACCCTATCAACAGTAAGACAAGACAGCGTACACATTACACAGACCCTGTCAACAGTAAGACAAGGTACGGCAACACAGCGTACACATTACATAGACCCTATCAACAGTAAGACAAAGTAAGGCAACACAGCGTACACATTGCATAGACCCTATCAACAGTAAGACAAAGTAAGGCAACACAGCGTACACATTACATAGACCCTATCAACAGTAAGACAAAGTAAGGCAACACAACGTACACATTACATAGACACTATCAACAGTAAGACAAAGTAAGACAACACAGCGTACACATTGCATAGACCCTATCAACTGTAAGACAAAGTAAGGCAACAAAGCGTACACACTACACAGACCCTATCAACAGTGAGACAAAGTAAGACAACACAGCGTACACATTACATAGACCCTATCAACAGTAAGGCAACACAGGGTACACATTACATAGACCCTATCAACAGTAAGGCAACACGATGTACACATTACATAGACCCTATCAACAGTAAGGCAACACAGCGTACCCATTACATAGGCCTTTTCAACAGTAAGGGAACACAGGGTACACATTATATAGACTCTATCAACAGTAGGCAACACGATGTACACATTACATAGACCCTATCATCAGTAAGGCAACACAGCGTACACATTACATAGACCCTATCAACAGTAGGCAACACGATCTACACATTAGATAGACCATATCAACAGTAAGTCAACACAGCGTACACATTACATAGGCCTTATCAACAGCAAGGCAACACAGCGTACACATTACATAGACCCTATCAACAGTAAGACAAAGTAAGGCAACATGACGTACACATTACGTAGACCCCATCACCACTAAAGCAATATGACGTACACATTACATAGACCCCATCACCACTAAAGCAACACGACGTACACATTACATAGAGCCCATCGATGAGACAATGTGCACACTCATTGACCTTAATAGCACTAACGGCAAAGGACCAACGCACATATTACGTAGACCCTATAAACAGTAAGACAACGCCAACCCAAAACCCCGTGTGCGCGTTACATTGACCCTATGAACAGAAAAGACGCTAAAACCCATGAACGTAACAAAAGGCGTTACATTGACCCTATCAACAGTAAGACAACATAACGTGTGCGTTACATTGACCCTATGAACAGTAACCCAACATAACGTGTGCGTTACATTGACCCTATGAACAGTAAGACAACATAACGTGTGCGTTACATTGACCCTATGAACAGTAAGACAACATAACGTGTGCGTTACATGACCCTATGAACAAAAGCATTTTCGTACATTGACCCTATCAAACCATAACGTTCGTTAATTGACCTATGAACGTAAGCAACATAACTCCTTCTTTGACCCTATAACAGACCACGAAACGTGCGCGTTACATTGACCCTTCGACCCAACATGTGCGCGTTACATTGCCCCTATGAACAGTAAGACACATACTGTGCGTTTTGACCCTATGAACAGTAACCAACATAACGTGTGCGTTACATTGACCCTATGAACAGTAAGCAACGTAACGTGCGCGTTACATTGACCCTATGAACAGTAAACAACATAACGTGTGCGTTACATTGACCCTATGAACAGTAACACAACATAACGTGCGCGTTACATTGACCCTATGAACAGTAACACAACATAACGTGTGCGTTACATTGACCCTATGAACAGTAAGACAACATAACGTGCGCGTTACGTAGACCATATCAATAGCATGTCACGTACCTTCCCTGTTCGGTATGTTACGTGCCTTCCCTGTTCGGTACGTCACGTACCTTCCCTCCCTGCCATGTCGTGTATTTTACCTGTCCAGCATCACACACCTTCCTTTTCCTACATGTCACATACCCTCCTTTTCCTCCATTCCCTGTCCGGCATGTCACGTACCTTCCATGCCCGACATGTCAAGTACATTCCATGCCCGGTATGACATGTTACTGACATGTTACGTACCGTTCCTGTCAGGCATGTCACGTACCGTTCCTGTGAGGCGTGTTCCTGTCAGGCATGTCACGTACCGCTCACATCAGGCACGTCACGTACCGTTCCTTTCAGGCATGTCACGTACCGTTCCTGTCAGGCACGTCACGTACCGTTCCTGTCAGGCATGTCACGTACCGCTCCCGTCAGGCATGTCACGTACAGTTCCTGTCAGGCATGTCATGTATCCTTCCCGTCAGGCATGTCACGTACCGTTGCTGTCAGGCATGTAGTGGTGTCTGCAGCCACACGCCCGCTGCATGTAGTCTGTCAAACAGGCCAGGTGGCAGTTGTCTGTGGAGTAGTCTCTGTAGTAGGCAGACGACAGGCTGCCGCAGTCCCCGTAGGGTTGGGGGAGGTTTTCTATCTGCAATGGACCGTGAGAGGAATTCAGTCCGTAACGGAGCGGAAACACTCAACAGAAGGTATTCAGTATACAACAGGACGGGGACACTCAACAGAAGGTATTCAGTATACAACCGGACGGGGACACTCAACAGAAGGTATTCAGTATACAACAGGGCGGGGACACTCAACAGAAGGTATTCAGTATACAACAGGACGGGGACACTCGACAGAAGGTATTCAGTATACAACAGGACGGGGACACTCAACAGAAGGTATTCAGTATACAACAGAACGGGGACACTCAACAGAAGGTATTCAGTATACAACAGGACGGGGACACTCAACAGAAGGTATTCAGTATACAACAGGACGGGGGCACTCAACAGAAGGTATTCAGTATACAACAGGACGGGGACACTCAACAGAAGGTATTCAGTATACAACCGGACGGGGACACTCAACAGAAGGTATTCAGTATACAACAGGACGGGGACACTCAACAGAAGGTATTCAGTATACAACAGGACGGGGACACTCAACAGAAGGTATTCAGTATACAACAGGACGGGGACACTCAACAGAAGGTATTCAGTATACAACAGGACGGGGACACTCAACAGAAGGTATTCAGTATACAACCGGACGGGGACACTCAACAGAAGGTATTCAGTATACAACCGGACGGGGACACTCAACAGAAGGTATTCAGTATACAACAGGGCGGGGACACTCAACAGAAGGTATTCAGTATACAACAGGACGGGGACACTCAACAGAAGGTATTCAGTATACAACAGGACGGGGACACTCAACAGAAGGTATTCAGTATACAACAGGACGGGGACACTCACGACAGAAGGTATTCAGTATACAACAGGACGGGGACACTCAACAGAAGGTATTCAGTATACAACAGGACGGGGACACTCAACAGAAGGTATTCAGTATACAACAGGGGGGGGACACTCAACAGAAGGTATTCAGTATACAACCGGACGGGGACACTCAACAGAAGGTATTCAGTATACAACCGGACGGGGACACTCAACAGAAGGTATTCAGTATACAACAGGACGGGGACACTCAACAGAAGGTATTCAGTATACAACAGGACGGGGGCACTCAACAGAAGGTATTCAGTATACAACAGGACGGGGGCACTCAACAGAAGGTATTCAGTATACAACAGGACGGGGGCACTCAACAGAAGGTATTCAGTATACAACAGGACGGGGGCACTCAACAGAAGGTATTCAGTATACAACCGGACGGGGACACTCAACAGAAGGTATTCAGTATACAACAGGGCGGGGACACTCAACAGAAGGTATTCAGTATACAACAGGGCGGGGACACTCAACAGAAGGTATTCAGTATACAACAGGACGGGGACACTCAACAGAAGGTATTCAGTATACAACAGGACTGGGACACTCCGACAAGAAGGTATTCAGTATACAACAGGACGGGGACACTCCGACAAGAAGGTATTCAGTATACAACAGGACGGGGACACTCAACAGAAGGTATTCAGTATACAACAGGACGGGGACACTCAACAGAAGGTATTCGGTATACAACAGGGCGGGGACACTCAACAGAAGGTATTCAGTATACAACAGGACGGGGACACTCAACAGAAGGTATTCAGTATACAACAGGACGGGGACACTCAGCAGAAGGTATTCAGTATACACCAGGACGGGGACACTCAACAGAAGGTATTCAGTATACAACAGGACGGGGACACTCAACAGAAGGTATTCAGTATACAACCGGACGGGGACACTCAACAGAAGGTATTCAGTATACAACAGGACGGGGACACTCCGACAAGAAGCGTTTATTCAGTCCGGAATGGGGCGGGAAGACTGGGAAAACGGAGGTGTAATCAGTCTGGAATGGCGCGGGAAGACTGGGAAAACGGAGGTGTAATAAGTCTGGAATGGGGCGGGAAGACTGGAATAACGGAGGTGTAATCTCCGGAAAGGGGCGGGAAGACTGGAATAACGGAGGTGTAATCAGTCTGTAATGGGGCGGGAACACTGCGATAACGGAGGTGTAATCAGTCTGGAATGGGGCTGGAACACCGGGACAACAGAGGTGTAATCTGGAATGAGGCGGGAACACACAGATAGGGCGTGTAATCATTCTGGAATATTTTCTCTTTCGCAACGCCATGTTTTCAGTCTGCTCAGTTCTGCATAATCCAATTATTTGTAGTCAAGCTGATCACTAAACGTTGATAAAAATTATTTGACAATATAAATAATTCTATTTTTAACTAAGAAAACATTAGATCTGTGAGGGCTTGTAACAATAAAATCACGTTACTATACGAATTCTTATATTCTTAGATTGGGGGGTAAGGGAGGTCAATCCAGCACTGTGACAACCAGACACATCACAACATCACAAAAGTATGCTGAGAATGAACCCAAGACCGTACTGTGACATTATGAAGCGAAGAATCAACGAAACTTATGATGCAGACCGTTTCAAAGAAAAAGAAGACATATTTTCTTCATTTCTAAGATTTTCTGCATTAGAAGTATACTATACTTACTTAATCCACCACTGTGAACCAGTACCTCACCATATCGGATTCTGTTTGTTTTAGACAGTGCAGAAGGCATGTAGACACACAGTCATCATTGATACCAGTCATTATGAAAAGAATTTTTTTTAAAGAAGATATTCTTGGCGATTTAAATCAGCTGTCTTTCAACCGTGCTTTGACGTCAGAAATTCGGTGTGAAAGACGGCACCCGTACGTCAAGGGCTATATCTTGTGCATCCCAAAATATTCTTTGGAAACAAGTTGTAACGTGTTAACCACACTCTATAAAACACTTTAAGACTAAATTAGCTGAGTACTGGGAGGGGGCGGGGGTGCACGGTAGGTCAAGTTACCTCTCGGACTATTAGAGCCTGTTTTGTAGCCAGCCGGGCTAAGATTAGCCCATACATTTCAGGGGAGTATATCTCGCGAGATGGTACTTCTCGCTTGTTAGAGGGGAGTGTTACTCCGGAGTAAGTCTAGTGGGGGAATACTTTTCGAGTGTTACACCAGCCTGTGCAGCGGGTGACGCTACATGAGTAATACATAGTGAGGCACTCCATGCAGAAGGTGACGCTAGTTGAGTAATACATAGTGAGGCACTCCATGCAGAAGGTGACGCTACTTGAGTAATACATAGTGAGGCACCCCAAGCAGAATGTGACGCTACTTGAGTAATACATAGTGAGGCACTTCATGCAGAAGGTGACGCTACTTGAGTAATACATAGTGAGGCAACCAATGCAGAAGGTGACGCTACTTGAGTAATACATAGTGAGGCACTTCATGCAGAAGGTGACGCTACTTGAGTAATACATAATGAGGCAACCAATGCAGAAGGTGACGCTACTTGAGTAATACATAGTGAGGCACTTCATGCAGAAGGTGACGCTACTTGAGTAATACATAATGAGGCAACCAATGCAGAAGGTGACGCTACTTGAGTAATACATAGTGAGGCACCCCACGCAGAATGTGATGCTACTTGAGTAATACATAGTGAGGCACTCCATGCAGAAGGTGACGCTACTTGAGTAATACATAATGAGGCAACCAATGCAGAAGGTGACGCTACTTGAGTAATACATAGTGAGGCAACCCCTGCAGAAGGTGACGCTATTTGAGTAATACATAGTGAGGCACACCCTGCAGAATGTGACGCTACTTGAGTAATACATAGTGAGGCACTTCATGCAGAAGGTGACGCTACTTGAGTAATACATATTGAGGCAGCCCCTGCAAAATGTGACGCTACTTGAGTAATACATAGTGAGGCAACCCGAGCAGAAGGTCACGCTACCTGAGTAAGACACAGTGAGGCACCCTCTGCAGAAGGTCACGCTACCTGAGTAAGAGAACAGAGAGGCACCCTCTGCAGAAGGTCACGCTACCTGAGTAAGAGAACAGAGAGGCACCCTCTGCAGAAGGTCACGCTACATGAGTAAGAGAACAGAGAGGCACCCTCTGTAGAAGGTCACGCTACCTGAGTAAGAGAACAGAGAGGTACCCACCTGCAGAAGGCCACGCTACCTGAGTAAGAGAACAGAGAGGCACCCTCTGCAGAAGGTCACGCTACCTGAGTAAGAGAACAGAGAGGCACCCTCTGCAGAAGGTCACGCTACTTGAGTAAGAGAACAGAGAGGCACCCTCTGCAGAAGGTCACGCTACCTGAGTAAGAGAACAGAGAGGCACCCTCTGCAGAAGGTCACGCTACTTGAGTAAGAGAACAGAGAGGCACCCTCTGCAGAAGGTCACGCTACTTGAGTAAGAGAACAGAGAGGCACCCTCTGCAGAAGGTCACGCTACTTGAGTAAGAGAACAGAGAGGCACCCTCTGCAGAAGGTCACGCTACTTGAGTAAGAGAACAGAGAGGCACCCTCTGCAGAAGGTCACGCTACTTGAGTAAGAGAACAGAGAGGCACCCTCTGCAGAAGGTCACGCTACCTGAGTAAGAGAACAGAGAGGCACCCTCTGCAGAAGGTCACGCTACTTGAGTAAGAGAACAGAGAGGCACCCTCTGCAGAAGGTCACGCTACTTGAGTAAGAGAACAGAGAGGCACCCTCTGCAGAAGGTCACGCTACCTGAATAAGAGAACAGAGAGGCACCCTCTGCAGAAGGTCACGCTACTTGAGTAAGAGAACAGAGAGGCACCCTCTGCAGAAGGTCACGCTACCTGAATAAGAGAACAGAGAGGCACCCTCTGAGGAAGGTCACGCTACCTGAGTAAGAGAACAGAGAGGCACCCTCTGAGGAAGGTCACGCTACCTGAGTAAGAGAACAGAGAGGCACCCTCTGAGGAAGGTCACGCTACCTGAGTAAGAGAACAGAGAGGCACCCTCTGAGGAAGGTCACGCTACCTGAGTAAGAGAACAGAGAGGCACCCACCTGCACCAGCTGGATGCCGACATAAGCGTGAGCACCGGTAGGAATGGCCAAGCCCAACTCGGCCACGCTGGGGAACTCTTTTCCATCGTGTAGTAACAACTTTGCACCAGCTGCGTCGTGCGGTCCGGGCATGTATTCATACTGCTCTACGTTCAGTGTCAGTTTTAGGCCGTAGTCCGAGCCTGAGTGGACAAACATCACCAGAATGGTCATCATCATACTGGACATCTCTTAATCAGATTCCCGACAATAGAAAAAAATCAGATCGGCGTTGAATGTCGGCGATGTAACTAGTTTCCCAGTCTCCAGATGGGAAGGCCACAAAGTCACCACTGTTATCCACAACGCTGTCCTCGGTGGACTCGCTCTACTTCGCCCTGCCCGCCAGGTGCTGGTTGGCTGTCATTGCTTATTCAGTCTCTGCTGTCATGTTCGCTCTTACACATGTCACTGTTAGAAGTGTCTCTAGGATTAGTGACGTAATCAGCCGTTGTCAGTCGTGACCGTACCTGTGGAGGAGACGAGCAGAGGTCGTCCGTCCTTGGCGGTGAAGGTGAAGCAGACGCCGTGGTCTGTCAGACTTTGGGTGAAGTTATCCGGGCCACACCTCACGTTCTGCCACTCACAGCTGAACCACAGTCAGAATACCGCAGTCACAACAGCGCAGTCAGATTACAGCAGCCAAAGCAACTCAGTCAGAATAGAGAAGTCACAACACTACAGGAAAAATACAGCAGTCATAATAGCGCAGTCAGATTACAGCAGCCAAAGCAACTCAGTCAGAATAGAGAAGTCACAACACCACAGTCAGAATACCACAGTCACAACAGCGCAGTCATATTGCAGCAGCCAAAGCAACTCAGTCAGAATAGAGAAGTCACAACGCTACAGTCTGAATACAGCAGTCTAAACACCACTCTCAGAATAAAGCAGTCTAAACACCACAGTCAAAGAAAGGATACTTTTCAACATAGTGAGGCACTTTGTTTTCCGTTTCTTTGATTTTACTTTGCCACTATACCTGTCGTCGTGTCTCTCAGCATACATTCTTTCTCGGACTCACCTTCCCAGTTCCGAAGAGAAAACTCTTGCGCAAGACTGAAAGAGCTTCGGTTACCGGTCGCTCTCTGTTCAGGTTCTCCGTGTGTGCTCACATCCGACACTGCAGTTCTCCGTGTGTGCTCACATCCGACACTGCAGTTCTCCGTGTGTGCTCACATCCGACACTGCAGTTCTCTCTCACAGTTCAAAATCTCTCCTAGAACCGGTCTCTTCGCTTCCGCCTACTCTGAACTACACTAACTCTCTCTCAGGCACTGGATGCTGTACCTTAATTGTTTGTTGTTGCTGTTGTTGTTATTGTTGTTGTTGTCGTTGCTGCTGTTGTTTTTTGCTGCTGACGCCTTCATTAGCTGACAGGTGATTATCGGCAGAGGGGGTGGAGTGGAGAGAGGGAGGGAGGGAGAGAGAGAGAGAGAGGGGGGGGGGAGTGGAGAGTAGAGAGAGAGGAAGGGGGGGGCGAGGGGTTGTGAGTTTGTGTGCATGTATGTGTGTGAGTGATTGAGTAAGTATGTGTGTGTGTGTGTGAGAGAGAGAGAGAGAGAGAGAGAGAGAGAGAGAGAGAGAGAGAGAGAGAAGAGAGAGAGAGAGAGAGAGAGAGAGAGAGAGTGCGTGCGTGCGTGCGTGCGTGTGTGTGTGTGTTGTGTTTGTGTGTGTGTGTGTGTGTGTGTGTGTGTGTGTGTGTGTGTGTGTGATGAGAGAGAGAGAGAGAGAGAGAGAGAGAGAGAGAGAGAGAGAGAGAGAGAGAGAGAGAGAGAGTTTGGATCCGGGGGAGAGTAAGGGATAAAATGAGATATGTGATGTATGATTCAGTTAGGTTGTGTATTGTTGTTCTGTTTCCTGTATAGCGCTTTGAGCCTCACATATGTATAGTCATAGAGGTATTCGGCGCCTAAGAAATGCATTCATTATTATTAACAATCGGACCATCACAGTCAGAATACAGCAGTCCGAATGCAACAGTCCGAATGCATCAGTCACAATACCACAGTGAGAATATAACAGTCAGACTACCACAATCAGATTACAAACAGCACAGTCATAATACAACAGTCCGAACACCATAGTCAAAATTCAGCAGTTAGAACACCACAGTCAGAATATAGCAATTAGAACACCACAGTCAGCTTACAGTATTGAAAATACAGCAGTCAGATTACAGCAGTCAGAATGCAACAGTCAGAAAACCACAGTGAAAATAAACAGTCAGAATACAACGGTCACAACACCACAGTCACAATACAGCAGTCAGAATACGACAGAGCACCACAGCACAATACCGCAGTCAGATTATAGCAATCAGAACACCACAGTCAGAACGCCACAGTCAGATTACAGCAGCCAGAGCACCACAGTCAGATTAAAGCAATCACAGCACCACAGTCAGATAAAAGCAATCAGAGCACCACAGTTAGATTAAAGCAATCAGAACACCGCAGTCAGATTACAGCAGTCAGAACACCACAGTCAGATTACAGCAGTCAGAGCACCAGTCAGATTAAAGCAATCAGAACACTACAGTCAGATTACAGCAGTCAGAACACCACAGTCAGATTACAGCAATCAGAGCACCAGTCAGATTAAAGCAATCAGAACACTACAGTCAGATTACAGCAGTCAGAACACCACAGTCAGATTACAGCAGTCAGAGCACCAGTCATATTACAGAAATCACAGCATCACAGTCAGATTACAGCAGACAGAACACCACAGTCAGATTACAGCAGTCAGAGCACCAGTCAGATTACAGAAATCACAGAACCACAGTTAGATTACAGCAGTCAGAGCACCACAGTCAGATTACAGCAGTCAGAACACCACAGTCAAAACACATAGTCAGAACATCACAGTCAACATACAACAGACAGAATACAACACTCAGAACACCAGTCAGAATACAACAGTCACAGCACCAGTCAGTACACCATAGTCCGAATCCATCAGTCAGAATACAACAGTCAGAACAGCAGTCGGGACAACACTGTCAAAATACAGCAGTCTGGACACCAGTCAGAATACAGCTGTCAGAACACCACAGTTAGAATGCAGCTGTCAGAACACCACAGTTAGAATGCAGCAGTCTGGACACCACAGTCAGAATACAGCTGTCAAAACACCACAGTTAGAATGCAGCTGTCATAACACCACAGTCAAAGCATAGCAGTCTGAATACCGCAGCTGCCAGAAAACCAGTTAGAATGCAGCAGTCAGAACACCTGTCAGAATGCAGCAGTCAGAACACCTGTCAGAATGCAGCAGTCAGAACACCTGTCAGAATGCAGCAGTCAGAACACCACAATCAAACACAGCTGTTATGTCGCCGCACTCAGAACACCACATTGAAGATACTACAGCCAACTCATCAATGTCCCAATACAGCAATGTTAGCGCACTAGTTAGAAAGCAGCATTCATAACACCACAGTCAAAACACAGCAATCTAGACATTACAGCTGTGAGAACATCAGTTAGAATACACCTGTCAGAATACAGCTGTCAAAACAGCACAATCAAACACAGCAGTTAAAACACCACAGCATTCAGGATACAAGCGTCAAATCATGAATGTGCCAGTACAGCAATATTTACGCAGTAGTTAGAACGCAGCAGTCATAATACAGCAGTTTGAATACAGCATTCAGAACACTACATTTAGTGATGTCGTCACAGTTCTTACGCAGCTCTGTATGTGGACGTAGCAACAAAACACAGCCGTCATAATACAGCAGTTTGAATACAGCATTCAGAACACTACATTTAGTGAGGTCGTCACAGTTCTTAAGCAGCTCTGTATGTGGACGTAGCAACAAAACACAGCAGTCAGAATGTGCGTGCGTCCTTCGCTTTCTCCCCTATCCTTTATTTCTGTTTATCAGATAAGCATTGATTGCTTCTGTTTTCCACTCCAATCTTAGTCACATGAGGTGTTCTACTGCCTTCTCATCTGCTTGTATGCTCCATGAACAGGCTCCTTAGTCTTTTCTTCTTCTTTTTTATTTTTATTATGGTTTTAGTTTTTTCTTCTATTTTATATTTTTATCCATTTACTGACTATGGAGAAACTACACATTATAGAGATTTTTTTAGAGCTAAAAACCTAAAAAGACATGGAATTGAGCTAGTTAGGCCAAGAAATATCTAAATCCTAACTGGTTTAGGAATACTTTTTGTTAATCAATTTAGTAGCGGTAATTAAAATTTCCTGATTATCAACATTCATCTTTACGCCCTTTTACAGAAAAATAGTATATGCGTAGGCCTATTCGAAAAACTCATCCTGTTTTAAAGATAATCAATGGGGCTTTAATTGATTTACCAGCTTCTAATTTATCGACTTGATGAAATGTTGGCTCCTTATTAGGACTTTGTTTGGGGATTCAGATTGCAACAGGCTTGTTTTTAGCTATACATTATACAGCTTATGCGACTATCGCCATAATAACGAATGAGAAGACGAACATACAGAAACATGAACAGCTGGGGGGGGAGGGGATTTGAAGAAAACCAAGCTATACATTATACAGCTTATGTGACTACCGCCATAATAACGAATGAGAAGACGAACATACAGAAACATGAACAGCTGGGAAGGGGGGGGGGGGAGAAGGGGGGCGGGGATTTGAAGAAAACCAAGCTATACATTATACAGCTTATGTGACTACCGCCATAATAACGAACGAGAAGACGAACATACAAAAACATGAACAGCTGGGAAGGGGGGGGGGGGGGGGAGAAGGGGGGCGGGGATTTGAAGAAAACCAAGCTATACATTATACAGCTTATGTGACTACCGCCATAATAACGAATGAGAAGACGAACACACAGAAACATGAACGGCTGGGAAGGGGGGAAGGGGGGGGGGGGGGGGGAGGAGAGAGAAAACCAAGAACATGAAATAATTGAAGGTGAAATTTGACTCACTCGACAATGAGGTCATACTTCGAGTGTGCTGTGGACAACATAAGCTCCTCGAGTGTGATGTCAGAGGCGTTGTAGTCGGAGAGCAATGACGTGTTTAGCTTCCCTGGTTCCGCGTACATGGCCTCCAGCAGGTGGTAGCGGTCCAACTGTGTGGCTCGTGTAGCTCTGTGGTGACAGTGACCATGACGCAAAATGCACGTGTTTTGACTGTTGGAGCCCTGTTTCTTACCGGAAGGTGTTTAGATCACAAAGGCGGGTGGAGGGATAGAAGAGTCATGCTGAACCGATTGTAACTCTGGATTACCTCTGACCTCTGCCTATAACACCGCCAGGTGTCACCTCTGTATCTATTGACCTCTGCCTAGAACATCTCTGACCTCTGCCTATAACACCGCCAGGTGTCACCTCTGTATCTATTGACCTCTGCCTAGAACACCGCCAGGTGTCACCTCTGTATCTATTGACCTCTGCCTAGAACACCGCCAGGTGTCACTTTTGTATCTATTGACCTTGAACATCGCCAGGTGTCATCTTGTATCTCTTGACCGAGAACACCGCCAGGTGTCACCTCTTTGTGTCTCTTGAACTAGAACACCGCCAGGTGTCACTTCAGTGTATCTCTTGACTTAGAACACCGCCAGGTGTTACCATTTTGTATCTCGTGATCTGGAACACCGTCAGGTATCACCATTTTGTATCTCGTGATCTAGAACACAGTCAGGTGTCACCTCTTTGTATCTCCTGACCTCTACCTAGAACACCGCCAGGTGTCACCTCTTTGTATCTCCTGACCTAGAACACCGCCAGGTGTCACCTCTTTGTATCCCTTGACCTAGAACACCGCCAGGTGTCACCTTTTTGTATCTCTTGACCTAGAACACCACCAGGTGTATACAATATACAATACAACTTTATTGCCAAGGGTCAATACACTGATTGCACGAGGAATGTTTTGTGGTGCCAAGTACACTCATCACACATTCACTCCAATCTAATTACAACAACAACAACAAACACAGAAAACATCCCGGTAAAAAGTCATTCATAGATAAAAACATGAGAAAATCCCACTGGCATCAAGCTGTGCATATCATATAAAATAAAACTGCCACTTCCTGAGGACCCCCTCTTAAAAGTTACTGTCCTAATAAAAGCAATTATAAAAATGTTCTACAAAAAATTAATTAATTAACCCCGCCGGCTTACTCCCTGGCCACTACCACCCTGACCCATCCAAGATCAACTAAAAACATCCCCGCCTGGACTCAATTGACACGGGAATGGGCCTAGTGTAAGCTCGCCAATAGACGTCACTAGCCTGTTACACCCAACGCCCTCGCCCCCCCCCCCCCCCCCCCCCCCCACCCCCCACCCCACCCCCCACCCCCCACCCCTTCCCGTCCGCTACCCCCACCCTCACCTCGAGCAACAACACAACACGTGAGTGCAGTTAAGGGAAGCTACTCTGGACGAAGCCGGAAAGGAAGCAGCTGGCATTCGCTGGCGAAATTTAAAAACAAAAACAAAAAAGAGCTAATGTTTGGACACCCTGAATACCATGGATACAGTGCATGTTCTTCGTCCGTAAGTAAAGGATTTTAATGAGTCACTGCAAATAATAACAAAACACTCGAACTCAAACTTTAGGGTAAGACTACGTGCAAGTGCAGTTGACCCAGAGGTCATGTCAGAGACAGGGGAAACTATCGTTGTGTCGGGGTATCTAGGTCACATCATTTGCAAATCAAAAACTATAAAACCAGTTAAATAAAATTGAAATAAATAAAACTCTCACTTCCATACACGATCAGCAGCATATACTGCCTCCAAGCCTTTCGGCACCCACGTAAGAGTAAAACTGGCCGAACAATGGATAAATATAAAATGTTTATGTAAGATCAACAACCAGCAGGCAAAGCATGAAAATATAAACATTTAAAATTAATTTGATCCAGTAAAAAAAAAAAAAAAAATAGATGCTCAAAATGGTGACAATAACAGATCTTAGATGAATTCTAATAGGGAACCACGTAGGCCCTTTTACACTCAACAGCAAGCCACATCATCACTCAAGGCATATAATTTAGCATTTTCAGAATAAGAGAACTGCACAGTACAACAAGAACAACAAAAACGCAGTATGACCTTGAACTTGAAGCAGAACAGACTGCTTATCATGCACATTCTGCCAGGTAACCTCCCAAACTACTTAACATTTAGGCATGGTCTCAGAAAGATTGTAGAAGTATAAACTCTGCATTAAGATAGTAAGACTGTGATAAAGCACCTAAGCAAGGTTAAACATCATTCAGGTTTGTATACATGTATATTAAATATCATTATATATGTATATATATATATAGGCACACAGTATGCTTGCAGTACCTGTATATATTTATGTTCTCTCACTCTCAACATGTGCTCTTCCACCTCAGAACAGTCTTGTTGAAAAGACGACAACTCAAGTGATAGCCTTTTGGTCACAGAGACCGAGCGTGCTCATCGGGAATTGTTACGTGACAAGGGGGTGGGGGGGGGGAGGAGAGAGAGAGTAGCGTCATTCTGAAGAGATGATAATTAATACTCAGTGGAAAGTGATCTGGCTACACAGTGAGAGATGGAAAATGATGCGTCCGGAAAGTGTTCTGGTTACACAGAGTAAGAGACGGAAAGTGTAGCGTCTTTCTGTAGGTCGGTTACCACCGGGAAATGTTCTAGTTACACAAAATGAGAGACGGAATATGGAACATCTTTCTGTAGAGCGGTTAACACTCACCGGAAAGTGTTCTGGTTACACAGAGTAAGAGACGGAAAGTGTAGTGTCTTTCTGTAGGTCGGTTACCATCGGGAAAAGTTCTAGTTGCACAAAATGAGAGACGGAATGTGGAACATCTTTCTGTAGGCCGGTTAACACTCACCGGAAAGTGTTCTGGTTACACAGAGTAAGAGACGGAAACTGGAGTGTCTTTCTGTAGGTCGGTTATCATCGGGAAATGTTCTAGTTACACAAAATGAGAGACCGAAAGTGGAACGTCTTTCTGTAGAGCGGTTAACACTCACCGGAAAGTGTTCTGATTACACAGAGTGAGAGACGAAAAGTAGAACGTCTTTCTGTAGAACGGTTAACACTCACCGGAAAGTGTTCTGGTTACACAGAGTGAGAGACGGAAACTGGAGTGTCTTTCTGTAGGTCGGTTACCATCGGGAAAAGTTCTAGTTGCACAAAATGAGAGACGGAATGTGGAACCTCTCTGTAGAGCGGTTAACACTCACCGGAAAGTGTTCTGATTACACAGAGTAAGAGACGAAAAGTAGAACGTCTTTCTGTAGAACGGTTAACACTCACCGGAAAGTGTTCTGGTTACACAGAGTGAGAGACGGAAAGTAGAGTGTCTTTCTGTAGGTCGGTTACCATCGGGAAAAGTTCTAGTTGCACAAAATGAGAGACGGAATGTGGAACCTCTTTCTGTAGAGCGGTTAACACTCACCGGAAAGTGTTCTGATTACACAGAGTGAGAGATGGAAAGTGGAACGTGTTTCTGTAGAGCTGTTAACACTCACCGGTAGGTGTTCTGATTACACAAAGTGAGAGACGGAAAGTGGAACATGTTTCTGTAGAGCGGTTAACACTCACCGGAAAGTGTTCTGATTACACAGAGTGAGAGACGGAAAGTGGAGAGTCTTGTTAAAGTTGACTTTGACGTTGACGGTGACAGGGTAGTGGTAAAAGTAGACGATGCGATCGATGATTTGATAACCCATCACGCCAGCACACGTCGACACCAACACCAACCACAACAATCTGGAAACAAAAAGTGCGCTGATAAGTGAAGCCGTTGATAAGAACCACAGAAATCTGACGGGACCCAATAGAAAGTGTTGTAACAGGACACTCGAGTAGGGCGGTAAGCTGACAGAAATGCATGTTGCATTCTGTCAATATTTGTGTTCCGTGGATTGAAACCCGTAGTGGGGTACCACCATCGCAGAAATTATGGTCCCCTTTGTTGACAAGCCAGAGCTGACAAGTGTTCTCCCTTTCAAGCCTGGAGTGGGTCAGACTATATCCATGAGCCAGTGGTCAAACATGAGCCAGTGGCCAAACCTTTACGTTAGCCATGACATCTAGGACGTTAAGCCTCATTCACACACCCGGAAGTCACAGTGAGCACATAGCTGACTCTGCAGTCTCCGTCAGTACTGACGTGCAAAGACCTGTCCGCTGACACCTCGCCTTTGTGACTGCTGGAGGGGCGGAATCCAAGAGTTCTTGAAGACGGCATGAATATCTCAACAATGAAAATGAAACAACACCCCACTTCACGAATTTCATTTTTTTTTTTTAATGAAAACAATCGAGGTTATTCCATCCCATCCCTTTCCTCTGGCGCAAATTCATGCATCAGAGATGCTTAAGTCAGCCTCTAATGTGAAGATTTCAGCAGCTGCAACACTGCTGCAAACAAGTACAGACTACCAGGAGGTGACTGCTGCTACAAGTACAGACTGCCAGGAGGTGACTGCTGCTACAAGTACAGACTGCCAGGAGGTGACTGCTGCTTCAAGTACAGACTACCATGAGGTGACTGCTGCTACAAGAACAGACTACCAGGAGGTGACTGCTGCTACAAGTACAGACTACCAGGAGGTGACTGCTGCTACAAGCACAGACTACCAGGAGGTGACTGCTGCTACAAGTACAGACTACCAGGAGGTGACTGCTGCAAACAAGTACAGACTACCAGGAGGTGACTGCTGCTACAAGTACAGACTACCAGGAGGTGACTGCTGCAAACAAGTACAGACTACCAGGAGGTGACTGCTGCTACAAGTACAGACTGCCAGGAGGTGACTGCTGCTACAAGTGCAGACTGCCAGGAGGTGACTGCTGCTACAAATACAGACTGCCAGGAGGTGGCTGCTGCTACAAGTACAGACTACCAGGAGGTGACTGCTGCTACAAGTACAGACTGCCAGGAGGTGACTGCTGCTACAAGTACAGACTACCAGGAGGTGACTGCTGCTACAAGTACAGACTACCAGGAGGTGACTGCTGCTACAAGTACACTGAGACTACCATGAGGTGACTGCTGCTACAAGTACAGACTACCAGGAGGTGACTGCTGCTACAAGTACACTGAGACTACCATGAGGTGACTGCTGCTACAAGTACAGACTACCAGGAGGTGACTGCTGCTACAAGGCGCTGTTTCCAGAGGTAGATCCAACAAACGTCTAAGTGAGAAAAGGGTCTGCTTAGGAAATCTTTGGCAGCGCTTTGTACGAGTCTATCACGTGCTCCGGCCTTCTTAGTGACGTTTGCTGAAACAGCAACCAACATACAAGCCAGCTCATATTTTAACCAGTTGCGCTAATTTACGTTTGTTTCGCGGTCTTTCATTGCCATTAAATTTTACTGAAGGATTCTGAACTTCTTATGCTTTAAATTTTGTGTCGTTGACATCAGTGGAATTTTATTTATGTGGTTCCCTCCCTCCCACCCCTCCCCGTCTCTCTCTCTCTCCCCCCCCCCCCCCCCAACATTATCATATTTTTCATCATTACTGCGGTAGTCAGTGTTGTTACTATTGTTTTATGTGTAGCCTATTGGCATGCAGGTTAGCAGGGACAGATTGTAAGAATAGGCAACTGCCTAAAATCTTAATCCTTGTGTAATAAAGTTCTGAGTTCTCTCTCTCTCCTCTCTCTCTCTCTCTCTCTCTCTCTCTCTCTCTCTCTCTCTCTCTCTCTCTCTCTCTCAAATAAAATCATGCATGTATAATCTCCCAGTGATTTGATTTATTACTCTTTTGTATTGTTCATAATTATCGATTGGCATTGATTTTCCCGCTATGATCATATATATATATATATATATATATATGTATGTGTGTGTGTGTGTGTGTGTGTGTGTGTGTGTGTGTGTGTGTGTGTGTGTGTGTGTGTTTGTAACTGTTCCAAGGACAGGTTGAACGACAGGCATTCGTGCCAAAACCTTTATCCTTGTGTAATAAAGTTCAATCAATCAATCAATCAATCAATCAATCAATCTCTCTCTCTCTCTCTCTCTCTCTCTCTCTCTCTCTCTCTCTCTCTCTCTCTCTCTCTTAGCTGTATTAGTATTTTCTTTTCACTCTTGTTGTTGCCGATAGTGGCGTTGCAGCAGCTATTAGCCGTTTTCTTCTTTCTCTCTTTCTTTCTGACTATTTTGATGGCTTTGGCTTCTTTCTTTGTTTCTGCCTTTTTTCGTTATGGTATTACGCATAGGTTTGTACCAGGGAAAGGCTAGGGGGTGGAATGGCCCGTATTGTTTCATGGAAATGAAATTTCTAAAAGAGTTACATGTTTCATTGTATTATTGAGATTTTTATGCTGTCTTGAGGAAAATCTGGATACCACCGCTCTAGCAAACATTTAGTAGTAGTAGTAGTAGTAGTGGCAGTAGTAGTATTTTATTACTATTGGTCGATTTTACATAGCGCTGCACTCTGCTCTCGAGCAAGCTCACTGCATTCATGCCCATACGAGTCAGAATGAGTGACTGTATCCTTTTATAGCGCGTTTTTTTTTAGGTTTTTTTTTTTTTTTTTAGGGCTATCTACAGAAGTGGTGTACTGACAGCGCTGTTTGGTTGTTACATGGCTGGTGCCGCGTGAAACTGCTGCCGTCTCGGCGCCTGTTTTGTGTATACCATACAACAATGCATCAGTTCATTATGTCACCTCTTTCGAAGCCACATATGTAGGGTGCATGTGTGTTTAGCTGCAACCTGCACCTTTGACAGAATGACCTAGATCTTTCATACGTGCTACTTCGGTAACACGGGGGTGGAACGGATACCGAAATAAGATTCAGCACGGAAAGTTGACCCTGGAAAACTCCTACTCTGGCTTTATACCTGCTGACGGCGGGAGTTTACTGAGGAAGACTGCGAGGTTTGGGGCTGAAAACTGCAACTGTGCAGAGGGCTACCTCCCAGTGCCTAGAACTTTGAAAACCACGGATGTCTCTGGTTTTCCAGCGCAAGAGACCTCTAAGGCAAGGAGTAGATGTGCACACTGACTTTCTCACGAGGAAGGCGTGCTCCATCCAGACGAAGCGAAGGCCGTGGATGGTCGTGTTCTGCGTGAAGGACACCCAGGACTCGGCCCAAGATGGCGGCCTGCCTGTCTTTCTTCCGCCTTGTGCCGGCGACTGGCGGGAGTCGTTCACCATCCCCAGTTTCTCCTCATCCCCGTTCTGCGTCTGCATCACGTCCTCCGAGCTGTGGACAAAAATAATCATGTCAACGGCTGCTCTATCCTTCGTTTGTCACGTGCACCTCGGGCACCATTTACAAGCGTAGCAACGTCACTACGCTGCTCTAGCCGCTACCAGCAAGGAAGGGGAGGAGGCTTTGTTTCGCTTTTACCCAAAGCAAGTCTGTCGACGAAAACAATGTTGTGCATAGTGAGGTCGTCGTCACTACGTGTATTTGTTGAGGCAATACTGTGTACGCTAAGGCACGTGACATTAACCGTTCGAGCTGCTCGTGTACAGTTACTGTAAACAGCTCGGTGATACCATCTACGATAAAGGGTGTGTGATTAACCGTTCGAGCTGCCCGTCTACAGTTGCTGTAAACAGCTCGGTGATACCATCTACGATAAAGGGTGTGTCATTAACCGTCCGAGCTGCTCGTGTACAGTTGTTGTAAACAGCTCGGTGATACCATCTACGATAAAGGGTGTGTCATTAACCGTCCGAGCTGCCCGTCTACAGTTGCTGTAAACAGCTCGGTGATACCATCTACGATAAAGGGGAACATAACCGCTGTCCCAGCCTCTTTTGGTGTGTACTATACATTCTACACTAAGGGGAAAATCGACTGCCCCACCTACCTGTGTTAATGTACACTGAAACACAACGACACAGTCTACACTGAGGGGAATAAATATAACAGCTTCCCCACCTACTTGTGTTAATGTACAACGCAACACGGCAATGCAGTCTACACTGAGGAGAATAAATATAATAGCTGCCCCACCTACTTGTGTTAATGTACAATGCAACACGGTAATGCAGTCTGCACTGAAGGGAATAAATATAGTAGCTACCCCACCTACCACTGAGGGGAATATAACAACTGCCTGTGTTTATGTATAATGTAACACAACACAATACAATGCAACACAACTGTATTGCCAACTGTCAATATAATTGCACTAGGAATATTAAAGCTGCACATAGCATTAAAGCTGCACATAATCAAATCAACAGGGCTCATTACGATTTGAGCCCTGCTCTCTACGAGGGCTACTTCATAAAAAACACTGTCCTCCCAATAGGAGCACTTATAACAGTTATCCACAACGAAGTGACTAACCCGAACGGGGTCCTCCAGCGGCCCACTATCACCCTTTCTTATTCACAATGATCCTATACGCACCACGGAGCATCCCCGCTTGGGTACAGCTGGCACAAGAGTGCGCCTGGACCAAAGGTCGTATAGAGCTCCACACAGTCATAGTTCATTATAGCTCGGCTGCTCTAACAAAACAAAACAAAAAACAAAAAAACAATTAAAGCGGGACGAATGTAAACAAATCAGGGAAGATAATCGCAGCACACACAAAAGTAAACAAAAACTAAAGTTTCAGGGCCGCCATTTTTAGGCGTTTTGGCCGGCCGGCTGTGACTGTTAACAAAACATATTATCGTTCTTTTTCAGAGATATTGTACGGTTTATGTGTCTTAACAAAAATATGGCCTCACCAGTTTAACGTTCCGCGGGAACATAACACAGCTGTCAGCAACATATGACTATTGCGGTGTCACAAGTCGGTGATCATTAGGAAAGAGCGGAACACCGGCTGTCTTGGGCTGTTGGACCCGGCCAGCCTCATGGACACAGAACACACAGACTACACACTGACACAGACACACAGAGAGAGAACACGCAGACTACACAAAACACTGTCCTCGAAGACAGCACACCCTGTTGTACAAAGACGGAAGTTGCTGTAGTAAAGGCCGCTCTCACACTGGAACGGCTTACAGCCTCTTTCCGCCAAAGCCGTGAAGTTGCAGCCCTGGGTCTCGTCTCAAGAACCACACCAACGCATCCTTTCCTCACACAACATGCTATACAGGGCGTGTCGACAGACAACTGGCAAGTTTCGCTTTACTGGTCTAACGGACATAATCCTAGAAGCAATAATATGTCCTCCGGTCTCGACTGCTCCTTCAGTTCTGTGCACGTTCAGTCACACACTACGTCAGTAATTGCCGGCATGCACGAGGAGCAAATAGCCCCTTGATCGCCTTCATTTTCCAAACGGCGGCAACTGCCGGCATGCATCAGGAGCAAATAGTCCCTTGATCGCCTTCATCTTCCAAACGGCGGCAACACTGAAAAAGCGGCATGTGTGGAACGCCAATAGGACTGGCGGCCTAAACGTGCGTGAAAATGGCGGCTGTGGTGTTGCCGTTATACCCACAGAGGCTGTGGTGTTGCCGTTATACCCACAGAGGCTATGGTGCTGCCGTTACCCACAGAGGCTGTGGTGCTGCCGTTACCCACAGAGGCTATGGTGCTGCCGTTACCCACAGAGGCTGTGGTGCTGCCGTTACCCACAGAGGCTATGGTGCTGCCGTTACCCACAGAGGCTGTGGTGCTGCCGTTATACCTACAGAGGCTGTGGTGTTGCCGTTATACCCACAGAGGCTATGGTGCTGCCGTTACCCACAGAGGCTGTGGTGTTGCCGTTATACCCACAGAGGCTATGGTGCTGCCGTTACCCACAGAGGCTGTGGTGTTGCCGTTATACCCACAGGGGCTATGGTGCTGCCGTTACCCACAGAGGCTGTCGTGTTGCCGTTTATACCCACAGAGGCTGTGGTGTTGCCGTTACCCACAGAGGCTATGGTGCTGCCGTTACCAACAGAGGCTGTGGTGCTGCCGTTACCTGCAGAGGCTGTGGTGTTGCCGTTATACCCACAGAGGCTGTGGTGTTGCCGTTATACCCACAGAGGCTGTGGTGCTGCCGTTACCCACAGAGGCTGTGGTGTTGCCGTTATACCCACAGAGGCTGTGGTGTTGCCGTTATACCCACAGAGGCTATGGTGCTGCCGTTACCCACAGAGGCTGTGGTGTTGCCGTTATACCCACAGAGGCTGTGGTGCTGCCGTTACCCACAGAGGCTGTGGTGTTGCCGTTATACCCACAGAGGCTGTGGTGCTGCCGTTATACCCACAGAGGCTGTGATGCTGCCGTTACCCACAGAGGCTGTGATGCTGCCGTTACCCACAGAGGCTGTGGTGGAGAAAACGAACCGTTGTACGGACCGACGCCATCCCACGTACCACCGAAGACCACGAATGATTCAAGAACATTTGGATTCACGCATCAGGAAATACCGTAATCAACGCAGACGGCGAAAATGCGACAGGAAATTAAGCCTCGAATGGGAAGAGGACATTGGGTCACTAACGTCTGCTACTACTAAAGTGAACTGTGACTGTTTGAAACCGCTGTTTCGTGGCATCGACTGTCGGACGTCACACGCGTTGCGTTAGTGGCAGAAGAAGAGAATGTCCGACTCTGAAACAAACACGAGCAAACAGATAGTTTGGAACGACTCGTCCTTGTGGAACGACAGCCTCACATCATGACGGACTCTTCAACAAAACGGGATTAGGGGCCATATCGGCCTTTAACTTTATTTGTTTATCGTGCATGTGGGCCCAGGTGTTTTCCTGCCGAATCGGTTGTCACCTCTGATTGACCTGCAATCCACAAAACGTTAAGAACGCCTTGACTGGCTAGCACACGATATTCTGTATGTTTATGCAATCTATAAAGCCTGTAAAACGTGCTGTTTGGGGTCTGTCCTGCACGAGAATTCTGCTCTGTCGCTCACCCGACTATCAGTGTCTGTTCTCGCAGACCGCTGATGGTCACTCAGAGGTTAGAAGTAATGGATACATCACTAGACATTCTTAATTACCAACATTACATTTTAATTATCATTATTACACCTAATCAGCTTTATGCAATAAAGTCGAGCTTTTCACTATTCTTGGCATACTGTTCCAACTGCCTGTGTTTGTGCACAACACGCTGTTGCAGCCTATGCCCGAGGAGATATCAATTGTCCCAACTGCCTGTGTCTATGTACAGCACGGTGTTGCATACAAACTGTCCCAGTTGCCTGTGTTTATGTGCAACACGGTGGTACGGTCTATGCAAGAGGAGATATAAACTGTCCCAACTTCCTGTGTTTGTGTACAACACGGTGGCGCATACAAACTGTCCCAAGTGCCTGTGTTTGTGTACAACACGGTGGTGCATACAAACTGCCCCAAGTGCCTGTGTTTGTGTACAACACGGTGGTGCATACAAACTGTCCCAAGTGCCTGTGTTTATGCACATCACAGTGGTGCTTACAAACAGCCCCAAGTGCCTGTGTTTGTGTACAACACGGTGGTACATACAAACAGCCCAAGTGCCTGTGTTTGTGTACAACACGGTGTCGGAGTCATGCTGAGGGAAGCATCAAAGCCGTTGCTAGCTGTCTGCAGGTAGCGGTACCTACGTAATTACTACCACCCCAGCTGACGCTGTACTTAACGGATCTCGTTTACAATTAACGAGACGTTCAAAAGTGGCAGCAGCCAACTCCACTGGGCCAGACGCATGCAGTCACTGTCAACAGTCGTAGACGTCTCCTCATCTGTGCCATCACAGGCTGCAGACAACAACAGCGAAACTCCGTGCTGGCTCAGGTACTGTTCAACGTGTGACATTGCACTCATCTACAATTATATAATAAATGCATTTGTAATGCGCCGAATCCTTCTATGACCATACACACGTGGTGAAATCTCTTGGACTAACTGTGGACGCTGAGCTCTACGTGTCTCGGCCGTTTTCGGATCTTTTCGTTTCCACATCAGATTTTTGAGTAAAGTCCGTCGATGCATCACCTGCAATTGAAGGTGCTGGCATCATTGCTGTCTGTCTGATTTTGTCAAAGCTTGGCTACTGCAACAGCTTTATGTCGGGACTGCCCCAAAAGCAGATTAAAGGTCTACAGGCAGTCTATGGGGGGGGGGGGGGGGGGGGGGCTGTTTGTATTTTTTATTGGCAGGAACTCTTTGGTAATTTAGCTTGTGAGAGCCTACTTGTATGCACTGTGTGTCTCTGGCGCCGTGAACACGCACGCTTTTGTGTGGACGTTTTTTATGCGCCCTATGTAAATGTTCATTCATTCCTAATGACAATAGTTACTGTTCATTGTAATTCACAGCAAAGCTCCATTGTGGGAAGACTGGTAGTACTGTAGGATGGGGGGGGGGGGGGGGTACTGAATACAAGCGAAGAAGACACACAACAGATACTTTGTGTGTGTGTGTGTGTGTGTGTGTGTGTGTGTGTGTGTGTGTGTGTGTGTGTGTGTGTGTGTGTGAAATGCCATGCAGTCAGTTCGATCAGGGCTTTAATTGCCGGAGTGAGAAGCTAACAGCTTCAGTGGCGGGACGCTGAGTCCATTGTCAACACTGATGTCTAGGGCCCGTATTGCCTGCTCTGGCCATCCGGGACCCAGCGTCTGCTCCCTGCAAACAGCCGCTGAACTAACGGCCCGCCACCCTCACGTGGATCGATAGAGTACCATTGCAGGAGGGGGATGGGGGGGGGGGGGGGGGGGGGGGGGGGTAGGCAGGTAATTGACAGTTAACACCCAGTCTGATGCGCAAGTTATCATTATCAGGGCGAAACACATGCAGTTCGTCATGCCAGGAATCAACATTGACTCACTGTTATCATAAGGCCACTAGGACAGTCGCCAGCACCGAAGAAGAAGGTCTGTCCATTCGTATGTAGTTTTGAAGGAACAGTATAGAAGAAGGTCTGTCCATTCGTATGTAGTTTTGAAGGAACAGTATAGAAGGTCTGTCCATTCGTATGTAGTTTTGAAGGAACAGTATAGAAGGTCTGTCCATTCGTATGTAGTTTTGAAGGAACAGTATAGAAGGTCTGTCCATTCGTATGTAGTTTTGAAGGAACAGTATAGAAGGTCTGTCCATTCGTATGTAGTTTTGAAGGAACAGTATAGAAGGTCTGTCCATTCGTATGTAGTTTTGAAGGAACAGTATAGAAGAAGGTCTGTCCATTCGTATGTAGTTTTGAAGGAACAGTATAGAAGAAGGTCTGTCCATTCGTATGTAGTTTTGAAGGAACAGTATAGAAGGTCTGTCCATTCGTATGTAGTTTTGAAGGAACAGTATAGAAGAAGGTCTGTCCATTCGTATGTAGTTTTGAAGGAACAGTATAGAAGAAGGTCTGTCCATTCGTATGTAGTTTTGAAGGAACAGTATAGAAGGTCTGTCCATTCGTATGTAGTTTTGAAGGAACAGTATAGAAGGTCTGTCCATTCGTATGTAGTTTTGAAGGAACAGTATAGAAGAAGGTCTGTCCATTCGTATGTAGTTTTGAAGGAACAGTATAGAAGAGGTCTGTCCATTCGTATGTAGTTTTGAAGGAACAGTATAGAAGGTCTGTCCATTCGTATGTAGTTTTGAAGGAACAGTATAGAAGGTCTGTCCATTCGTATGTAGTTTTGAAGGAACAGTATAGAAGGCTGTCCAAGAAGGTCTGTCCATTCGTATGTAGTTTTGAAGGAACAGTATAGAAGAAGGTCTGTCCATTCGTATGTAGTTTTGAAGGAACAGTATAGAAGAAGGTCTGTCCATTCGTATGTAGTTTTGAAGGAACAGTATAGAAGTAGGTCTGTCCATTCGTATGTAGTTTTGAAGGAACAGTATAGAAGAAGGTCTGTCCATTCGTATGTAGTTTTGAAGGAACAGTATAGAAGAAGGTCTGTCCATTCGTATTTAGTTTTGAAGGAACAGTATAGAAGAAGGTCTGTCCATTCGTATGTAGTTTTGAAGGAACAGTATAGAAGAAGGTCTGTCCATTCGTACGTAGTTTTGAAGGAACAGTATAGAAGAAGGTCTGTCCATTCGTATGTAGTTTTGAAGGAACAGTATAGAAGAAGGTCTGTCCATTCGTATGTAGTTTTGAAGGAACAGTATAGAAGAAGGTCTGTCCATTCGTATGTAGTTTTGAAGGAACAGTATAGAAGAAGAAGGTCTTTATATTCGTATGTAGTTCATGGTGAAGGAACAGTATAGAAGAAGGTCTGTCCATTCGTATGTAGTTTTGAAGGAACAGTATAGAAGAAGAAGGTCTTTACATTCGTATGTAGTTCATGGTGAAGGAACAGTATAGAAGAAGAAAGTCTGTCCATTCGTATGTAGTTCATGGTGAAGGAACAGTACAGAGGGACTTTGCTTTGCGGAACGAAGGGGCGAAATACGATGTTTTGCTGTACATATATTCCCTAATATAATTATGTGTACAGGCTTGGTTCTTTTCACAAGTAGCCTATTCGCAAATCATAATCAGCTGACAATTCTTTCCGGATCTAACACACACACACACGCACACACACGCACTCACACGCACACACATGCACACGAACACGCACGTACACGCACGCACATCGTTCTCGCTAATAGTCGCACCTTTCTCTACAACACTCACACCTTTCCCTACAATAGTCACATCTTTCTCTACAACAGTCCCACCGTTCTCTCTATTAGTCACACCTTTCTCTACAACAGTCACACAGTTCGCTATAATAGTCACACTTTTCTCTACAACAGTCACACATTTCGTTAAAACAGTCACCTTTCTCTGCGATAATCACATCTTTCTCTGCAAAGGTAACACCTTTTTCTGCGACAGTCACATCTTGCTCTATAAAAGCTAGACTACCGAAACTTAGTGGCCTTGTAGCAGTCACACTTACTGATATTAAGTGTCTCTGTGGGTCGTGTGTGTGTGTGTGTGTGTGTGTGTGCGTGCGTGCGTGCGTGCGTGCGTGCGTGCGTGCGTGCGTGCGTGCGTGTGTGTGTGTGTGTGTGTGTGTGTGTGTGTGTGTGTGTGTGTGTGTGAGAGAGAAGAGAGAGAGAGAGAGAGAGGAGAGAGAGAGGGGGGGTCTGTCAGACACACAGTGAACACTGGGCATTGTCTCTCAGTCTTTCACGCAGTGAACACAAGGCATTGTCAGTCACTCATTCACGAAGTAAACACTGGGCATTATCTGTCAGTCTTTCACACAGTGAACACTGGACAATGTCGGTCAGTCCTTCACACAGTGAACACTGGGCATTGTCGGTCAGTCCTTCAAACAGTGAACACATGGCATTTTTCAACAGCAGTTTGTCCTTCGGTCAGTCCTTCATAAAGTAAACACTTGACATTGTTCAATACCTACCTCGCCCTATAGATCTAAGCAGTGGTTTAACAAAGTAATGGAAGACACGCAAATGTAAATTAGAAGGAGGAATGTGTCAATCAACCAAGCCCCCGAGAAGCAGTCTGTCCCATCAATATTCATTAAATAGTCATGAAAGCAATCTCCGTTGACGATCGATCAGATGACACATCAGTCAAAACGATTTCCCATGTCCGTTTGCTGAAGTCGACGTCAGCAGTAATGAGACGTGCTGCACGTGCTGCGTCCCTTGTGGCCCTGCGCCGACAGGCTGCGCCCAAATGTAATCACGAATGGTTTTTTTGTTTTCTGTCAGTCTTTGCTTTGGTATGCAAGCGGTTCAAGTCCAACTAAATGAAGGCTATGTGTTGCTTCAATTGGAACGGCTCACGACCCAACGCTGTCCTGTTTGATGAATTGACTGAAGGCTTTATGTTGCTTTAATGTAAACCAAGCTCACAACGTGGCAATGTCCTGTTTTCATTAACAGACTGATTAAATCGGAAATTGACTTGTTCCCATGTGCATGCAGTACTTTGTAATGTACATGCATGTCAAGGAAGATGACTGAAGTGATGGGTGCTTTATGTTGGTACACAGGGATACATGAAACAGACAAGAAAGAAGAATAGGTGTCTGACTTGAAAATAACATAAAGACAATTTGTTTCAAATCAGGCATAGTTTGGATTGATTAAAAGAGTGTTTAGGCAAGTATGTAATCAGCACCAACAACTGGAGTTTTCAGTTTTCACGTACTGAGGCGCGTACTTGACGGAGAGTCAGTAAACCAGCTGGAGTGTTCAACGAGTCGTGTGATCGTGACAGCATGCCCACTGCCCTGTGTCTATCAGTCAGCATGCCCACTGCCCTGTGTCTGTCCACATGCCCACTGCCCTGTCTCTGTCCACATGCCCACTGCCCTGTGTCTATCAGTCAGCATGCCCACTGCCCTGTCTCTGTCCACATGCCCACTGCCCTGTGTCTATCAGTCAGCATGCCCACTGCCCTGTCTCTGTCAGTCAGCATGCCCACTGCCCTGTGTCTATCAGTCAGCATGCCCACTGCCCTGTGTCTATCAGTCAGCATGCCCACTGCCCTGTCTCTGTCAGTCAGCATGCCCACTGCCCTGTCTCTGTCCACATGCCCACTGCCCTGTGTCTATCAGTCAGCATGCTCACTGCCCTTTCTCTGTCAGTCAGCATGCCCACTGCCCTGTGTCTATCAGTCAGCATGCCCACTGCCTTGTGTCTATCAGTCAGCATGCCCACTGCCCTGTCTCTGTCAGTCAGCATGCCCACTGCCCTGTCTCTGTCAGCATGCCCACTGCCCTGTGTCTATCAGTTAGTATGCTCACTGCCCTGTCTCTGTCAATCAGCATGCCCACTGCCCTGTGTCTATCAGTCAGCATGCCCACTGCCCTGTTTCTGTCAGTCAGCATGCCCACTGCCCTGTTTCTGTCAGTCAGCATGCCCACTGCCCTGTGTCTGTCAGTCAGTATGCTCACTGCCCTGTCTCTGTCAATCAGCATGCCCACTGCCCTGTGTCTGTCAATCAGCATGCCCACTGCCCTGTGTCTATCAGTTAGTATGCTCACTGCCCTGTCTCTGTCAGTCAGCATGCCCACTGCCCTGTGTCTATCAGTCAGCATGCCCACTGCCCTGTGTCTGTCAGTCAATATGCTCACTGCCCTGTCTCTGTCAATCAGCATGCCCACTGCCCTGTCTCTGTCAGTCAGCATGCCCACTGCCCTGTGTCTATCAGTTAGTATGCTCACTGCCCTGTCTCTGTCAATCAGCATGCCCACTGCCCTGTGTCTATCAATCAGCATGCCCACTGCCCTGTCTCTGTCAATCAGCATGCCCACTGCCCTGTCTCTGTCAATCAGCATGCCCACTGCCCTGTGTCTATCAGTCAGCATGCTCACTGCTTTACTACTCGCGGGGTTTGAAACACAAGAAGAGTGAACTACACTGATCAGATCATGTCTTATGCGGGGTTTGAAACACAAGAAGAGTGAACCACACTGATCAGATCATGTCTTATGCGGGGTTTGAAACACAAGAAGAGTGAACCACACTGATCAGATCATGTCTTATGCGGGGTTTGAAACACAAGAAGAGTGAACCACACTGATCAGATCATGTCTTATGCGGGGTTTGAAACACAAGAAGAGTGAACCACACTGATCAGATCATGTCTTATGCGGGGTTTGAAACACAAGAAGAGTGAACCACACTGATCAGATCATGTCTTATACGGCTATGAACTGCACTGGGTGCACGGTCGTCAGTGTCATTGACTACGGACAACGCCTCGCGACAGTGGCACAGACCGAGGCAATGCGAGTGACACTGGGGACCACCCACTGAGACCATGAGGTTCATGCTAGACCTGCCACCGATGCAAACCAGACAGAAAGTGGAGCGGATCAAAGCGTACTTCAGAGCCGTAGCCACGAGGACACAAAAGGAAGCAGACTGGGACGGGGCAAGTCTTGGATGGGTTACGCTGAGGAGTCAATAATATGCCAGCTGACAGAGCTCAAGCAAACCAAGGAGTGCGCGTGGTACCCACCCAAACCGATTCTGGCATCTCCGTGAGAAGCCCCTGCCAGAAAACACAAAAAAGATTCAAAAGAACGCTTATTTATTATGACATAGACACACAATCTGCAAATATGCGAGGTAATCCCCTTCGTCAAGCGATAAAATGACACTTAAACAACAGTTAAACGGTTAAAAACGATTTTAAAAAAATGAGTTGTTGTTCAGTGCTTGGAAGATTGTTGGCATGACAATGTGTTGGATCTTGTTTTAGAACGCTAGCAGTCATTCAAGATTTCAAGGTTTTATTGAGCGTTTTGCCCCTGGGGGCTAGACAGTTTTTCATGTTTTAGAAAAAAGATTCCTGCCAGAAAAACCTAGGAAAGCGCTGTCGAGAATGGCCAGTAGGCAAAACGGAGTCAGAGATCAAGCTTCTCATTCAAGAGAACAGCAAACCGCAAGACCTCATAGCCTACACTGATCGGTCAGTCACCAAAGAACAGTTAGAGTGGGGCTTCACTGTCAAGCAAGGCGCAACCACCATCCATGAAGACAAAGCAGCCCATACGGTCTCAACCTCCAAGAGGTGACAGTCGGACCGCACATGCCGTCATCCTCACAGATTCAACGAGCTTGCTACAAGAAGTGAAGGGTAGAATGGGAAGTCCAAACTGTGGGTGTACTGTCCTGGGAATGCCGGAGTGCAAACCAGCCATCACATGTGGCTTGCGTCCAGGAAGATCTGAAATGTTGAGGCGCTTGAGACAGTACTGCAGGCACAAAGCCAAGGAAATCACATCGTGTAGTGCTCGATGATTTACTTTCAAAGGACAGAGAGGACTATCGTCAATCAAACGAGCATTGGAACTGTTTCAAAGACAATGTTGGAGTAGATCTTCTTTGAAAGGACGAGAGAAGGCTATCGTCACTAAGACGAACACTGGAACTGTTTCAACGATAAGGCTGGAGAAACGTCTGAGAGGCAGGGTAGAGCGTATATGGACTTTTCCGAGTGCATATATACCATTTTCAACTGAAATGGTGACTGAACTGAAGAAAAGACCGACATGCTGACAATTCAGTGTGGTGAACAAACGCAGCGTAAGCGCGCGTCGCAGTCAGGGACCATTTGTAGTAGTAATGATACCAAAAACAACTACAAAGAACAAGAAAAAGAAAGATAGAAAGAAAAAAAAGATAGAAAGCAGAAAGTAAGGAAGGAAGGAATCAACAAAAACAAGTAAACAAACGAAAAGGTAATTAACTGCACTCGAAAGACGTTACACTAATAACAAGGGACACAATAACCGAGACTTGACTCGCCTACGATACCTCTCACCTGACATGCGAGTAAAAAACGCAAGATAGATAAACTCTACTTTATGTAAATCCTCAAAACGAAACAAAAACAAACAAGCCAGCAGACTAAAAACAAAGAAACAAAACAACAAAATCAGCGATGGGAGTGTATACATACACACTGCCACAAGGCCGGTGAAGGGGAGCTCGGTACTGAAGAGGCTGTCAGACAACACTCCCTGTCAGTCTATCATGAAGAGGCGAAACACTCCCTGTCAGTCTGTCATGAAGAGGCAACACTCCCTGTCAGTCTATCATGAAGAGGCGAAACACTCCCTGTCAGTCTGCCATGAAGAGGCAACACTTCCTGTCAGTCTATCGGGGAGAGGCAACACTTCCTGTCAGTCTATCGGGGAGAGACAACACTCTCTGTCAGGGAGAGACAACACTCCTTGTCAGTCTATCAGGGAGAGACAACACTCCCTGTCAGTCTATCAGGAAGAGACAACACTCCCTGTCAGTCTATCAGGGAGAGACAACACTCCCTGTCAGTCTATCAGGGAGAGGCAACACTCCCTGGCAGTCTATCAGGGAGAGGCAACACTCCCTGTCAGTCTATCAGGGAGAGACAACACTCCCTGTCAGTCTGTCATGAAGAGGCAACACTCCCTGTCAGTCTATCAGGGAGAGGCAACACTCCCTGTCAATCAGGGAGAGGCAACACTCCCTGTCAGTCTATCAGGGAGAGACAACACTCCCTGTCAGTCTATCGGGGAGAGACAACACTCCCTGTCAGTCTATCAGGGAGAGGCAACAGTCTATCAGGGAGAGACAACACTCCCTGTCAGTCTATCGGGGAGAACCGCCCACAGCGCGCGACACGAGCAGCGCGAGAGGAACTCAGTCTGCTCACACAGCGGGTGGTATAAACACATTTGTCCGCGCGCTGGTCTGCTGCAGCCGGTTGGCTGCTTTGCCTCGTTTCTTTCTTTTCCTCGTATCGCCCGATGCGTGGCGATGGTTCCACGTTCCGCCAGCTTGGTCAGAGCGGTGTTATTCAGCTGGTCACAGTGACGTATGTCTCAGCTGGTCACAGTGACGTGTGTCTCAGCTGGTCACATTGACGTACACTCAGCTGGTCACAGTGACGTGTGTCTGAACTGCAGGTCACAGTGACGTGTGTCTCAGCTGGTCACAGTGACGTATGTCTGAACTGCGGGTCACAGTGACGTGTGTCTGAACTGCGGGTCACAGTGACGTGTGTCTCAGCTGGTCACAGTGACGTGTGTCTCAGCTGGTCACAGTGACGTACACTCAGCTGGTCACAGTGACGTACACTCAGCTGGTCACTGTGACGTGAGTCTGAACTGCGGGTCACAGTGACGTGTGTCTCAGCTGGTCACAGTGACGTGTGTCTCAGCTGGTCACAGTGACGTACACTCAGCTGGTCACAGTGACGTACACTCAGCTGGTCACTGTGACGTGAGTTTGAACTGCGGGTCACAGTGACGTGTGTCTGAACTGCGGGTCACAGTGACGTGTGTCTGAACTGCGGGTCACAGTGACGTGTTTCTCAGCTGGTCACAGTGACGTGTGTATCAGCTGGTCACAGTGACGTACACTCAGCTGGTCACAGTGACGTGTGTCTCAGCTGGTCACTGTGACGTGTGTCTGAACTGCGCCGGTTGGCGTGACGTTTTTCTGAACTGCGAGGTCACAGTGACGTGTGTCTTTCAGCTGGTCACAGTGACGTGTGTCTCAGCTGGTCACAGTGACGTACACTCAGCTGGTCACTGTGACGTACACTCAGCTGGTCACTGTGACGTACACTCAGCTGGTCACTGTGACGTGTGTCTGAACTGGGGTCACAATGACGTGTGCCTCAGCTGGTCAGAGTTAAGGCAGTGTGAGACACGAGTGCCAACCCTTCAGTGGAAGGTATGGGGGTGGGGGGGGGGGTAGTATGGGGGGAAGGAGGGGCAAGGGGGGTAGTATGGGGGAAGAGGGGGTAGTATGGGGGGAAGGGGTGGTAGTATGGGGGGAAGGAGGTGCAAGGGGGGTAGTATGGGGGAAGGGGGGGTAGTATGGGGGAAGGGGGGGTAGTATGGGGGGAAGGAGGGGCAAGGGGGGGGGGGTAGTATGGGGGGAAGGAGGGGCAAGGGGGGGGTAGTATGGGGGGAAGGAGGGGCAAGGGGGGGGGGGGTAGTATGGGGGGAAGGCGGGGCAAGGGGGGAAGTATGGGGGAAGGGGGTAGTATGGGGGGAAGGGGGGGGGGTAGTATGGGGGGAAGGCGGGGCAAGGGGGGGGGGTTAGTATGGGGGAAGGCGGGGCAAGGGGGGGTAGTATGGGGGAAGGCGGGGGTAGTATGGGGGAAGGAGGGGCAAGGGGGGGGTATGGGGAAGGAGGGGCAAGGGGGGGGGTAGTATGGGCGGAAGGAGGGGCAAGGGGGGGTAGTAAGGGGGGTGGGGGAGTAGTATGGGGGGAAGGGGGGTAGTATGGGTGGAAGGGGGTAGTAGGGGGGCAAGGGGGGGGTAGTATGGGGGCAAGGCGGGGTGTAGTATGGGGGCAAGGGGGGGGTAGTATGGGGAAGGGGGGCAAGGGGGGGGGGGGAATAGTATGGGGGAAGGGGGTAGTATGGGGGAAGGAGGGGCAAGGGGTAGTATGGGGGAAGGGGGTAGTATGGGGGAAGGAGGGGGGGTAGTATGGGGGGAAGGAGGGAGTGGTAGTATGGGGGGAAGGAGGGGCAAGGGGGTGGGGGAGTAGTATGGGGGAAGGAGGGCAAGGGGGGGGGGTAGTAATGGAGGAAGGAGGGCAAGGGGACGGGGGGGGGGGGGGCAGACGTGAACCAACCGTTTAGCTCAAGTGTGGAGAGCGGTTGTAGGGACTAAGGGGGGGGGGGGTCACAGAGGCGTGAGCCAACAGTTCAGCTGAAGGAATGGACTGGCGTAGAGTGGGGGGAGTGGGGGGGGGGGGGGGGGGGCTCAGAGAAACGTGATCCAACCGTTTCAGCTGACGTGGTTGGGTGTGTGGAGGTGGATAGAGACGGGGTAGTAAGGTGCATGAAGTCACCCTCTCAGCTAAAGTGGGGTGGGGTGGGGTGTCGGGATCTCGCGCAATGCCTGGATGAGGTGGGGTGGGCGGCGTGTTGCTGTGCAGGGAGCAAAACGTCCATCGCCTGCTGGTGAAGCAGCGCGTTGCAGAGGAAGGGAAACAACTCCATCGTAACGAGTCTAGGTCGTGTGTGTGTGTGAAAACACGCGGTGGCTTCCCATGGACTGAGTTCGTCTCCAGGTGATCTACGAAATCAATACGTCAGCTTTCTGGACTGTTCGTGTGTGTGTGTGTGTGTGTGTGTGTGTGTGTGTGTGTGTGTGTGTGTGTGTGTGTGTGTGTGTGTGTGTGTGTGTGTGTGTGTGTGTGTGTGTGTGTGTGTGTGTGTATGCGTGCGTGCGTGCGTGCGTGCGTGCGTGGTGTACATTCTCATGCACATGTTGCGTGTGCTTGTTTTTGTGAGTTTTGTTGTTGACAGTCTGCATTATGAATATTAAGTTTGAAGAGATTGTCTCTTGACATGTTTGTAAGATTAATAGTTAGAGCGCAAAAGCACTGTTCAGTTCATACATGGTTACCTACGATCCATATCGGATTTCTCCGCTTAAGTTCACTATATTAAAACTAAAATAGTATGCTATTTTAAATACATGATATGCACACATATTTTTGCTACTAACTTTATAAACGAGCAACACATCGATCACAATTAACTTCAGTTTAATATCAGTCTGACGATAAACCTTGGGTTCGTTTTGTAATACCCGCTCTGTGAGGAATCAGTGGTCCACTCTTATCCTAGGGCTACCATTGTCATGATCAATAGATCTACGTACGTCATGATCAATAGATCTACGTACGTCACGATCAATAGATCTATAGATCAATAGATTTCCCGGGCAGGGCGCCTGGCTACATCCCTGTCTTCGTGTGATGTACTCATGGTATCTTTCTTTTCTCTTTTCCCTGTCTTCGTGTGATGTACTCATGGTATCTTTCTTTTCTGTCTTTTCCCTGTCTTCGTGTGATGTACTCATGGTATCTTTCTTTTCTCTTTTCCCTGTCTTCGTGTGATGTACTCATGGTATCTTTCTTTTCTGTCTTTTCCCTGTCTTCGTGTGATGTACTCATGGTATCTTTCTTTTCTGTCTTTTCCCTGTCTTCGTGTGATGTACTCATGGTATCTTTCTTTTCTGTCTTTTCCCTGTCTTCGTGTGATATACTCATGGTATCTTTCTTTTCTCTTTTCCCTGTCTTCGTGTGATGTACTCATGGTATCTTTCTTTTCTGTCTTTTCCCTTCTTCGTCCACGATTCATTACAAATGTCCCATGGCCAGTGTATTTAGTAGCAGAGTATGTCTGTGTGGATGTCCCTGAATTATCATTGTTTGTCGCATGTAGTTCCGAAATTGTCATTCAGCGGTTGTCCCCATGTTCTCGTTGTCCTTGTCTGCTGCTGCATGCAGCTGGGGTTCGAGACGGACTTCGCTGGCAGCACAAGCAGTGTCACGGTTTGCCCTTTGAGTCACAGTTGGCCGTTGAAAGACGGACTTCGCTGGCAGCACAAGCAGTGTCACGGTTTGCCCTTTGAGTCACAGTTGGCCGTTGAAAGACGGACTTCGCTGGCAGCACAAGCAGTGTCACGGTTTGCCCTTTGAGTCACAGTTGGCCGTTGAAAGACGGACTTCGCTGGCAGCACAAGCAGTGTCACGGTTTGCCCTTTGAGTCACAGTTGGCCGTTGAAAGACGGACATCGCTGGCAGCACAAGCAATGTCACGGTTTTCCCTTTGAGTCACAGTTGGCCGTTGAAAGACGGACTTCGCTGGCAGCACAAGCAGTGTCACGGTTTGCCCTTTGAGTCACAGTTGGCCGTTGAAAGACGGACTTCGCCGACAGCATGCTTTTCCTTTTATACAGTTGGGTTGAAAGACGGACTTCGCTGGCAGCACAAGCAGTGTCACGGTTTGCCCTTTGAGTCACAGTTGGCCGTTGAAAGACGGACTTCGCTGGCAGCACAAGCAGTGTCACGGTTTGCCCTTTGAGTCACAGTTGGCCGTTGAAAGACGGACATCGCTGGCAGCACAAGCAATGTCACGGTTTTCCCTTTGAGTCACAGTTGGCCGTTGAAAGACGGACTTCGCTGGCAGCACAAGCAGTGTCACGGTTTGCCCTTTGAGTCACAGTTGGCCGTTGAAAGACGGACTTCGCTGGCAGCACAAGCAGTGTCACGGTTTGCCCTTTGAGTCACAGTTGGCCGTTGAAAGACGGACTTCGCTGGCAGCACAAGCAGTGTCACGGTTTGCCCTTTGAGTCACAGTTGGCCGTTGAAAGACGGACTTCGCTGGCAGCACAAGCAGTGTCACGGTTTGCCCTTTGAGTCACAGTTGGCCGTTGCGAGACGGGAGGAGGGCACCGAGCTGTACGGCGTGCAACCCGTGCCTTTCACTCGATTTGACGATGCTATCAGTTTTCTCCCTTGGAGCACTGAGTGGATTTTTCAGTGACCTCTTGCACTGGTTTGGTTTGATGGCTTTGGCTTCGGGCTGCGTGTTCATAGGAGAGCAGGTACTTGCATGTTAAAAAAATATATATAAAAATCCGAGTCTTGGTTTGCTTGGCATGGGTGGCAGTCGCCAGAATATTCAGGCACTTAGCTCATTTCCTTCTTCATTCCGTTTTCGCCACCCATCCCCCCAACGCCACCCCCACCCCCACTTGATCTTTCCACCACTATTTCCTTCTTTATTTCTCTTTGGCTTCTTAGCCATTTGCTTTCAGCTGTTGGCTTGCCTGATTGCCTTGAATTCAGTCAAAATATCGTTCGCACAACACACGCACGCACACACACACACACACACACACACACACACACACACACACACACACACACACACACACACACACACACAACACACACATAGTACGCAAAACAATTCTCAAGATGATGATTTCCATGTGGTGAAATGTTTATTTTATACTTGATTCTAGTACTGTTTCCAAAATACAAAAATACATCATGTTCATATTCTTAAAAATGCCGTGCCAGTGTATTTCAAAAGTCAGACTAATTTGCACAGTACAAAATAATTATATAATGAACACAATATATACACATACATGTACATACGAGCAAACAAAGACACGCAGGGGGCTACATAGGAACAAACTAAAATTTCCAGTACAGGCTACGCACAACTAAACGAAACAAACCACGGCAAACCGTGAACCGTGACAAACGGAGAAGCAAACAGTCGCACCCCGACAGCAGCAAGCCACGCGAACGTTGGCCCAGGCCGTTGACACGGCACTGTAGCGGATGCAAGAAGACAAAATAACCACAGATTACTCTTCGGTCCCAGGAGATGCACAGGAGACGCAGGAGATGCACAGGAGACGCAGGAGATGCACAGGAGATGCACAGGAGACGCAGGAGAGGTACAGGAGACGCAGGAGATGCACAGGAGACGCAGGAGATGCACAGGAGACGCAGGAGATGCACAGGAGACGCAGGAGACGTGGTATTGTGTGAAAGAGTAGGATGCATACACGTATATGATTGGCTGCGTGGATCAGTCAGTTTCATTATTCATGTCGCGGTGCTGCAGTAACGGGACATTCTCCAGCGACCCATACAACAACACTTCGGTGACGGGTGTCCTTATGCAAACCTACAGACGTAACACTTCGGTGACGGGTATCCTAGTGACAACCTACATACGTAAAACTTCGGTGACGGGTGTCCTTATGCAAACCTACAGATGTAACACTTCGGTGACGGGTATCCTTGTACAAACCTACATACGTAAAACTTTGGTGACGGGTGTCCTTGCGCAAACCTACTGACGTAACACTTCGGTGACGGGTATCCTTGTGCAAACCTACATACGTAAAACTTTGGTGACGGGTGTCCTTGCGCAAACCTACAGACGTAACACTTCGGTGACGGGTATCCTTGTGACAACCTACATACGTAAAACTTTGGTGACGGGTGTCCTTGTGACAACATTCAGACGTAACACTTTAGTGACAGGTGTCCTTGTGACAACCTACAGACGTAAGACTTCGGTGATGGGTTGTCCTTCGGCTGTAACTCTTCCTCGCTGGATTGTCTTCGTCTCACTAATACTGAGCTTGGAGCTTACTTAGGAACAATTTAAAAAGAACGTTAGTCTTTTTCAGAGTCATGTGTCGGAAAGAACGTTGGTCTTTGTCAGTGTCATGTGTTAGAAGAACGTTGGTCTTTGTCAATGTCATGTGTCAGGAAGAACGTTGTGGTTGTGGTTGTGGTTTGTGGACACTGTCTTGTGACTTTGTCCATCACTTCCTACTGAAACATTAAAATGGCTCTCATCGCTGCCCATCTTAATGCAGGAATCATTCTGGTGGTAACAGTGTAGCGATAGGTGTATAATTTCCCTCTTCCCTCACCTCCATACCCCCTTCCACCCTTCTCCCCGTCCCTAATAAGCCTTATGGTTTCTGTGGACGTTAAGCACCATGTTTACTTATCGACAACAACGTTGGTGTTTGTCGGTAGCCTATAATAAGCAGATCACTGCACGTGTCGAGAACAGCATGATCATTCTCCATAACTTTCAACGGCACATGAGTGTTCATCGTAGTTCCGTTGGTTTCAATCCAATGAAATACCCCGGTTGTTTGGCTAAACATACACTAAGTAGAAGGGGGTCGAGAAAAACCTGATAAATAACTGATTGTTAAGGCATTGCACTTAGTTCTGGAAGCCCTTCAAAGAGAGTAAATCCGGAAGAGAGAGAGAGAGAGAGAGAGAGAGAGAGAGAGAGAGAGAGAGAGAGAGAGAGAGAGAGAGAGAGAGAGAGAGAGAGTCCTACTATCCGATGCATCAGCCCCAACCCCCTCCCAATCCGATTTCTGGTCCACAATGCTAACCACAAAGCAGGGGGTTGCCAGATGTTTGATCCTGGTGAGAACCATTATTATGCTGGTTGCCTACGTCAGGCCCGCTTTTCGGTAACTGAATGACTAAGGTGTTTTTCAACATGCGCTTTATAAATACCGTAAACACACACATAGACAGAGAACACACACGCACATCAATATTAGTTTCCAGTCCTGCAACTCGCACGTACGGCCTGTTTAAGAAGGCCACCCTGTACACCACGGCAGTCGAACGCTATCGTAAATTTATAAAGCAACATTATCGCTTACACCACACAAACAAGTACATATATATACTGGCAAAACAAATATAATTATAAATATAGAGAAAATGAAAGCGCGCCCATAAAGGGAGATAACTGGAAACTTCTGATTGTGGGTTGCACTGCAGAGTTACTCGCTCCTCGATGAGCTAGATCTAGCGCTCGGTGCGCTCGGTCAGTGAGTTACTGGGTAAACGATACCTTTACAAGCTGTCCGCGCACTAAAAAGGAAGAAGAAAGGAGACAGAAGAAAGGTATTCCTTTCAGAGAGCACCTGCTTGGGAACACAAGGCCCTTTCCAGGTCCGATTCAAGCCTCTGTGTCGGGTGCACAACACAGCTCCAGGAAACAGGAACGTGTCGACCAGCGACAGACCGGCAACAGAACTGAACCCGGGAAGGTCGGATTTTGTTTCTAACCGCCAGCCTGCGGGAAGAGCCCATATCAGTGGCCCAACGGCGACCACGAGCGGAGCGAATTTTCAGTCGATAACCATCAACGGAAGACCACTGATACTCCGACCTTCCTACTGTCGGGCAGGGCAGACAACTCGCACCTTGTACAGTACCTCCTGACGGCTCTCAGTCAACGGAATAACGGAAGAGGAAACCAGATGTAAAAGAAACCATAATTTTGCATTCTAGCTGTGCACAGTTAAAACCAAAGCAGCCACAGCAGGGTTTTGATGTGAAATAATGCCTTAAAACTGGTATCGTTTGGACATCTTCACCGTGTTAGAGCTGTGACAGGTGCTTATGGACAGTGTTGGGTTTACACAGCCACACTTAGTGACACAAATTCTTATTATGGGAATTGTTCTTCAAGTCCGAGAAAAGCGCCCAGCTATCAGCGCCACCTGGGCAGAAAACTGACGATGATGTGGCTTACTGTCCTTAGTGTCCTCGGGTGTCGGCTTAATGTCCTCAGATGTCGGCTTAGTGTCCTCAGATGTCGGTTGGTGTCCTTAATGTCCTCAGAAGGTGTCGGCTTAATGTCCTCAGATGTCGGCTTAGTGTCCTCAGATGTCGGTTGGTGTCCTTAATGTCCTCAGAGGGTGTCGGCTTAATGTCCTCAGATGTCGGATTAGTGTCCTCAGATGTCGGTTGGTGTCCTTAATGTCCTCAGAAGGTGTCGGCTTAATGTCCTCAGATGTCGGCTTAGTGTCCTCAGATGTCGGTTGGTGTCCTTAATGTCCTCAGAAGGTGTCGGCTTAATGTCCTCAGATGTCGGCTTAGTGTCCTCAGATGTCGGTTGGTGTCCTTAATGTCCTCAGAAGGTGTCGGCTTAATGTCCTCAGATGTCGGCTTAGTGTCCTCAGATGTCGGTTGGTGTCCTTAATGTCCTCAGAAGGTGTCGGCTTAATGTCCTCAGATGTCGGCTTAGTGTCAGATGTCGGTTGGTGTCCTTAATGTCCTCAGAAGGTGTCGGCTTAGTGTCCTCAGATGTCGGGCTGACATATTCGGGACAACTGGATAGAAACACAAAGACATGCTCATGTTAGCGTCAGTCCGGGCAAGGCCGATGTCACTGTGTTCCGCCTCAATGAGCAAGCTGTTCACGGTTTTGTCCGCCCACCTTGAGGTCCACACCGGGCCCCACGAGCCCTCCGGCTCTTCCCGATACTGCAGCAGACACCGACACAGTAACAGATCTCCCCGATACTGCAGCAGACACCGACACAGTAACAGATCTCCCCGATACTGCAGCAGACACTGACGCAGTAACAGATCTCCCCGTTACTGCAGCAGACACCGACGCAGTAACAGATCTCCCCGATACTGCAGCAGACACTGACGCAGTAACAGATCTCCCCGTTACTGCAGCAGACACCGACACAGTAACAGATCTCCCCGATACTGCAGCAGACCCCACGATCTCCCCGATACTGCAGCAGACACCGACACAGTAACAGATCTCCCCGATACTGCAGCAGACACCGACACAGTAACAGATCTCCCCGATACTGCAGCAGATACCGACACAGGTCTTCCCAACAGTGAAGCAGACACCGACACAGGTCTTCCCAATAGTGAAGCAGACACCGACACAGGTCTTCCCAATAGTGAAGCAGATACCGACACAGGTCTTCCCAACAGTGAAGCAGACATCGACACAGTCACAGTTGGGGGGATGCTCTAATACTGGCCGCAAGCAGACTGGAGTAAAACTAAGTATCAAACATTACAGAAACAACAATTGTGGGAATATGCTGCAGTCCAAGAAATCACTCACGTTAAAAAAAAAATTCAAACAATTATTTGTATCCAGCGTTCCCAGCTTTGTCTGCTTTGATTTCAAGTCCATCCCACCGCATCACACACACACACACACATACACACACACACACACACACACACACACACACACACACACACACACACACACACACACACACACACACACACACACACACACACACACACACACACCACACACACACAACACACAAACCAACACACACACACACACACACACACACACACACACACACAACACACACACACACACACACACACACACACACACACACACACACACACACACACACACACACACACACACACACACACACACACACACACAAGCTGCCGATGCAGTCACAGTGGCTTCACACGAGTGTAGAGAGTTTTTCGCCGCTATCATCCTGTATAACATCCGTGGAGAACTGCTGTCCCCTGGCCAACGTCTCTCGTAACGTTACCGCGTCCCCGCTGCCGCTGGAAAAGGCGTTGGAACTCGAATAGCCGCCCTGATTCTGCCCCCTTTCCACGCTGTCTGTGTCACAAGAATACACACCGTAATTTTGTCCTACTCCCACGATGTCTGTGACATGAGAATACACACCCTGATTCTGTCCCGTTTCCATGCTATCTGTGACATGAGAATACACACCCTGATTCTGTCCCGTTTCCACGCTGTCTCTGTCACGAAAATACATACTGCGATTCTGTCTGCTGCTGGCGTTGTCTCGGCCACTCACGTAAGGGGAATAACTCGCACTGTCAGGAACCGAAATGCTGTGGTTCCCGCGCACAGGACCTTGCGTCGGCAGCCGTAAGGCGGAAGTGGGAGACGTGGCCGTCTGTGATTGGTCCGTGCCTTGACGATCGCCGCTAGAAGACGGCGGGTTGGCCCTGACACGCGGCCGTGCGTCGCTGAGGGAGTGCAGGGAGGGGGTGCCGGTGAAGGTGTGAAAGCTGTGTCTGTGGGGGGGCTGCCGGCCCAGGACGACGCCCGCTCGCTCTCTCTGCTGCCCCTGGAACAGCCGGTAGATGTCCGACGATGACGCGAACTGGTGACGCTTGCCGGAAGACAGCAAGAGCTGTGACGTGGCACGAAGCTGCTCGTGAATCCTCGGCAAGTCTCCGAGCGTCAGCGACAGGCGGTCGCCGACCAGCCCTTGGGTCGGCGGAAAGGTCTGGCTCAGGTCGCTCTGTCGGTACAAGCTGCCCACGTCGCAAGAGTTCCGATCCCCCTCCCCCCTCCTCCTGCCTCCCGGGAGGTACCCGCTACCCGGGGTGGGGTTCCGCCGGGTCACGGGTAGCGGCGGGTCGCCGTCTGGGAGTTGTGCCGGCTGTTCCTTCTGCCTCCCACCGCCGTGCGCGCTAAGGGCAGGCGCGTGCAGGCTGAGGTTGGGCATGGAGCACATGACGCCGCCTTGCCTCAGGCCCGGGTCACGCTGCCCCACGTGCAGGGATTGCTGGTTCGATTCCGCGGGAAAGTCGTGGTCGGCACCGCGTGAGGACGAGCGAGTCTTCCAACCGTGGGCGCCGCCTTGACCTCGAGAGTCCGTGACGCGTCTGGGACTAAGGTCATCGTGAAGGTCATGGCGTGGCGAAAAGCTGCCGTCAGCGTCTGTTTGGGGGCGTGGCTGGTCGGCGCCGGACGCTGTCCGTCTTCTGGGAGGGTGTGACTCCGCCACACCCCGACCGTCAAACGCCCCGCCCCACTCGGCCACCGTCCGGGTCGGTGAGTAGGTGTTCACCTCGTCGTTGGACTCGCTGGGAGTGGCTTTCAAGTAGTAGCTGTAGTCGATCTCAAACTCTCCCGACTTGTTCAGCTTGACGCCGCCGCCACCGGCCTTGAACCGGACCTCGGGGTCACCGTCGCAGCTCCCGAGAGACTCCGCCCCCGTCTCCTTGCACGTGTGACGCGAGTGGCCGCAAAGGCCGAGCTGGCCGCCCGCAGCGCCCCCAGTGGCCGGCATGCAGGCTGCTCCCTCCGGCGCCACCCTCACCGGCACCGCGCGCTGCAGACCGGCGGGGCTGTAGTCCCCGCCCCCTCGGGAACCGTCTCTGTCGGCACGAGCGGCGGGCGATGACCCCGGGGAGGAGGAGGCGGGGCCGGTCAGCGTGTCGGGACGTTTCCTGATGACCGAGTACAGCCCCTCCGGACCCTCCCCGGACCCGGACCCCGGCCTCGCCCGCCTGTCCGAGTCTCTCGCTCCTGTGTCCGAGTCTCTCGCCCCCCTGTCCGAGTCTCTCGCTCCCCTGTCCGAGTCTCTCGCCCCCCTGTCGGCACCGCGCGCATCCCGGGACGCGGCCCGAGGGTTGGCCGAGCCGTGAGGAGCCGCCGAGTCCTCCTCCTCGATGGTGGTCAGCGCCCTCAGGCGGTCTTCCAGCGTGACGCCCTGGGGGGTGTCCACGGGCGGCAACTCTCGTCTCTTGACCAGCAGGGCGCGCCGCCCCACCACCAGCCTCCCGCCGCTCGGCACCGGCTGCGCCCTCGCGGACCCGCCGCCTCTCTGTCCGCCGCTGAGACTGGAGCTGTCGGTCGTCAGGGAGGACAGACTGGAGGACAGCGGCGACGACAGCGAGGCCGTGGTGGTGGAGCGGCTGTCCGTGCCGTAGCCGTCGTCCGCCAGCGGCGAGAAGGAGCCTGCGGCCCCCAGGTGTGCGGCCAACGCCGCTCTGCATCGCTCCAGGTCCCGCAGGCTGGCGTAGTCGGCGTCGGGCGGACAACGGACGGCGGCGTGGCTCTGCTCGTAGTCGTCGTCGCCGGCCCTCTGGGCCATGCGGGAAGGGACGTAATCGTCCGGCTCCGCCCGTCGTCCGGCGCTGCTCAGCCGCTCAAACGTCTCCGCGTCGTCCGAACGTCGGTAGCGGTCCGGGTCGCCCTCCGTGTCCCGGGTGTAGACGACGGGTGAGCGGCGATCATCAGGCGGCCCGTTCCTGGCGTAGAGGGCGCTGCTTCGCTGCTCGTGCAGCAGTTTCTGTCGTTCGTAGCGCAGCAGGGTGTTTCTGACGTAGTCCTGCTTGCGCTGCCGGTCCTCCTCTTCAGGGGACACCACTGACGCGGCTGCAGTGACCTCCCCTGGGTCCCCGGTGCTCCCCGGCGCGCCGTCAGAGAGTGGGGAGGGGGGAGGGGGGAAGGAGGGGGGAGGCAAGTGCCATGACGGTTGCTCGCTGCCGATGCCGGAGTCCGGGGTGACCTTGGAGGGAGGAGACTGCGAGTCCACTGTGATGCCAGAATCAGAATCAGAACTCCATGTCTCCTCCTGATGGGTCACGTGGCTTAGGGTCAAAGGGTGCAAATTCGGGGATTTTTGCATAATTATGATAAGCAGTCAACCTCCTGAACTGGTTTATGTCGTTTGTGACCGAGCGACGGGTGAAAGAGTCGTTCACGTCGCAGCGGAAGACAGTCACGTGACCATCAGATTTGCTCGGTGGTCACACAGACACTGGAATTCGCATCTCACTGGGTGCTCAGTCAAGGTCACGCTGACTGAAACGACAACTGTCAGTTGGCCTTGGAGCATGTGGTTCACACCGTCTGATCAAATATTGCAATAAAAGACTGCCTCTGCGACTGCCATGTTCTCTGTGCTACAGGTCCTCACCGTTCTAAGACTGAAGGCTTTTTGAGCTATCTGTGGGCTAAATTAATAGTCGGTGATACGGAACTGAAAGTCCCGTTTCTTGAGCTACTTGTGTCCTCAGCGGCCCATTTAGTCCGTGCAGTGCACACTCAGTCGCTGAAGTTCAGACACCACTCGTACCTCAAACACTGACTGCATCCAACACCCACTCCAGTGACAGTCAGATAGTAACCCTCAAACACTGACTGCATCCAACACCCACTCCAGTGACAGTCAGATAGTAACCCTCAAACACTGACTGCATCCAACACCCACTCCAGTGACAGTCAGATAGTAACCCTCAAACACTGACTGCATCCAACACCCACTCCAGTGACAGTCAGATCAGCAGTCAACACAGATGTCGTGAAATGCCTCTCCCTGTATGCCAGGATGGTCCACAGCTGCACAGGTGTCGTGCCTGTTTAGTCTTCGACTTGGAAGTGTTTGTTGCCGTGTCAGTTTCCGGTACTGATGGTCGGCCCGACCGGCCTGCTTCCCACACACCAAAATGTCATGTGACAGCGATGCCTCACCACCAAGACGTCATGTGACAGCGATGCCTCATCACCAAGACGTCATGTGACAGCGACGCCTCACCACCAAGATGTCTTGTGACAGCGATGCCTCGCCACCGAGATGTCTTGTGACAATGGTGTCTGGTCAGTCTTCCGAGATCAGACAGACACCAACAGCTGGCCACTGAGCGGACGAGCAGACGGGATGAGCTGCGCTCTGTACCCGCCGCTCTTGACTGGTGGGGGGCTGGGCGACGGGATGGGGCTGGCTCTGTACCGGTGGGGCGGGCGGGCGCTGTTGACCGGTGGGGGCTGGGCGGGGCTGTTGACCGGTGGGGGCTGGGCGGGGCTGTTGACCGGTGGGGGGGCCTGGGGGGGCGGGGCTGTTGACCGGTGGGGGCTGGGCGGGGCTGTTGACCGGTGGGGGCTGGGCGGGGCTGTTGACCGGTGGGGGCTGGGCGGGGCTGTTGACCGGTGGGGGCTGGGCGGGGCTGTTGACCGGTGGGGGCTGGGCGGGGCTGTGAGGGGGCCAGGGGGGGCTGGGCGGGGCTGTTGACTGCGGATGAGGGGCTGGGCGGGGGGCTGTTGACCGGTGGGGGGCTGGGGGAGCTGTTGACCGAAGGGGGCTGGGGGGGCTGTTGACCGGTGGGGGGCTGGGGGTGTTGACCGATGGGGGCTGGGGGGGCTGTTGACCGGTGGGGGAGCTGAGTGGGCTGTTGACCGGTGGGGGGCGGGGGTGGGGGAGGGGGGGGGGGCTGCGCGCTGACTGACCCCTGAAGATGGATCACAGAGCGGGCTGGGAGCGGCGTGTGATCACAACCAACACTCTCGTTAACCCTGTACCCTAACCCCGCCCCGCAAACCTACACACAACCTGCTTTGGCCCTCGCTCCGCCTCGCAGTCGTCTTCACATTTCTCTCTCAGTTGAAGGCATTTTGTTTCGTCTACACCTCTCTCTCTGTCTCTCTCTGTCTCTCTCTTGTCTGTCTGTCTGTCTCTCTCTCTCTCTCTCTCTCTCTCTCTCTCTCTCTCTCTCTCTCTCTCTCTCTCTCTCTCTCTATCTCTCTCAGCTGTAGCAACCTTCTCTCGTCTTCATCATTCTCTCTCACTCGCAGAGCTCTACCGTCTCTGTGTTGCAGCACAGACCGGGCGTTAGACTGTTGCCGTAATGACTGTTGTTGTTGCAGCAAGCCGTGGTCTGTAGAAGAGCGTTGCCCTCCAGTGCTACATCACGGCGCCGCACAACACACGCTGTCAGTGCTGGAGACGAGTGGCTGGGATGACGAATGTTGAAAACCTCCACTTTCCTCCCCGCACTACCCCCTGCCCCCTCCCCCCTCCACACACACAGCCTCTCTGCCTGTCTGCCGGCTCTCTGCTCACACACACCCCATTTCTGGAACACTCGCCAGCTACCTGCCTCCAGGTAAAAGCTCCACAGCTGCACAGGTGTTGCGCTAGTTTAGTCTGCGACTTGGAAGTGTTTGGTGCCGTGTCAGTTTCCGGTACTGATGAGTCAGCCCGACCGGCCTGCTTCCCAGTCAGGGTACAGCTTCACGCCGTCAGGGTACAGCTTCACGCCCTCAGGGTACAGCAAGCTTCACGCCGTCAGGGTACAGCTTCACGCCGTCAGGGTACAGCTTCACGCCGTCAGGGTACAGCTTCACGCCGTCAGGGTACAGCTTCACGCCGTCAGGGTACAGCAAGCTTACGCCGTCAGGGTACAGCAGCTTCACGCCGTCAGGGTACAGCAAGCTTCACGCCGTCAGGGTACAGCAAGCTTCACGCCGTCAGGGTACAGCTTCACGCCGTCAGGGTACAGCTTCACGCCGTCAGGGTACAGCTTCACGCCGTCAGGGTACAGCAAGCTTCACGCCGTCAGGGTACAGCACACGCCGTCAGGGTACAGCTCAACGCCTTCACGCCGTCAGGGTACAGCTTCACGCCGTCAGGGTACAGCTTCATGCCGTCAGGGTACAGCAAACTTCACGCCGTCAGGGTACAGCTTCACGCCGTCAGGGTACAGCTTCACGCCGTCAGGGTACAGCCAATTGTCCACATGCTGACAGCTGACCATAAGCACGTCTCAGTTCTGCAACATCCACGTCGAAACAGACAACTATTTTAAGAACGGTGTGCTCCACCCTCCCCCGCCCCTCTCTCTCTCTCCTCACACACACACACACACACACACACACACACACACACACACACACACACACTCACACAGAGGTGTTCGTACAACGAAGAAAACGAAGTCAGTGAGGAGGACAGAAGAATAGTTTACTGTTGTTACTAACTGGATTCTGAATCCCACGTCCTTTCAGCCGCACACCTCCGGTGGAACAAAGGCACCAGCCAAGTCAGAGCGACACACGCAGTGTAAACACAAGCACAACACGGAAATCCCACAACAGACCAGAAGCCTGAATGCACTCCCAAAGCAATGAACCTGTAGGGCAACCCAAGCAAGCAACAGGACAACCCAAGCAATGAACAGGACAACCCAAGCAACGCAACAGGACAACCCAAGCAATGAACAGGAAAACCAAAGCAACGCGAGGACAACCCAACCAATGAACAGGACAACCCAAGCAACGCAAGAGGACAACCCAACCAATGAACAGGACAACCCAAGCAGACAACAGAGCAAGACATTACACAAAGGCCACAGGCAGTCGAACCAACTACCATTCCGTGACCTGTGGTTGCCGAAGAAAAACCACCAAAGAACAGATAGCAGTACCAAGTGCAAACATGCAGGGCACGCAAAGAACATTAATAATAAAAAGCACAGAACACGCCAAGCAGTTCCCAGACATTGACAGTAACTTGAAATATAAAGCATCTCTTCTCATCTTCTTCAAAACTGTCAATGCAGCAATGCCTACAGCCTGTGAGGTGGATCAAAGAGCTATCAAAACCCGACTGTTCTGGTGTGCTTCTGTAGATAATTGGCTTCATACACATTTTCCCCACGGTAGACAGTTCAGGCTGTCGAAGACATTTGTCCTTTTTTGGATACGAGTCTAACGTGCACACTGACAAAATTGCGGATTTGCTTATTCTTCTTGCCACGTACCATATAATATTCCAAACCAAAGCAAATAATGGTAGTCCACTATCAATACACGTCTTCTTAAAAACTGTAGGTTACTGTCGAGAGACACAACTCACAAGGCAGCTATGAATAATGAACTGCAATACAGTTAACTTTGGCAAGGAGCGCACACTGTATAGTCGCTGTGTTACTTGTAGTCATTCTCGGCCAGTTATCGGTTCTTGTTACGAAAACAAAACACTGACAATGATCTTGTCATTAGCACGAGAGAGAACAGTGCAGGCGAGAGAAAATAGCTACGGCTGAGAGAGAATAGTGAAGACGAGAGTAAGTAGTTATAGCTGACTGGGACAGAATAGCGAAGACGAGAGAAAGAATAGTGAAGACGAGGGAACGTAGTGATAGCTGAAAGAGAGAATAATCAACGAAAACATACATAAATACGGGCCGCTGAAAACCCTGCAGGTAACAATAGCAGGTTAGGGGCGCCACACACACGCTCCGCCAAACAAAAAGTACAAAACGTTGGGAAACCAGCACAAGAACACCCGGGAAAAACCCAAAAATTTCCCCAAACCAAAACGAACCTTTCCTTTCACCCCACCCCCCTTTTTTTTTCTTGGGAAAGGGGTTTTCATTGATTTAGCCAGCGTGTGTTACAGGGGCATTTCAAAGGGGTTAAAACTTTTTTTGGAAAAAATTTTTTGTTTTTTCGTCGGCCCCGCTTCCTTGCCCTCCCGGTTTTTCGCCTCTCTCTCTCTCTTCTCTCTCTCTCCTCCTCTTCTCTCTTTTTCCCCTCTCCCCCCCCCCCCACACACACCACACACACAAACACCACCACACCACCACCACCACCCGCCCCCAGCCTTGATAAGGGGAAGGTTAACACAGAGGAATGTGGAAGACACGGATTACAGTCACTCTCAGTCCCCCATCCTTGCCGGCAGCACACCCCACAGGCAATAGAAAAACCCGCGCCCACACAACAACCCCAACACCCCCACCCCACCCAACACCACACACCCCAACCCCACACAAACACACACACACACAACACACACACACCACACCACACACACACACACACACCCCACAAACACACCACACACACACACACCACACAACAACAACACACACAACACCAACACACACACCACAACACAAAATACAAAACCCCCAAAAACCACACACACACACACAAAAACCCAACAACACCACAAAACACACATACCACACACACACAACAACCCAACCAAAACAACTAAACCCCAAAAACACAAACACCACACCACCCACATACACACCCCACCCAACCCCCAACACACACAACACACAAAACCACAACACACACCACACAACAACCAACACAACCACAAAACCATAAAACCCCACAAAACCCACAAAAACAACAAAACCAACACACATACAACACACACCACACCACACACAAACACAACAAAACTACCTCAAAAAAACACAAAGGAAAAAAGGAAAACCAACCCAAAAACAACAAAACCCCCAAAAAAAACAAACACAAAAACCCACCCCACAAAAAACAAAAATAAACACACAACACAAACACACAAAACCACCCCCACACAAAAAACAACACAACAACACAAAAACAAAAAAAACACAACACAAAACACACACAAAACACACACACACACAACAAACACACACAAACACACACACACACCCCCAAAAACACACAAACACAAATACAACACACACAACACAACACACACCCCAAAACCCCAAAACACCCCAACACCAAACAACAAAAACACCCCCCACAACACAACACAACACCCCCGCACATAAAGAAGACAGACGAACACACACACACACACACAAACACATACAAACACACACACACAATACACAAAACACACCACCCCATACACACACAAAAACCACACAACACCCACGCCCCACGCACGCACGCCCACGCACGCACCCGCACGCCCCCAACAACACACACACACACACCACACACAAAAAAGCGCCCCGGCAAAAACAGACACACTTTTTTTTTTCTTCTAAAGGGAGGGGTTTTGGAGGAGATAAAGGGGGGAGGGGGGGGGGGGGTGGGGTGGGGGGGGGGGGGGGGGGGGGGGGGAAAAAATTTGGCTGCAGGTGTGTAACCAAAGGCCCTTTGTAAGCCCTCTTAGCAGCGGGGGTTCACCGTTACCCCCTTTTCCCCCCCCCCCCCCCCCCCTTTCTCTCTCCACTGGGCCCCTCCCAAACCCCGGAAATTGGGACCTTAAACCCCCCCCCCCCCCCCCCTTGCCCCTCGCTCGCCCTTCACCCCCCCCCCCCCCCCAAAAGCTCTTGCCCGGGTTTTCACCCCCCCCCCCCCCTTTCTCTCCCCCGCCCCGTTTCCAAACCCCCCCCCCCTTTCTCCCCCTGCCCCGTTCTACCCCCCCCCTCTTGGGTCTCCCTGCCCCCTTTTTCACCCCCCCCCCCCCCCTTTTTTCCCCGCCCCCCTTTTAACCCCCCCCCACCTTCTTTTCCCCTTTTCACCCCCCCCCCCCCCCGCTCTCCCCCCCCCCATTCTCACCCCCCCCCCCCCTTTCCTCCCCCCCTTCCCCAAACCCCCCCCCCCCCCTTTTCCTTTGCCGTTTTCACCCCCCCCCCCCCCCTTCTCTCTCCCCCCTTTCCCCCCCCCCCCTTACCCCCCGCTGCCCCGTTCTCCCCCCCCCCCCCTTCCCCTCCTTTTGCCCATTCAGTGTCCGCCCCTTTCCTTCCTCTCTTTCTGTCGCTCGCTGTCTTTTCCTCTTTTCCTTTTTTCCCCCTTTCACCTCTCTTTCTGTGCCCATTGTCTCCCCCCCTCTCTTTCTTCGCCCCCCCACCCCCCCCCCCCTTCCCCACCCTTTTTTTTTCCCTCCGCCAATGTGCCCCCACTCCCGCCCCGTCCCCCCCCCCCCCCCCCCCTTTTCCCCACACCCGGGTTTCTCCATCCCCCTTTCCTCCGCCCCCCCCCCCCCCAAAAACCCCCTCTCGCTCCCCCCCCCCCCCCCAAAAATCACTGAGTTTTCCCATCTCCTTCCTCTCCCCCCCCCCCCCCTTCCCCACCCCTTTATCCCATCTTTTCCTCTCCCCCCCCCACCCTTCCCCACATAAATGAGTATTAATCTATTTCCCTTTCCTCCCCCCCCCCACCCTTCCCCACACACACTGAGTATCTCCATCCCCTTTCCCTCTCCCCCCCTCCCCCTTTCACCACACCTTATTTCTCCATCTCCTTTTGGGGGGGCCCCCCCCCCCCCCCCCCTTCCCCACATCACTGAGTATCTCCATCTCCTTCCTCTCGCCCCCCCCCCCCCCCCCTTCCCCACATCACTATCTGAGTATCTCCACCCCTTTCCCCTCTCCCCCCCCCCCCCCCCCCCCCCACCCTTCCCCACATCACTGAGTATCTCCATCTCCTTCCTCTCCCCCCCCCCCCCAAACCCCCCCACCCTTCCCCACACCGGCCCCCCTCCCTTCCCCCTCCCCCCCCCCCCCCCTCTTCCCCACATCACTATCTGAGTATCTCCATCTCATTCCTCTCGCCCCCCTCTCCCTTTCCCCAACTTAACAAAACAGGTCAGCCGTAAGCAGATAAGTATCCTACATCTCATTTCTCACCATTTTAATTGTTGTTTAAGTGTCGTTTTGCAGCTTCAAAAAAAAGGAGGGGGGGGGGGGGCTTTCCCCGGAAATGTGCATGTTGTGTTTTGTCAAGGTAAACCGGCAGCGTTCTTTCAAACCTTTCATGGGTTTATATCTTGTTTTTCAACACTAGCAGTATTCTTATCTTGTGTGTGTATGTGTCTTGTGACGGATGTAAAGTGGGGAGTCGTTGATGATGGATGTAAAATGGGGGAGTCGTTGATGACGGATGTAAAGTGGGGGAGTCGTTGATGACGGATGTAAATTCAAATGAGTCGTTGATGATGGATGTTAAATGGGGAATCGTTGATGATGTATGTAAAGTGGGGGGAGTGGTTGATGATGGATGTAAAGTGGGGGAGTCGTTGATGATGGATGAAAAGGGGGGTTTAGGGAGGGGGGGGGGTCGTTAAAATGAGGGGGGAGGGGTTAAAAAATGGGGGGGGGGATTTTTTTTTTTCCGAGACCGCCGGCAGCAAGAAGAGAGGTGGGGAGAGGTAGGGAGAGAGGTGGGGAGAGGTGGGGAGAGGCCGGTCCAGATCGCCACACGCTTTGGCAGTAACAGGTTTCAGTAGCTTGTTGACACTTCCTCACACACAGCGCGGATCTGAGACCGACCAGACTGACTGTGCCAGAGAACGGAGGGTCAGGTACAGAAGGTGGCGGAACTAAGACCAGACTGTGCCAGAGAACGGAGGGTCAGGTAAAAGGTGGCGGAACTAAGACCAGACTGTGCCAGAGA
>JABMCL010000714.1:1127500-1130000 GCA_018857735.1 Alviniconcha marisindica | reverse complement strand
GAGCCGAAGCGGTATCGAACCGCGTCCTTCCGCTTACCAGCCTACCGCCTTACCACTAGGCCAAACCTGCTCTCTTGGACACTATGTTGCTCCCGCAGTCTTAATTTATTAATACTCAAACCTTTCCGGGGGCGCTGACAGCGTGGGTGGGCGGAGATACAGAGTTCATGCCCCTTCAGTGGCGTAACCAGTTCTGACAGAGTCTGGAGGAAGGTGCCCGAAACCGATGCTCGAAGTGTGCTCAAATCTGTGTCCATCTCGTTTGAAATGTCGGGATGAGGCGGCGCAGCGATTCTGAACTGATTGATGCCAGAACGTGTGGTTGCAGCGTGCTAAAGCAACGGAAGCTATGCAAGGGGTGCTTCTGTAACTGGTGTTGAACTCTTTGTCTGCCTCCGTTGCAAGACTATGGCATAAGACACAAGACATAAAGACTTGCATTATCACACACACACACACACGCACGCACGCACGCACGCACGCACGCACGCACGCACGCACGCACACGCACGCACGCACGCACGCACGCACGCACACGCACGCACACACACACACACACACACATGAAGCAGATTAAACTTTATACTGACATAGCAACGCGCTGCATATATGCTATTGCGTATACAGCCCTGTGTTTGCGTGCGTGCGTGCGTATGTGCGTGCGTGTGTGCGTGCGTGCGTGCGTGCGTGTATGTGTGTGTGTGTGTGTGTGTGTGTGTGTGTGTGTGTGTGTGTGTGTTGTGTGTGTGTGTGTGGTGTGTGTGTGTGTGTGTGTGTGTGTGTGTGTGTGTGTGTGTGTGTGTGTGTGTGTGTGTGTGTGTGTGTGTGTGTGTGTGTGTGTGTAATTATGTCTGTTTCTGTGTGTGAGCTCTCCATTGAGGCTCCTACCATGTATGGTAGATGGGCGCTATTGAAATATTCTTGATGATGATGATGATGATGATGATTACTCTTATTATTATTACTCGACTAACACAACTCTATTTTTGCTTAATTACTGTTGCAACAGTGAATAAAGCAACCAACGTTCCAGGCAAGAATGATAAAATAAGGGAAAATTAAAAGAAAATTAAAACCTGCGCTATAACTTTACGTAAGCGGTCTTCACACAACCATCACACCATGATGGGTCAGAAAACACTTAAGACACCCAAGCCTATAGTCTATACTTTACTTCCCCAAACTGGGTCACTGTCCGCAGCACTGACACTCCTTCCAGAAAACACTTAAGACACTCAAGCCTATAGTCTATACTTTACTTCCCCAAACTGGGTCACTGTCCGCAGCACTGACACTCCTTCCAGAAAACCAAACACAACCATAAACGATCAAAAAGAACGTTATTTAATGTAACAATACAAAACGTGTGATTTTCGGTGTAAGTCCCTTTTTCAAGCGACAAAACAACAGTTGAACGGTGAAAATTTCAAATTCTCTTATCCGGCTTCTGTTGTGGTGTGTTCCGAGTGTTTGGAAGAATGTTCTTCTAGAGGCTCTGTGACGGCCTGCGACACTCCCTACAAACCTCTGTTTGGGCAGTATATAGGCTGGCACCAGTTCTATGAGGAGCCGTGGGCCGGTTTGGCCTAGCGGTAAAGTGTTAGGCTGGTAAGCAAAAGGACCTCGGTTTGATTCCGCATCGGCTGTCCTCTCTCTTCAAAAGTTGTGGTCTGTGGACACTGTCTTATGACTGCCCCTCACAATAATAATGAAACATTAAAATGGCTCTCATCGCTACCCATCGTAATGCAGGAGTCATTCTGGTGGTGACAGTGTAGCGTTAGGTAGATAATCTCCCTCCCCCCCCCCCCCCCCCCCATATCCCGCCTACCCCTTCTTCCCGTCCCTAATAAGCCTTGTGGTTTCTGTGGACGTTAAGCACCATGCTCTCTTTGCGAGGAGTGTGTTCATACCGATCAGCCGGCGGTAACTAGCGCGCAAGATTGTGACCAAAATCGTTTATCTCTTTGACCCAAACCCGTGCAGTCAGTGTCGGCGTTATCGGGGACAGTGGAAATTAAGAGATGAAGTTGCCTCTGGCGCGCTATTTCCATCCATCACGCTGCCCACCAGTGATTACAGTGAGTCCCAGGCGAGGTACTATAGCCATTCACAACTAAGACTGACGCTATGGTCAGACCTTTAGAGCTGCAGTGACGTTCGGTAGAAGTGTCACAGCAAAACTATAGTTGCAGTCTCTGTGAGTGCACTGGACGAATCAAGGAGTGCTACAGTCAGACCTAAAGGGCTGCAGTAATGTTCAGCAGAAGTGTCACAGCAAAGCTATAGTTGCATACACTCTCTTTGTGTGCACTCGATGAAGCAAAGGGTGAATGCCTGAAGAGGCGTACGAGTGACGCTGATGCTTTGCCGCGCTTCAAAACGTATTTCTATAATATTCTGTAAATAGCCATTCAGCGGTGACATTATCCTAGTCCTTGTCGTTAGGCCCTGGGCTTTGGGATCATTTTCAACAGCAGTGATCTATTGCGTAGGTGGC
>JABMCL010000714.1:1097500-1112500 GCA_018857735.1 Alviniconcha marisindica | reverse complement strand
AAGTCAGCCAAAGAAGGTGGTTGCAGTACACGTGCATTATAGCCAGCAAGAAGAGGGAGAGAGTTTAGTGCTAGTCGGAAACAGAAGGTGTTCAGTGCTGGTTGGCAACAGAAAGTGATTTCAGTGCTGGTCGGCAACAGAAGGTGTTCAGTGCTGGTCGGCAACAGAAGGTGTTCAGTGTTGGTTGGCAACAGAAAGTGATTCCAGTTCTGGTTGGCAACGGAGGTGATTTTAGTACTGGTCGGCAACAGAAGGTGATTTTAAGGCTGCTGTCCGAAGTACAAGGTGGTTCCATCATGGTGCGTCTTGCTGTGCTACTTCTTGGTGCCGTCCTCGTGGTCACCGATGCCAGTACTGTCCACTCTATAGAGAAACGTGAGTTGCGGAGAGACGAATGTATTAGTTGCTTGGTTGCATGACTGTCCACAGTGAGGAGAAACGTGAGTTGCTGAGGGTAGGTGGATTGGTTTTAGGGTAAGTGAGACCGGGACTGTTGAGATATGTGAGTTGCTAACGGGTGGTTTGGTTGGTTGGTTGCATGGTTACTGTGCTCAAGACTGCCCACACTTGCTGAGGGGTGAGTGGTTGTATGGTTACTGGTTGTATGGTCACTGATGCCAACACCGCCCCCATCGCTGAGAAACGTCCGCTGCTGAGAGATGAGTGCATTGGTTGTTGATTGCCTGGTTACTGCGTGATGCCAATTACACATGTCCCGGCAGCTGGGAAACCTAAAGCCCGTTCTTAACTGGGCGAATGTTTGTTCGCCGAACATACTTCGGACAGTTCGACGAACTATGATTCGTTTCTTAATTTAACGTTTAGTTCGCTGAACATGGTTCGGACAGTTCGACGAACTTTACTTGGTTCTCAGCTGGCTTGTAATGAGATGCAAGCTTCGGCCCAAACTTGCGGCAGACGCGCAGCAGACAGCATGATCGAAAATGCAGGCTAAACTCAAGTCAAGTCAATATACTTTAATCATCCCTCACAGGGTAAATCAACTAACTACTATCTCATTCTGGGTCCCCAAGACAAGGCTGCGCCTCCCACAAGTCAACACTGAAATAAACAAATTCCCTCGGAAGCGAGTGAAGAATCTAGCGACACCGTCATCCATTTGTATTTGTATTTCTTCCTCCTCCACAGGAGAGCTCTTCTCTCAGCCAATCAGAGGCAATGTTCGTCGAATAGGGCGAATGTTCCCAGAACATGTTGAGCGAAGCTTTTTGGACCCCGAATATAGCTTCGTCGCAGTTCGACGAATACTTCCAACTAGGTTCGCGAAGAAAAGTTCGCCCAATTAAGAACCAACTAGGTTCGCCGAATACTCCCAAATAGGTTCGCGAACAAACATTCGCCCAGTTAAGAACGGGTTTAAGTTGCCGAAGGGGGTAGTGGATTAATTGGTTGGTTGGTTTTACTGAACCAATGCTGACCACATCATTGAGAACAATGAGCTGCTGAAGGGTGCGTGGAATGGTTGCTTGCTTGCTTGCATGAGACCAAGACTGTCCACGATGTTGCGACCTGTATGTTGCATGGTCATGGGCAGGGTGTTTGGCTACTTCGTCAGCTTTCTGTAAAGACGACTGTTGTGTCGACCATTGGCTGGTTCGTTTGAAGGCTGGTTTACCGGTTGATGAAATAAACAGATGATCGAGAGTAGGTCTATGTTCGAGAGTAGGTCTATGTTCGAGAGTAGGTCTCATTATTTTGCTTGGCTGTTTGACCGATTGGTTGATTGATGAAATGTTTGACTGCCTAGTTAACTGTCTGACTCACTGATTTTTGACGATCGCACAAGAATGGCTTGATGAGTATGGGAATCGTGATGGTTGGGATATATGTTTCGTGCCAAATGATGCAACAGGTAATGAACTGGTGTAAAAGCTGGCAGATTGTCAAATTGTTATTGTCTTCTATGAGTCTTCTGTATCCTGTCTGAGCAAAATGGCCGATGAACACACATGCTTGATAAATTGTGCGAGTCAGTAGTCTATATCGTGCATTGTTTTGGTAATCTCAGTGTAAAACAAATCTAATGTCTTTCTCAAAAATATAAGCATCCAGTATACCGATTGCCAGTCGTTATGAAATCCACAGTTGGTGAGCTTGCATTTGATCAGAGATTGAGCTGGTTTATGCATGATCATGCATTGTCCACCTGTGTGTCACTCATCTCTGCACAGCCTCAGTCTTATTCTCGACTTTAATTCTCCGCTTGTCTGATTCCAAAACCTTACAATTATACAGGCTCCACTGTGTGCTACGACGACCTTGGCTGCTTCAGCAACGACGCTCCGTTCTTCAGCCTGTACCGACCCACCTCCTTCCTGCCGCAGTCTCCTGCTCAGGTCAGCCCCAGGTTCACGCTGTACACGAGAGAACTGGCCAGTGCTACTGGATATCAGATCAGGACGGGCGACGTGGTGGGTCTGAACGCATCCACGTTCCGACCTGACAGGCCCACCAAGCTCCTCGTACACGGCTTCATCGACAATATCCACCTGGCCACCTGGATGATGGTAATTAAGTCCGGCCATAATTACGGGATCGATGTTTTTCAGGTTCACAACTGGCTGGACTCTTAAGCTTGATAAATAAACTGGAAGGTGTGTGTGTGCGTGTGTGTGCGTGTGTGTGTGTGTGTGTGTGTGTGTGTGTGTGTGTGTGTGTGTGTGTGTGTGTGTGGTGTGTGTGTGTGGTGTGTTGGTGTGTGTGTGTGTGTGTGACTGTGGCTGTGCGTGTGTGTGTGTGTGTGTGTGTGTGTGTGTGTGTGTGTGTGTGTGTGTGTGTGTGTGTGTGTGTGTGTGCGTGTGTGTGTCTTCTTCTTCTTCTGCTTCTTCTTCTTCTTCTTCTTTTTCTTCTTCTTTATTGTTGCTGTTATTGTTTTGTTGTTGTTGTTGTCGTTGTTGTTGTTGTTGTTTGGGATGGGGGTTCTCATATCCTCTCCCCAACCCCACTGTCTTCCCTGTGGTAGACTTCGAATAGGCTACTCTAGGTAGAGAATGTGCTTATGGTGGATTGCATTAATAAATTATGAAAATTATATCTAAATAAATGTTTGACGTTTGAAATGACGTATAATTGTTCCGTATCACGTGTTACAGGATATGACCAGTGTGTTCCTGATGCATGAAGACTACAACGTTATAATCGTGGACTGGGGTTCCGGTTCCCTGGCTCTCTACGGTCAAGCTTCCGCTAACGCTCGAGTGGTTGGAGCCATGATAGCGCAGATGATCACGTTCCTTCAGGTACACACAGATAGCTTTCACATGGGTCGGGGAACCATTCTGAATAATTGCTTCATGATGCACTTCTTGAAAATGTTACTGCTGAAATAAACAGTCGGTCTAAACGAAAACGTCTGGAGATGGCGTTAGCTGCTGTTGCTTGTTTACGTTCCATCAGTGACAAGCTATATCTACATCCATTCGTGCATTTAAGAACGTGCGCGCGCGCGCACGCACACACACACACACACACACACACACACACACACACACACACACACACACACACACACACACACACACACACACAATAAATGAGTATGGACCGATCAGCGACTGCACTGTACGTAATAAGTGCTCGACTATAAAAGTGTCTGATAAGGACGGATTTAAAAAAAAATCCGGTTATTTAATCACGAATGCTCTACTTACTAGTTGGAGAGAGAGAGAAAAAGAGAAGAGAAAAAAACTGGGATAAGTATACGCGTTATCTCCAAATATATATAGAGAGAGACAACTACCTAGTAAAAAATTAAGTGGTGGGGGTGGGGGGGGGGGGGGGGGGGGGGGGAGGTTAAACATAGAACACAGTGCATGCAGGCATCGTAAATGTCCTTGCATTGCACACTGTTTCTTGCTCATATAGACTGCCTAGCTGGCATATTGCAAATGTCCTCCCATTGCACACTGTTTCTTGCTATGAATATAAACTGCCTAGCTACTTCGAAGCTGTTACATTTGCTGCAGATGTTGTAGGCGGCTTCCTTTGTTATTAAAGTTTCATTGCTTTTCAGCTGTGATTATTTGTTTGTGGTGCTCCATGAGCTTTAGAATCTTTATCATGATGATGATGATCATCATCATGATTGCTTTTATATAGCGCTATTCTCCGCTTTCGAGCAGACTCACTGCGCTCGCATATGATTCTACATGAGTGACTAGCTTTTTATAGCGCGTTTTTGAATATCCACCGAAGTGGTGTACTTACAGCGCTGGCATGGCTGGTGCCACATGAAACTGCTGCCGTCTCGGCGCAAGTTCTGTGTACACCATACAACCATGCACCATGCCACTTCAAGCAAAGCCATATTCGTAAGGTGTATGCGTGTTTAGCTGTAACCTGCCACCTGCACTTCTGGCAGAATGACCGGGATCTTTTACGTGTTACTGCGGTAACACGGATACCGAAATAAGAGTCAGCACAGAAAGTTGACCCCGGAGAAGAAAATTCTCCCACCGCTCCTGTAAGGATTCGAACCCGCAACCTTTCGATCACGAGCCCGGCGCTCTAACCACTGAGCTATCCCGCTCCCCATCTTTGCCGTCGTCGTCGTTCTTCCTCGTCATCTTTTTTTAATTTTATAATCACCATCATCATCATCACGAGTTGATTGACTTGTATCGACGAGCTCGGACAAGCCTCTTCTGCTAAATCTTGTTTTGTTTATCTGGTACACAGTGACCTAATTCCCTCTACTGCCTATCTTTCTTTTTTTGGTCTGATTCCCCATGACCTTATGAACTTACTTCCCCTGTCTTGCTTTGTTTTAGTCACGATAGCCTGGTTTCCATTTCTGCTGATCGTCTTTTGTTGTTGTTGTTTGTTCTTGTGTGTGTATGTGTGTGTGTGTGTGTGTGTGTGTGTGTGTGTGTGTGTGTGTGTGTGTGTGTGTGTGTGTGTGTGTGTGTGTGTGTGTGTGTGTGTGTGTGTGTGTGTGTGTGTGTGTGTGTGTGTGTGTGAGTGTGAGAGAGAGAGAGAGAGAGAGAGAGAGAGAGAGAGAGAGAGAGAGTCTTTATTTTTTCTTCCTTAATTTTTTTCAGTCACAATGAACTAATTTCTCCTTTCTGCGTATCTTTCTGTGTGTTTTGAGTCATTATGAATTAATTTACACTTTCTGCGTATCTTGCTGTGTTTGTTTTGAACCACGATGACTTAATTTCCTCTTCCTAAGTATCTTGCTGTGTCTATTTGGAGTGACGATAATCTTATTTGACCTTCCACTGGCCGTCCTACTTTATGTATCTGTTTGACGACGATTTAAGTCCTCTGTTCCGCTCTTCTTGCTTTATTTGTTTGATGGAGACACCACGATGACTGCCGTCTCAGTATACCTTGTCTCAGTATACCTTGCTATTTGGCCTACTTTTCCCTTCCCCATCTTGCTTTGTTTGTCTGAGTGCAGGGGAGCTGCCACCCCCCCCCCCCCCCCCCCCCCACCCCCACACTCCTTTCGCCTATCCATTCTTTCTGTGTGTGTGTGTGTGTGTGTGTGTGTGTGTGTGTGTGTGTGTGTGTGTGTGTGTGTGTGTGTGTGTGTGTGTGTGTGTGTGTGTGTGTGTGTGAGTACAGAACACCACAGGCGCACGACCGGAAGACATGCACATCCTGGGCCACAGCCTTGGAGCCCACGTGGCTGGCTACGCAGGGGAGAGACTACGGTACCTCGGCAGAATCACTGGTACGTGATTGTATTTCAGTCGTATAATTATAGCCTAAAATCTTTACTGCTCAGATGATTGATTTATTTTTTATTTTTTAAAAAGTATGATGACCGTTTGGGCCAATGATTTGAACTGCTGGAACTTGAGCGGTGGTATACGAAGTATCGGAAATAATATTGGAAAAAAAAATGATCACCATGACATGATTCGTCAAGACGGTAATGAATAAATAATAGGCTATAATAAGCTCTGATGCTGTGCTTGCAAAGTATGGCTAGGACTGGACCAAAACACGGACATTACGTATTGCTGCTTGTTGTGTGTGGTCATAACACCGACTGCAGTGACGTGTTTGTTTGTTTGCTTGTTTTTCCTTTTCTTTTTCTTTTTTCTTGTGTGTGGACAGTGATATAGGGCTGGACACTGACGCTGTGAGTGGTCATAGCTGGACACTGACGGTGTGTGACGTCAGGGCTGAACACTGACGCTGTGTTTGTTGTGTATGGTCAGGGATGGACACTGACGCTGTGATTGTTTTTCTTCTGGTTGGTCAGGGCTGGACCCAGCAGAACCGTACTTCCAGAACACGGACAAGGTGGTCAGACTGGACCCTAGTGACGCCCTTTTTGTGGACGTCATTCACACGGATGGAGCCAGCTTCTACAGCACAAAATTGGGTAACTTCTCGATCCTAATGTGCGTGCGTGCGTGCGTGCGTGTGTGCTTGCGTGTGTGTGCGTGTGTGCGTGCGTGCGTGCGTGCGTGCGTGCGTGCGTGCGTGCGTGTGTGTGTGTTCGTTGGTTTGTCAAGCGAATCATGGTATTGAGCATTATGCTATAGACAGACGTCCTTCTTCTCTTCCTCTTTCCTCTTCCTACTTCTTCGTCTTTGTATTTTCTGTGTCGTAAGCACTGCCTTGCCAGCGAACCATTGTTTCTTAATTCTACCTCAATTCCCATCAGGTTCCACCCCTTACTTATCGTTTACGGATGGTTTATCGTGTCCTGTGACAGCCGACCTCTTCCAATAAAGATCCACTTCCTGTCATGGTCCATGTCTTCCGATAACGGTCCACCTCCTCTAATGGTCCATGTTTTACCGAAACGGTCCACTTCCTGTAATGGTCCAAGTCTTACCGTAACGGTCCACCTCCTGTAATGGTCCATGTCTTACCGTAACGGTCCACCTCCTGTAATGGTCCATGTCTTACCGTAACGGTCCACCTCCTGTAATGGTCCATGTCTTACCGTAACGGTCCACCTCCTGTAATGGTCCATGTCTTACCGTAACGGTCCACCTCCTGTAATGGTCCATGTCTTACCGTAACGGTCCACCTCCTGTAATGGTCCATGTCTTACCGTAACGGTCCACCTGTAATGGTCCATGTTTTCCCATTAACGATTTCTCTTTCCATGACGATCTAGCCTACCTCTTACCACGGCGATCCACCTTGTCGGTGTCAGGTCAACTACACAGCGTCATTTTCAGATCAACTACACTGTGTCAGTGTCAGACCAACCGCGCAGCGTCAGTGTCAAACCAACCACACAGCGTCAGTGTCAGACCAACCACAACAAACACAGCGTCTATTCGGGGAAACTTTGAACTCGTGTGTACTTGTATTCCGACCAAATACACTTGGTGGAGTTCGTGTAAATATACGGTTGCAATACGGTTTTGAAACCGACGTTTTTGTTTACATTTCAGGTTTGGGTATGATTCAGCCGTGTGGTCACGCAGACTTTTACGTCAACGGTGGTCACGACCAGCCGGGCTGCAAGCAAGGTCCCATTTCCTCACTCGTGCAGTACGGACTCTTAGATGGTAATTACAACTCGTGGTTTTACAACACATCCACCATGCTGTCTATAGTCATGCACCTATATGGCGGGTAGCTCTAGGTATACTCATGGACTGCCAACTCCCATCCATAATTCCATCTAACTACTCATCTATTCGGCGGAGGATAACTCTCTCTCTCTCTCTCTCTCTCTCTCTCTCTCTCTCTCTCTCTCTCTCTCTCTCTCTCTCTCTCTCTCTCTCTCTCTCTCTCTCTCTCTCTCTCTCTCTCTCTGTATATATATATATTAATGTACGATTAACATACATCTAGTTTAGCACACATCTTAGGAGGGTTAAAAAATAAAGCACGAAAAGAAAAAAGACTTTCAATGAGCTAGAAAAGCAATATAATGTTCCCTTCAAAAATAAAGTTATGAGTGTCCTGAATACCCAGCGTATTATATATCAATTTGTGGCTTCGCTGAATGTTTTTTTCCTCTGACAGAACTTTGGTAAACTGTAAAACTGTATGGTACTGATAGAACTGTGTGGTCTGAGAGTAAAATATACCAAGAAACATGCAAATTCTTTCATACCGGAATGTCCGGAAACTGAGTTGTTCGCTACCCCTGGAACCGGGAATTCTTGTAGCCTAACCCTCCGGTGAATAATAATAATAATAATAAGCATCATAATAATAATAGACACTCTTGTACAGCGCTATTCTCTGGTGTACACAAACTCACATAATGTAATACTAGCTCTTCCACAGGAATAGCCAACACAGTTGGGTTGTGGAGAAAAGAAGCGTTTTTCAGCGACTGAATTTAAGAGAAAAGGATAGGGAAAAAGAAGGAACAATAAATGATTAGGTTCCACCAAGAATTTAAAGATGAAAATGATTCGCCATTGTTCGTATTACAGCAACTGAAGCGCTCTGGGCTCTTACGAGATGGGGCGCCATAATTTTTATTATTTATTATCATGACCATTATCATTATTACCCTCTCTTCGCTTCACTCAGAGACACAGAATGCTAAATTTTACTGGAGCGCTTGGGCAAACAGGAAGGTTTTGAGATGGGATTTGAACCGAGACAATGTTGGGGCATTTCTGAGAGTGGCCGGCAGTGAGTTCCAAACAGATGGCGCTATGAAACTGAAGGAACGTTCTCCGAAATATTTCAGATATTAACTTTGTTTTATTCAAGGTACAAGAGAATTCTTTGGCTGCAATCACCTGCGTGCCGTCCACCTGTTTAGTGAGTCCATCAACAGTAGCTGTCCCTTTGAAGGATACCGCTGCGCCTCTGAGGATGACTTCAATGTGAGGAGCGACTATAAAGTCTTTGTTAGTCAGTCTAACTAATGTGAGGAGCGACTATAAAGTCTTTGTTAGTCAGTCTAACTAATGTGAGGAGCGACTATAAAGTCTTTGTTAGTCAGTCTAACTAATGTGAGGAGCGACTATAAAGTCTTTGTTAGTCAGTCTAACTAATGTGAGGAGCGACTATAAAGTCTTTGTTAGTCAGTCTAACTAATGTGAGGAGCGACTATAAAGTCTTTGTTAGTCAGTCTAACTAATGTGAGGAGCGACTATAAAGTCTTTGTTAGTCAATCTAACTAATGTGAGGAGCGACTATAAAGTCTTTGTTAGTCAATCTAACTAATGTGAGGAGCAACTAAAATGTCTTTGTTATTCAATCTAACTAATTTGAGGAGCGACTATAATGTCTTTGTCATTCTGTCTAACTAGTGTGAGGAACGACTATAATGTCTTTGTTAGTCAATCTAACTAATGTGAGGAGCGACTATAATGACTGTGTTTGTTATTCAATCTAACTAATGTGAGGAGCGACTATAATGTCTTTGTTAGTCAATCTAACTAATGTGAGGAACGACTATAATGTCTTTGTTATTCAATCTAACTAATGTGAGGAACGACAATAATGCCTTTGGTAGTCAATCTAATTCTTCGTGGTGTCAATAGGGCGGACCGGAGGTGATTATAGTAGGTCCTATTCGTCGTCGAAAATTGGAAAGAAACTGACTATCGGGTCAACATAATTTTTCCACAATAATGGAAAATGTATGTGCCAAACATAACAGTGCAAATAGAAAGCAAACAAACGAACATAAGACGATCACGAAACCGTGAAATAGGCTACCCAACAGACATGGAAGTTCATTATTTTGTTCGCAGTGTATAATATGAATGTACGTAAGACCATGAGCATGAATGGATTGTCTCTATTTAACGGCCATCCGTTAGAAATTAACCTTGTGTGGCAATTAACACTATCTGACGGCTAATCTGTAGTAATAATCATATGTGTTCATTAAATAACGTATTTATCTCATCCAAATTTACGCTAACCTGTAGATATGGATTAGGCAGACACGGTCGCTGACATTCGCCAATGCTAATGCAGCAAGAGAGGTGCTTATACCGTGTATTAGGGAATAATTTGGGTTCCTAACATCAGTGGTAGAGACAACGTCACTGTATAACACATTGACCATTGTCCATGCAGAAAGGGAAGTGCTTGATATGTAGTGAGGGAGGGTGTGGAATCTTAGGATTGCAGGTAGACTCTCCGTCACTATAAACACTGACCATTGTCCACGCATCAAGCGAAGCGCTTGCTATGTAGCGGGGAAGGGTGTGGATTCCTAGGATTAGAGTTAGACATCATGTCACTATAACACTGACCATTATCCATACAGCAAGGGCAGTGCTTGGCGTGTAGTGGGGAAGGGTGTGGACTACAAATATTACAGAGAGACACTGTAAACGCTGACCATTGCCCCCGCAGCAAGGGGAGTGCTTGCGATGTAGTGGGGAAGGGTGTGGATTCCTAGGATAACAGTTGCACCACACGTCACTAACACTGACCATTGTCCATACAGCAAGGGCAGTGCTTGCCATGTAGTGGGCAAGGGTGTGGATTCCTAGGGCTGCACGCAGACCAGGTCAAGCCTTCCGGCACCCTCAACAAGTACTACCTCAAGACAGGGAACAACTCGCCCCTCTGCCGTATGTACAGGCTTTTCGTTGTTTCTTTTTGAACCACCGCTCCCCGCTCCTCTTTTGCACACCCCTCCTCGACGTCACCTCACAGGTAAGCTCGGCATTATTATTCTCCGTTCCTTCTCTGTCTGTCTCGCGTGAGTACTGTTAGTGTTCCTGTGTTCTGCTTCACAGTTCTCCGCAGTGACTGGGTCTTATGCCAACGTTTACCGAAGTTGGGTGCATGATCCTCTCAGTGTTGCCTGGCTATCGTTTCCTTGACCAGTGTAGCACCACTCTTTTCCCCTGTTCTAAATCTATCATTCCATATACGTGCCTGGCAACACAACATGCACCACTAATACACTGCATAACGTGGAAACCGGTGTTAAAGTCTATATAGTAAGCTTCCAGGTAGTACGCGAGTAAGTTGGATAACGCGACTCGGCTGCAGCTGACTTTCCACTGAGTAACGTACACATCAAAGTGAAACCCCTAATGGTTCGTGAAGGACGCAGACGACTGGTGTAAACTGCGATATGTGTGAATTCTTAAATTTAACTTCAGTCAACGATCTTGCACGAAATGTTAGAGGTTCAAACCAGAACTGAGCTGGGATCGGGGAGAGAGAGAGAGCGAGAACTCGAACACGAACTCGAACTCGAAAACTTTATTTTACAAGGATTGTAGTTTAGGTTCAGTCAGAGAAATATATATATATATATATATATATATATATATATATATATATATATATATATATATATATATATATATATATATACATGCGACAGCAGAACTGCCACATAGTCACATAATTATCTCAGTTTTATTCGGGAGAGTCACAGTTTGGAGGAAACACAATATATCTTCCATCCGTTTGTGTCTGTTGCATTCTCCAAGATGTATCACCAAGACGCACAGCCTCTATGATGGATAAACATTCGTGGTGAATTTTGTTGTTGTTGTTGTTATCCAGGATTCCATTTCAAGTTGACCTTGACCTTTTCGAATTCCCTCTATGCCCGGTCGGAACGAGGACAGATGTACGTCACCGTCACCGGAAGTGGGGGGAGAATCGAGGAAGTCCAGCTCACCACAGAGTATGTAGACCTCACTAATTGTTTGTGCCTGTATTCTGACTCCAGTCCGTTTAGCCAAATCGCACCCAACAAGAAAATTGTAAACTGATGATGATGTGTGTGTGTGTGTGTGTGTGTGTGTGTGTGTGTGGTGAGAGAGAGAGAGAGAGAGAGAGAGAGAGAGAGAGAGAGAGAGACAGAGACAGAGACAGAGACAGAGAGAGACAGAGAGAGACAGAGAGACAGACAGACAGACAGACAGAGACAGACAGACAGAGACAGAGACAGACAGACAGAGACAAGAGATAGACAGACAGAGACAGACAGAGACAGAGACAGAACAACAGAGCGACAACAGAGGCGACAGAGAGAGAGAGACACAGACAGAGAAGAAGACAGTCATGACACGAGAGCGACAGAGAGAGAGGGGACGACAACAGACAAGTTATAAAGAACACAAGAGAGAGAGGAGAGGAGGAGAGAGAGAGAGAGAGACACACACACACACACACACACACACACACACACACACACACACACACACACACACACACACACACAAGGAGAGACAGAGACAGACAGACAGAGATAGAAACAGAGACAAACAGACAGACGGGGGGGGTGGGGGGGGGGGAGGGGGACCACGAACTAGTAATAAAATACTTCATCGCTCTAAACGTTTCCAGGCTGACACTATAAATATGTTTCCTTATTTCATGCTTGCCAGCAACATATACATCCAGCCAGGCAGCACTTACACGTACGTGCTGACGTCACCAGTGGAGCTGGGCCAGGTGCGTGACGTCACGTTCCGCTGGGTGCACGAGTCCACCTTGTTGGACGTTGGCTCATGGAACCCGCTGGGACTGCGACACCCCACGATCTACGTTGACCGGGTGCAGGTCTTCAGCGGAGAGGCGCACAGAACGTCAGTTTGTCTCTGTGGCTAAGGGGCCTGAGGGGAAAGGAGTGTGTGTGTGTGTGTGTGTGTGTGTGGTGTGTGTGAGTGTGTGTGGTGTGTGTGTGTGTGTGTGTGTGTGTGTGTGTGTGTGTGTGTGCGTGTGTGTCTGTGTGTGTGTGTTGCGTCCTTATCAGACACTTTTATAGTCGAGCACTTATTACGTACAGTGCAGTCGCTGATCGGTCCATACTCATTCAGTGTGTGAGTGTGTGTGTGTGTGTGTGTGTGTGTGTGTGTGTGTGTGTGTGTTGTGTGTGTGTGTGTGTGTGTGTGTGTGTGTGTGTGTGTGTGTGTGTGTGAGTGTTGTGTGTGTGTGTGTGTGTGTGTGGTGTGTGTGTGTGTGTGTGTGTGTGTGTGTGTGTGTGTGTGTGTGTGTGTGTGTGTTGTGTGGTGTGTGTGTGAGTGTGTGTGTGTGTGTGTGTGTGTGTGTGTGTGTGTGTGTGTGTGTGTGTGTGTGTGTGTGTGTGTGTGTGTGTGTGGTGTGTGTGTGTGTGTGTGTGTGTGTGTGTGTGTGTGTGTGTGGTGTGTGTGTGTGTGTGTGTGTGTGTGTGTGTGTGTGTGTGTGTATGTGTGGCGTGTGTGTGTTGGTGTGTTGTGTGTGTGTGTGTGTGTGTGTGTGTGTGTTGTTGTGTGTGCGGTTTGTGTGTGTGTGGGTGGGTGGGGGGTGGTGAGTGTGGTGACAGTTAGGAGCATGCTTTAAAAAAGGTTCTCTTCAGGCCCTAGGGTACTCTTTGGAAAGTAACAAAAATTATAGGTCCAGACAAAAAATACGAGTCACTCTCTCTCTCTCTCTCTCTCCTCTCTCTCTCTCTCTCTCTCTCTCTCTCTCTCTCTCTCTCTCTCGTCTCTCTCTCTCTCTCTCCTCTCTCTCTCTCTCCCACATCACTCTACACACACACACACCACACACACACACACACACACACACACACACCACACACACACACACACACACACACACACACACACACACACGAAGAATTGCACTGTGTTTCATTCATAATCCTCAGAAAAGTACATGAGCACATACACCTGCTATGCTCATTTGACAAAAACCATTCACTTCGGCTTCATAATTCATTTTTGTTGCAGAATCAGCTTCTGTGGTGACGGCGTTGCCGTAGAAACCGGCCAGTCCCTGATGATTGCTGGGAAGTGCTAGTGTTTAAGAACGGCAAATTACTTGAGTGAAAGCTTTGTTGAAGTAATCTTGGAAACAATCGAATAAACGTTGGAAACGATCGTTTATAAACAGTCCTTTGTCTTTACTGTTTCGTATCATCACGACCCCTTCCATGCCAAACAATATGTGCTGCTTATGCAAATCCTTCAGAAATTCCAGGGGGAAAAAACGATAGGTAGAGAATCCCAGAGGGATTCAGCCAACCGGAAACGTTCGTTTTCCTTCAACTTTGCATCTCCTGAGTTTTTAAGAACAGTCAGAATTTGAGCATGTCTCGAGACTGGCATATAGAAACCACTTTGTTTCATAAATCTGAAACAAGGATGATTGTTAGCTTTCTAAAACAAGATCTAAACACGTAAACGGTTCTTACCTCTTCAGAACATTCCAGGCATTGAGCACGTACACCACAACCGCAACCGGATATATAAGTACATTTTAATTTATTTCACCATTTAACTGTTTAACCTTTGTCGCTTTGAAAAAGGAGCTTACCCCTAACATTTGGACATGTTTTATATTGTCATATTAAAGTAGCGTTCCTTTTAACCTTTTACGTGTTTATGTTGTCAAGGACTTCATAATTATGATGGCATAAAGGCACGAACAGGGCTAATCCTGTTTGGGTTGACACTTGTTTGTCACAGTTTGTTTGAATAACGTAGTGTGTTTGCCTTATTTAGCTAATAGTTTAGCCTAATAAAGGCACTTTCACTACTCTGTTCATGCAGACTGTGACAAAATGCAATATATTTAGTTATTATTATTACTGTCATCGTTGTGAGCATCATTATCACCACTGGTATTGATAGTATTGTACTACTGCTATTATTATCATCATATTCAAGATTTTGTAAGCGTTTGGGACCACAATGGGTAAGGCGCGCTAAGTACCCATTATATTATTATCATTTATTAATTACATGAACTATCCAGGCGGACATTTTCCCATGTGAGTAAACTGCGAAATCATCTCTGCACACCAATAATAAAAAAATTGTGAAAGTTCCCCGCAAACAATAAGCATGTACAGTATACAGATAAAAAAATACACAAAAGATTGCAAAGAACGATTATGTGATACATAGCATAGGCACATTTTCAAGACAGACCCCTTTTCCAAGCAACAAACAGACTAACGTCAACATAAAGAAATAACTTTGCATTCAGCTGGTGCAGTTGCAGAAGAATGCACAGAATGGAGTTTCAGAAATTCAAAGTTAAATTGTGAAGCAAGGAACAGAAACCTGAAATAGTGATTATTTGATGTGATTAAGCGCATGACCTAATAATGGTCGTACG
>JABMCL010000714.1:1090000-1092500 GCA_018857735.1 Alviniconcha marisindica | reverse complement strand
GTGTGTGTGTGTGTGTGTGTGTGTGTGTGTGTGTGTGCGTGCGTGCGTGTGTGTGCGTGCGTGCGTGTGTTGTGGATTTACAGCGGATGACCGCCGATTTATGCTTCATCGTCTTCTCGTACTCAATAATAAATATTAAAGATTTATTTTCCATCTTTTATACCAGAAAAAAATGGATATAATGAGACAGATATTAATCCTCACGTTGAACTCGTCCTCGGATGCGCAGCGGTATGCTTCAAAGGGACATCGACTGTTGATGGACTCGACGAACAGGTGGTAGGCACGCATGTGGTTACAGGCCACAAACTCCCTCGTACCTTGGACAAGTCATTATTCTGCACTGGTGGAGTTCACAATCAGAGAAAATAGCGCGTTCCGATCAACGTCCTCTTCGTTAAGTCTTAGAAGTAACCTATTCCAGTAAAATATAACTGGTCTATAATATATCAGATCATCCGAATCGAGTCGTAGATCAGAGAAGAAGCTATATGCCTGTAAGAGCTAGTATGACAGTTCTAAAGGGACGGTGAACATCTCAACTGTGTAAACACTGAGATCACTGTCCCTGTCTGAATTGGGCAAGGACACAAACAAAGACAGAGGAACCGAAACTAGGGGCATAACAGCTCTAAAGGGACGGTGGACATCTGAATTGTGTGAACACTGAGATCAATGTACCTGTCTGAATTAGGCAAGGACATAAACAGGTCATAGTTATAAAACCTAAGGGCATAACAGTTCTAAAGGAACGGTGGACATCTGAATTGTGTGAACACTGAGATCAGTGTCCATGTCTGAATTGAGCGAGGACATAAACAAGAAAACCAAAACGAAGGGCATAACAATTCTAAGGGGACGGTGGACATCTAAATTGTGTGAACACTGAGATCAATGTCCGTGTCCGAATTGGGCGAGGACATCAACAAGAAAACCAAATCGAAAGGCATAACAGTTCTAAGGGGACGGTGGACATCTGAATTGCGTGAACACTGAGATCAATGTCCATGTCCGAACTGGACGCGGATATTCAACAAGTAAAAAAAAACAAAGGGCATAACAGTTCTAAGGGGACGGTGGACATCTGAATTGTGTGAACAGTGAGATCACTGTCCCTGTCTGAGGACATAAACGAAGACAGAGGAACCAAAATCTAAGGACATAACGCCGTGTAGTGCCTGGCAATAAAAAGATACACACAAGAAGGACAGGGTTGGGCAGGAGACTGTTTAACAATGACATATGAAAGAACTTAAATTACCTTAAGCTTTAACGAAAGTCCCGTGCAAGCGAAAGCTTCCTCCATATGTCGTGATGTCACATCACATGAGACTTCAAAATGCATGTACCTGGGGGGGGAGGGGGCGTGGGGGAGGGGGAGAGAGAGAGAGAACCTTGTTCTCCTTTATGAGAGTGACAAAGACGTTTCCTACATTGTGCGCATGTGATATGACATCATGGCATATAATATATATATATATAGAGAGAGAGAGAGAGAGAGAGAGAGAGAGAGAGAGAGAGAGAGAGAGAGAGAGAGAGAGAGAGAGAGAGAGAGAGAGAACCTTGTTCTTTCTTGACGAGAGTGACAAAGATGTGTCCTACATTGTGCGCATGTGACAAGACATCATGACATATAAAGGGATTATGTTTGCATGTGTAATGAGTGCATGAATATTTACCCTCCACTAAACCGAGTTGCAGGAAATGGGAGATGGGATTTTTACTGCAGCCTGGTTGGTCGTGACCACCGTTGGCGTAAAAGTCCATGTGACCACACGGCTGAATCATACCAAAACCTAGAACGCAAAAAGGAATCTCTCTTTTAATTGTTCCGTCTGAAACGTAAGCATAATCACAAGAACTTCATGCCGGGTATCTGGACAAAAATCTACGTATGAGTGCACGACTTAAAGTGTCTCTGAATAGCTACGGATCCTGCTGAGTACAGGCTGGCAGTCAAAGGGAGAGGTCGGATCATCGTGGGAATGGTGGGCAGTCATGTGAAATGATGGACTGCCATGGAAAGTGATGGACCGCCATGGGAAGTGATGGACCGCCATGGAAATGGTGGGACCGTCATGGATGTGGTGGACCGCTATGTGAATCGATCGACCATCATGTCAGCTGGTGGACCATCATGTGAAGTGATGGACTGTCATGGAAGTGGTGGACCGCCATTTGAAGTGATGGACCGTTGTGGGAAGTGATGGACCGTCATGGGAATTGATCGACCGTCATGGGAATTGATCGACCGTCATGAGAAGTGACGGAACGCCATGGGAAGTGATGAACCACCATGTGAAGTGATGGACCGTCATGTGAAGTGGTGGACCGTCATGTGAAGTGGTGGACCGTCATGAAAAGTTGTGGACCGCCATGGAAAGTGGTGGACCGATATAACCTGTGGTGGACAGTCATGGGAAGTTGTGGACCGTCACGGGCAGTGGTGGACCGCCGGGAGAAGTTGTGGACCGTCATGGGCAGTAATGTACCGGCATGG
>JABMCL010000714.1:1082500-1085000 GCA_018857735.1 Alviniconcha marisindica | reverse complement strand
ATTGTATATTTTAAAACTCAAAAAACATTTACTGAAAATACAAAAGTTACATATTAAACAAACTAGTAATTTCATCGTCATGCTTTCGATCCAACCACTTCTCCCACCTGCATCCAGTTACCCAGGTAGGTGTTGTCGACGAAGCCGTGCACGATGAACTTGGTGGGTCTCTCGGAGCTGAAAGTGGACGATCGCAGAGTGGCCACGTCTCCCGCCCTGATCCGCTGACTGGCATTGCTGGCTTCCCTGGTGTACAGCAGGAACTTGGGGTTGATCAGGGAGGGCGACTGCGGCAGGAAGGAGATGGGTCGCTGCAGGCTGAAGAACGGAACGCCGTTGCGGAAGCAGCCAAGGTCCCCGTAACACACGGAGGATCCTACAGGAATGAATGAATGAATGAATGAATGAACCGGCGAATGAATGAATGAATGAACCGGCGAATGAATGAATGAATGAATGAAGCGGCGAATGAATGAATGAATGAATGAATGAACGAACGAACGAACGAACGAACCGGCGAATGAATGAATGAACCGTAAAATGTTACGAAGAAAGTGGCGTAAACACAGTTTTTTATTTTTTATTTTTTTTTGCATACAAACCTCGCCCAAGAGCGACCAGTTCTACTAATTGTACACGTACGCATATATATTTCAAATATACGCAAAATCTGTGTAGGAGATTGAAGAAGCAGAGAATTCAAGAGAAGAAAAGGAAGGAGGGGCTACATACGCAGGAACTGTATAGGAGATTGAGGAAGAGGAGAATTGAACAGGAAAAGGAAGGACGGGGCTAGGTTAGAGGGATCTGGTTGAGAAACGGTTGAGCGCTTGTGTAAACGTAAATCAGATTAAATCTAGTTCAGCTGAAACAGTACAGGAGGCTTTAGCAGCACAACGGACCGTAGCTTTAATCAGCCTAAAACAGCTCCTTCAAATGAGGCTATGAACCGATGTCTCCCGTGTGTATATATATATACAAAAGGATAACATACGCACGTTAGATAGCCTGTAATCCATGTCAGAGTCCGGTGGAGTATGGAAACACTAATACAGCCCTGCATGCACTAAAAAGACCAGATGACCATATCGGCTTTGCATAAAGCTCTAAACTGGATCACTGTTGTATGTCGTACACAGAACGTGCTCCGAGGTGGCACAAAGTTTCGAGTGGCCAAATAGCGCTGTAAGTACACCACGTCGGTGGATATTCAAAGCGCGTCATGTAACGATGCAGTCACTCGCGCGCGCGCGTGTGTGTGTGTGTGTGTGTGTGTGTGTGTGTGTGTGTGTGTGTGTGTGTGTGTGTGTGTGTGTGTGTGTGTGTGTGTGTGTGTGTGTGTGTGTGTGTGTGTGTGTGTGTGTGTGTGTGTGTGTGTGTGTGTTCAGCATAATGTCAATCTACTCATCATCACAGCACCTGTCTGTCGGAAATCAACTAGTAAACCAATCTTCAGACAGTCCAACCAATAATGTATTACAGTCGACAGACAAAAGGACATCTTCACAACCACAAGCAAGCAGCTGGCATGTACCCATCAGAAACACACACAATGTCTCCACAGAGTGGACAGTCTTGGCCTCAGTAACCAAGCAACAAAGCAACCAGTCCATCTATCTCTCAACAACTCACGTTTCTCCACAATGTGCACAGTCTTGTTCTCAATGTCCATGCAACCAAGCAACTCCACAACCCATCAACGCCCCAAGCAACGCACGCTTCTCCACAATGTGGGCAGTACTGGTGTCAATAACCATGCAACCAAGCAACTCTACAACCCACCCGAGCCCCAAATAAACCACAGTTTTCAATAATGTGGACATGCAGTCATGCAACCAGGCAAATAATGCATCCATGCAGTCATGCAACCAGGTAACTAATGCACCCATCTCTCAGCAACACACGTTTTTCCACAGTGTATACAGGTCTTGTTGGCAATGACCATGCAACCGAGCAACCCTACAAGCCACCTACGTCCCAAGCAACTCACGTTTCTCTATAGTGTGGACAGTCTTGGCCTCAGTGACCACGAGTACGGCACCAAGAAGTAACAGAGCCAGACGCACCATGATGAAACCACCTTCTGCTGCGGATTGCAAGACTTAAATCAGCATATGCTGCCGAGTTTAGAACTGAAATCACCTGTTGCGGACTATAGTACTGAAGTCAGCCTAAAATGTTTCTGACCTCAGTACTAATATCAGCTTCTGTTGCTGGCTATGGCACTGAAACCAGACACCTTCTGTTGCTGACTAGAGGACTAAAATCACTCCTTACAGGCTCCTGCTAATTGGATCCGTCTCCTTTCCAGTTCCAGATGTCGGCATACCGTCCTTATTTATGCGGAACATCATCATGATGAGTTACTATGGAACCTGTCGGACGAGATAAAGTCGAATATTACACCCGATACTCTTTTGATCTGTCTTCCACTTCTCCGGTTCCAGCCTTTACTATATGTTCTTCGGTGTTCTGCTTCTTCTTGATGTTCTACTTCTCT
>JABMCL010000714.1:1077500-1080000 GCA_018857735.1 Alviniconcha marisindica | reverse complement strand
CATATGCGTTTCTTTATCTCTAACTGGTTTACCTGTGACCTACCAACACTGTTGCTAAGAGTTCAAAGAGCGTCCTGATCATCGTGACCTATATGGCTGGGTGAGTGTCCTGCCCCCTCCCCTCAGCCCCACTTCTTTCTCTTCTTCTTCTTCTTCTTCTTCTTCTCCCCCCCCCCCCCCCCCCCCCCCCTTTTTTTTTTTCTTTTTCTTTCGTTTTCCCTTTTTCTATCGCAGTGCATGTGAATGATGATTTTTTATCTTCGCTTCCTTTTTTTTTTACGTCTTTGAGCCATGATCTTTTGAGAGGTATCTCCATACTTATAATGATCCTAGCAACGAAGAGTTTGGCATTTTGTTGTAGCTATTTGTTACGTTGTCACGGTTGTTTTTTGTGGTATCAGTGCGTACAAATTGTATAAATTTTCAACAATGCTGTGATTGAGCGTGTTCATGACGTTAGCCGTCTTTACACACACACACACACACCACACACACACACACACACACACGCAAACACACACACACACACACAACACACACAAACCACACACACACACACCCCACACACACACACACACACACACACACACACACACACACACACACGCACACAGCACACACCCCGGCACAAAGCACGCACTCGCCTCGCACCACGCACGCACGCACAACACCACACACACACCACGCACACACACACACACACACACAACATTACACTACACATACACACACACACACAACACATGCGACACAAGCAGCACCACCAGCACGCAACGCAGCACCGACGCACACACACATGGTCTGCTCAGTTCATATTCACCTGTGACCTACCAACACTGTTGCTAAGAGTTCAAAGAGCGTCCTGATCATCGTGACCTATATGGCTGGGTGAGTGTCCTGCCCCCTCCCCTCAGCCCCACTTCCCCCCTTCCCCTCCTTCCCATTCTCGCCCCCAAAAGGGAGACAGAAAAACACACAAAAACAGCTAAACAAAAACAGACAAAAAACCGCTAACAACAAAAACAAGAATATATGTCTAGATGTATATTTCTCATCACTTCAGTTACTGATCGGAAATTTTCTTATCATTTTAAACCAGAACTAAAAAGGGAGAAAAAAGACGAAGAAAAAGAGACATTTCTAACCTGGTGATGAAATGTAACATGTACCTGACTCACCGCTGCCACAGAAAGACACTCTGAACCGAAGTGGCTGAGAAACGTGACACATGACACATTGCTGACACAGAAAGACACTCTTATCCGAAGTGGACTGAGAAACGTGACCCACGACACACTGCTGACACAGAAAGACACTCTGAACCGAAGTGGCTGAGAAATGTGACACATGACACATTACTGCCACAGAAAGACACTCTGACCCGAAGTGGACTGAGAAACAAGACACATATGACACACTGCTGACACAGAAAGACACTCCGCTCCGAAGTGGAAAGAGAAACATGACACATGTCATACTGCTGCCGCCGAAGTGGAAAGAGAAACATGACACATGTCATACTGCTGCCGCCGAAGGACACTCTGAACTGAAGTAGGAAACTTGACCCCTAGCACACTGTTTCCATTGAAAGACAATGTGAACTGTGGTGGACTGAAAAACGTTACACCTGACATTATGCGCACCGCTTCAAGAGGCATTCTGAACTCGATTAAGGAAACGTGACATCCGACAGGTACACCGCTGCCAGAGGAAGACGCGCTGAACCGAATTTGAAAGACATATGACACGTAGATGCATGCGGTGATTAGATATTCAATGCTATAGAATTCATTCCAGTTTTTACAAGCATCAACAATCTGTAAAAAGCTTGCGTCTTTGGTATACTCACTCGTGACTGCATGCAGTGCAAGACAGGATCATCGGACGAATACTTCCTATACTGATCCAAGGGTTTGCCAAACGATTCATACAGTTGCCCTCTTTGTTGTTGCCGTGTCACGTTCAGACAAGTAGGCTAACTACCTGTCGCATTCAGTCTTTGCCAAGATTCACAGGTATATTTAGCAAAATGTATGCTTTTGATTAATTTTGCGTAAAGTTCTTCTTTTTTTTCTTCTTCAGTTCTACATCTCTTAATACGAGTAGTCTTAAGTATTTACATTTCGCGGTTCACCGGTCGTTGAGGATTTTCCCTTGATGAGTCGTGTGACTGAATACGGCGGTTGCACAAATAAAGTATCTTTGCTTTGACTCAGAGGTTAAAAGGTGCCCTCTTTCAAGTCTGGAGTAAGCATAGACTTCTAAGCTGAGAGAGTAGGGGGTGCCGTGGGGAGACTGGGAGGGGTGAAGTGAGGGAGGGAGGCAGGAAGGGGGAGACAGACAGATAGACAGAGACACAGAGAGACACACAGAGAGAGTTAGACGTAGAGAGAGAGACAGGCGGACCTGATTACACAGGTGTGTGTCAGAGAGAGAGAGAGAGATGTGGAAGAGGGAGACGGTCAGACATGCAGGAACATAGGTGAAAGCGAGAAAAGGG
>JABMCL010000714.1:1052500-1070000 GCA_018857735.1 Alviniconcha marisindica | reverse complement strand
CGAAGACCAGCTAGGTCAGTGTAAACAAGGACGGGAATGGGTTACTGACGACTTTAACTCTCTGCGTGCTCTGTGAGATGAACAGCAGCTAGGTCAGTGTAAACAAGAACGGGAATGGGTTACTGACGACTTTAACTCTCTGTGAGACGAAGACCAGCTAGGTCAGTGTAAACAAGGACAGGAAAGGGTTACTGACGACCTTAACCTTTAGCATGCTCTGTGAGATGAGGAAACGGATTTTTTCCGCATTGAGCATGTTGTTCAAAGCTGTAATGCTTTGGGTTGCATCTTTGATTACCTCAGAGACAAACGTTTTTGGAAAATGATACATTTATGTTATATTTTGCATATATGATGATGACCACTTTTTACTTCTTCTTCTTCTTTTATTTTTTAAAATTATCTTTATTCATAGTGCGCTAGTTGTAACAAGTAGATATTTTTAGCATGTATTCTATTATGACAAGATGTGTTTCGCACTGATATTACCGTCATGGTTGAACGCACATAAAAGGAAGAAAAGCAACAACAAAAATAACAGGTAGGACAGTGTGAAAAAGCATGGGAAAAGTTTACTGATTACTGGGAAAAGTTTACTGATTACTTTAACTCGAACAGTTGTGTCAGCTGTTCAAAAGCAGACGGGTGACTGCGCAAAAGGTGACAGCTAGAAACAGATGCTGACAGATCAACTCTGTCTAAAGGCGTTCTATACGACCAGTTTCGGCTCCATGGCTGAGGAGGACCGTTCGGGTTTAATGCGATGAGACCCGTCCTTCTTGAACGTACTGGCTGCCACACGATATACAGCCGAAACTGACTGGTGAGAACAAGGAGAAGGTCGATGTATTCAATCTTGCTACTGCTACTCAAGAGTCACCATCTCCTGTGACCTCCAGCTTTTCCTTGACTTCAGTCCAAACGCCGCGCGCTCATTGGCTGGCGGATGCAGTTAATCCATTTGGAGTATAGCAAGGGACATTTTAAAACCGATGCTCTGAGCCGTTTCAACTGTACGGTAACGCTGACACACGATCCGTTTGAGATCAGGTTCGGACGGTCCCACTCAACCACACGACCGAAATGGCTCGTGTATCAGAGAGAGCCATAATGGAAGTGTGAGCTGTGAATTAACAGACGAGCCACAGTGAGGGATAGGAAAAGCTTGCTGGGCATGTGTGTGTGTGTGTGTGTGTGTGTGTGTGTGTGTGTGTGTGTGTGTGTGTGTGTGTGTGTGTGTGTGTGTGTGTGTGTGTGCGCGCGCGCGCGTCTGTGTTATTTTCTGTGGGGGGATGTGTGTGTGTGTGTGTGTGTGTGTGTGTGTGTGTGTGTGTGTGTGTGTGTGTGTGTGTGTGTGTGTGTGTGTGTGTGTGTGTGTGTGTGTGTGTGTGTGTGTAAAAGCATTATAACGGATCATACAGGCTACATGACAAATTAATTAGACCAACCGGCATATCTTGCTGGTCCCATCCAACGGTTGAGCTCACACTGACGTATCAAGTCTCCAATCAAGCCGATATGATGCACCACACACGCAAAGCCCAACAGCCGATCAGGTTCATGTGTACTAATCGCGTTCGTTAGCACTGTGCGCCCTGGTGAAGCGGACAAAAATAATACACAAACAGGTTACGCTCAGACGGCTCATCACGTTCAAGTGCAAAACCAGAAAACACATGTTAATACACGATCTCCTTTAAAATACAAACCAGATAGAAAAGCTCTAGAGAAATGTACTCACCTATACGACGACACATAAAGAACAATTAAAAACATAAGCGCTCTCGACTCATAGTCTTCGTCTGGTGTTACTAGACGAAGACTATGTGTCGAAAGCGCTTGTGTTTTTAATTGGTCCTTATGTGTCGTCATATAGGTGAGTACATTTCTCTAGAGCTGTTCTATTTTGTGAACCTCACCGGCAGTTGTTCACTCATTCCTTGGATACAAACCAGAGTCGCACAGAGCATACTGCGGTCATTTTTATCTAGGTAACAATGAACCATGAAAAGTTTAAACGACATCGGACAAGAATCCGAAGGGGAAAAAAGTTTCCGACATCTGTGACTTTGAATCAAGGTCAAGGTCCTCAAGCATGGTATGACTCGTGAAACCCTCGGCAAGGTTATAATAATGTAATGTTTGAAAGACCTCGTGTAAACAGTGTCCGAGTTAGCCAATGTTCTAAGCTTTTGTCAAATCCTGAAACACGTCAATTATCTCCCTTGAATACATGCAAAAAATTATATCTGTTATCTGCGACATTTCATATAATTATATGAAGGTAATGGTATAATGATCTGTACCATGATCTAAAATCTAAACAGTCATAAAAGGTTTCAACTAAATCGAACAAGAACATCTTCTAGTTAAACTGTTTAAGTTAAAATTGCTGTGAACTTGAAATGTGATCAAGGTTACTGAAAGTGATATAAATAGGTGAAGCTCAAAGAGCAGCACCACTATGTAAATGCTTATATAAATTCACGATCACGTGCAGAGTTTCCGAGACAATTGCAACGTTAAGGTTATTAGCCGCACCCTGATGACTTACCACGCCTACTCTTTGTTGATTTGTTTGAAGGAAGAAAAAAGAAAGAAAAAGAAAAAACTCACTCAGCACAACCTTCCATTCCTTCAGTTTAAATGTTTGATGTTTCGTAAAATTTGTTCTGTAACCCAAAGAGTTTTCTTATCCGCCAAGATGACCACGACTGTCGAAGGAACATATAATTATGCTCCTACCTTTGATCACGTGGATTGTCGCGGTGACCACGTCATCGTTTCCATAGAGATGTGACGGCAGCCAGTTCCCCGAGCCTGTAATGTTGGTAGTACGTGTCATCAGTTATCAGAAGAAGAAAAGAAAAGCTCCGCAGCGGTTCCATCTTGATTCAGCGAAAGAGTGAGCGATGTTTGTTACACATAGACCAGAAATAAGGATGCTGATACATAGAGAGTGCGACAGAGGATAGAGACACAGAGACACAGACAGACAGGAACAGAGACAGAGACAGAGGAAGGGAGACCGAGACAGACACAGACAGACAGACAGGAGAGACAGAGAGATGTATAATTATGTCAAAGACAAACAGTAAAGTCTCTGTTTGGACAAAGGATCTGAGCGTCAAACAATGAGAATTATAAGTAGAATAATGATTACGACTAAACAGTTGAAAAACCAAAAAGAGAAAACAATCATGTACGTGAAGAAGGTGGAAGAAAAAAGTGAGTGTGTGTGTGTGTGTGTGTGTGTGTGTGTGTGTGTGTGTGTGTGTGTGTGTGTGTGTGTGTGTGTGTGTGTGTGTGTGTGTGTGTGTGTGTGTGTGTGTGGTGTGTGGTGTGTGTGTGTGTGTGTGAGAGAGAGAGAGAGAGAGAGAGAGAGAGAGAGAGAGAGAGAGAGAGAGAGAGAGAGAGAGAGAGAGAGAGAGAAGTAATGACTAGTTTTCAGCAAAATAAGTTGCAATGTTACCTGTAGGAATGAAGCCCAACGGTACTGACGTAGGTATGAAGTCAGATCCAGAATCATTGACGTCACGCTTTGCCTCCGTCATATGCCTGATCAAAAGTCCGCTGATCGCTTCGTTGTATGACCCGTCCCCTCCCATGATAACTATCCTGTGGACAAGAGGTGCAGCAGTTCCATCCACTTGTGCTTACAAAAAAGTCAAAAACGAAACAATCGAAAGAAGACAACAACAACAACAACAAAAGCACACACAGATTTCTTGTACTTGTTCTGTAACTGTTTGCATGGAAAATTGACACATGTTTATATTGTGTTTGGTCGAGCGAAACCGACCGAGAAACCTGGGGGGTGGGGGGTGCGGGGAGTGTGTGTGTGTGTGTGTGTGTGTGTGTGTGTGTGTGTGTGTGTGTGTGTGTGTGTGTGTGTGTGTGTGTGTGTGTGTGTGTGTGTGTGTGTGTGTGTGTGTGTGCGTGTGTGTGTGTGTGTGTGTGTGTGTGTGTGTGTGTGTGTGTGTGCGTGTGTGTGTGTGTGTGTGTGTGTGCGTGCCTGTGTTTGCGTGTGTGAGTGTGTGTACATGCGCATGTGCGTGCGTGCGTGAGTGCGTTCAGTAGATAATCCATTATATCTGTAAACAACCGAAAGGTTTGCAGCATGATTTTGTGTTTACATGTAGAAAGAACCAGACTGCTACTGCGGGGCAGGCATTTGTGTGGCAGCCGTGCTTACTACCTCACGGGCCAGTCTTCTTTTCCGCTCTTCATCGCTAAAATGCCAGCCAACATGGTTGCGTCTACAGCTGCAAGTCGAAGCAATAACGTACTTGGTCGTACGAAAACAATGACGTAAGTGCTCACCCGTCATACCCTTGGAGATCGTGGTTCTTCATCATTTGTGCTATTTGCCCACTTCGCGACGTGACTGAAACCAAAATGTGTGCGTTCTTTGTTGAAAGGAAAAGAAGAAAGGGAAAAAAGGAATGGAACAAAAGAACAAAAATAAAGTTTGATTGATTCTTGATATTAATTGTTAATGTCCAGTCACCCGCTGAGGTCGAATCAGAGCGAAACACGTGTCACCAAAATCACAACAAAACATCAGCTTCACTGTTTAACTGTCACTTTCTGTTTCAAGACCAAAGACTGGATGGGGGGAAATCAAGTGCCTCCTTAATGAGGCGGGTCACGAAATCGAAACTGAGACTGAGCACAGTATTGACCTGGGATCATTCTCAATGAGCGAGGTCACGGCGGGTCACGAGATGGAAATTGAGACTGAGCACAGTATTGACCTGGGATCATACTCGTGAGCGAGGTCACGCGGGTCACGAGATCGAACTGAAACTGAGCACAGTATTGACCTGGGATCATACTCAATGAGCGAGGTCACGGCGGGTCACGAGATCGAAACTGAAACTGAGCACAGTATTGACCTGGGATCATACTCAATGAGCGAGGTCACGGCGGGTCACGAGATCGAAACTGAGACTGAGCACAGTATTGACCTGGGATCATACTCAATGAGCGAGGTCACGGAGGGTCCGAGATCGAAACTGAAACTGAGCACAGTATTGACCTGGGATCTTCTCAATGAGCGAGGTCACGGAGGGTCACGAGATGGAAACTGAGACTAAGCACAGTATTGACCTGGGATCATACTCAATGAGCGAGGTCACGGCGGGTCACGAGATGGAAAGCGGGGATGGGTTGCACTTTTTACGCATTTCAACCTCGCTGTCGATCTCGTGACCCGCCGTGACCTCGCCTACAAAGAATGACCCCAGGTGAATACTGCGTCCGATCTCGATTTCGATTTGGTGACCCCGACGAGATAACCATCGCGAATGTTCTTCAGAATGGTCCCTGAAGATGAATGAAGCGTAAACATAGCAATCAGAAACGTAGGAAACTCCCCTGCTCATGAAGCGTGCACAAGTCTGCATGACATACTCTGACAGGCTAAACAAAATGAAATTTTAATGACTGGGTTCAAAGACGAGCCTTAATTTCTGCGACGACAGTAACCCCCACCTTAATGAGCGGGAAATCAGTTGGGAAAGAAAGAAAAATATATTATGATTAACCAGCTAACTAGCTGCATGGGTTGCACGTCCAAGAAAATCCTGTTCACCGCGCTCCAAAGGTACCGCCCACAGCATTCTAGAAATTGTCGTTGCAAAGACTTGTATTAATTTGTCCACGAAAGTCCAAAAGTCCATTAATTAATTATCTAGGCAACCCAGTAGTCAACAGCCACAGGTTAGCGCCGAGTGGGGGGCTGAGAGGAAGTCAGACTTGCTACGCCATTGTGCTCGTGCCCAGTCTACCCATACACTGTGCCCAATGTACCCATACACTGTGTCCAGTGTACCCATACACTATACCCAATGTACCCATACTCTGTGCCCAGTGTACCCATACACTGTGCCCAGTGTACCCATACACTGTGCCCAGTGTACCCATACTCTGTGCCCAGTGTACCCATACTCTGTGCCCAGTGTACCCATACACTAGTGCCCAGTGTACCCATACACTGTGCCCAGTGTACCCATACACTGTGCACGTTCTTACTGGCGTAACGACGGAACGGCCACTTTGGACGAATCCGGCACTCACCGATGGATTGAACGTCGATGTCGCAGGCCCTGAAGAGGGGTTCCACGCTGTTGCGAAAGGCGGCCATCCCTCTGCCCTTGCCACTGATGGGGTTGATGATGACCAGCAGCTGACGCCTTTCGCTGGCAACCGCCTTGTCTGGTAGACACAGCAAGCTTCCTCTTCCGTAAAAACATAATTGGTTGCTGTTGTTTTTAGCGCTCGGTCAGCCATGGTGGTTATATCGGGTAAAATCTACTTCCATACCTCATGACGGTTATATCGGGTAAAATCTACTTCCATACCTCATGACGGTTATATCGGGTAAAATCTACTTCCATACCTCATGATGATTATATCGGGTAAAAATCTACTTCCATACCTCATGACGGTTATATCGGGTAAAATCTACTTCCATACCTCATGATGGTTATATCGGGTAAAATCTACTTCCATACCTCATGACGGTTATATAGGGTAAAATCTACTTCCATACCTCGATCATGACGGTTATATCGGGTAAAATCTACTTCCATACTGCGTCCAGCTCCAGCACTCTGAAGACTCGGACCCTTTGTAGTGCATGCTGGGTTATTTGTTTCCATAATCCAACGAATTCTGACGTGGACTGCAAGATCTTTAACGAGCGTGTGTGATCTTTTGACATGAACATACACACTGAGGACCTCGGTAAAGCTCGCAAGCACGAACACATCAAACCCCTCCTTCAGAAACTTCACTGGCTACCAGTAGTCTCAAGAATCCAGTATAAAGTCGTAACTCTGTGCTACAATTCTTTCACTGAAAGTTACCCAGTCTATCTTTCTAAACTCTTGACGGTCTACCATCCATCCAGACAACTTCGCTCCATTTCTGACACCAGAACCTTCCGCATACCTTTCACAAAAACAAAGACCTTTGTACAACGAGCTTTTTCTTTCACGGGTCCGACACAGTGGAACTCGTTACCGTATGATGTTCGTCACTCAGTATCAACATCTTCTTTCAAGCAAGCCTTAAAAACTCATCTCTTCAAATCTGCATATAATTAATACCCCCCACCCCACCCCACCTGTGTGTGTGTGTGTGTGTGTGTGTGTGTGTGTGTGTGTGTGTGTGTGTGTGTGTGTGTGTGTGTGTGTGTGTGTGTGTGTGTGTGTGTGTGTGTGTGTGTGTGTGTGTGTATGTGTGTGTGTGTGTGTGTGTGTGTGTGTGTGTGTGTGGGTGTGTGTGTGGTGTGTGTGCGTGTGTGTGTGTGTGCGTGCAATATTCCGCTGTACATTTTTTTATTTGCAGTATATCTACTTGTACCATACATGTGTGCTAAAATCAGAGTTTGGTATGTTTGGTACTGACAACTTTGGTTTATTTACTGAAACTGCTGTATGTAAATTCTTGCGTGGTTGGCGGTCGTATGGCCCGAAACCTGTTTTTATTTTGTCCATTGTATGTGTCTATACATTTTTCTGCAGCTTTTTGTACGGCGCATTGTGCCCTAGATCTTGCTAGGGATCATGCGCCATAGAAATGTCCATTATCATTATTATTATAGCCTCATCTAAAGGCCTTTCTTTTTTCTTTTTTTCTTTTTCTTTTCTTTTGGTAGAATCTGTACATAATTTGGCTCCGGAGAAATCTCGGGGAGAGCGCAACACTTAACACGTGAAGGTCGATTGTAATGAACTCAAGTGGCTTTCGAGAGCGAGTGCTCGATATCGCTCTACAATACCGACTCCCCTGAAGTTACCCTGGACACCCCGTTTTGTGTCATACTGTTTTTTTATTTGTTTTATCCGTATTTGTTAGTTTATTTCTGAGATGACTTCACATTTGGTAAGATGATGGTAAATGGTTATACATATTTATATATCCGGTTGTGCATCTAGAGGATGTACGTCTGATGGAGGATGTACCTTGTATTTACTCACATGCCGGGTGAGGGTTACCGTAGGCGACTCGGGTCTTCGTTGTTGTGTTTGAGTGACGTCTTTTAAGTACTAATTAGCTCCCTTGTTAGTTGATTATATCCTGTTTGTTGCCTCTGTCACGGTTTTCACCGCTTTTCGGTGGGGGGGGGGGGGTAACTTGTTCAGCTTCCTCGCAGACAATGGATAATTATGCCGATCTACTGTCTTTGTACGTAGTAAATCATTCAGGCAAGCAGTAACGGTGGATGACAAAGACGGCAATGAGATATACAAATAAAATAAAATGTTTTAAAGGGTGTGTGGGGGGGGGGCTAAAGGGGGAGTGAGAGAAGAGAGATAGCAGACGCATGGAATTGTTTGATAGATTAACTGGGTTGACACTGTCGAACAGCGACACACCAATCTCATGGCCCCATCGATCAACCCACAGATTGACCAGACATTAAATCCTCACCTTTTCTTTTGCTGTTGATGTCGTGGGCAAGTGTCTGGCATTCCACTTGGGTCCCAAACAGCACGTACGTGCCCATGCGCAGTTGCTTCTTTGCATTTCTTATCGCATGGTGGACCAGCACCATGTGTGTGCGCGGTCCGCATTCTTCTGACAGTTTCCGCTTTCGGGGTTTGACTCGCACGTGAAGAATGTCTTCTGCGGGAATGGACTTCACATCTGTCAGACAGAGAACGAAGCACAAGTTGGACAAAGCCGATAAACTCAAAACTGCAGTATGAGAGACGTGTACGTGTTTTCGATGATCCTACAAGTAATGGCCAAGAAATCTTGGCCAAAAGCACCTGCAGCTTGGGTAAGTAAGTATCTTGGTGTTTACACCCTGTGAACCGTTACGGTAATATTACGGCGAGACAGCTTGGATACTATGTACTTATATACATATAATCATAATTAAGTCCGTGAAAAACTCTTGATCTTGATGACGGAGGTTCGCGGAAGCTGTGAACTGCGATAATGAAGTTTCTGAAATTTCAATGTGACATAGAAACATTCCAGGTTATATAGAGGGGGTGAGGTGCAGTGGGGGCAATAGCTGCTGACGAAAAGTAGACCTGTCGACTGTGTCGTGGTTTAACAGTCTAACGCACCGCGTTCATTAATATCACCAAGTGAAAGCAGTTGGTGCGGGTTAGACCCCTTGATTGAAGCAGGTCATCCAAACCTTTGAGAAAACGCACAAAGTTTAAGTACCTTAATGTTTAAACACTATCCGAGATAAACCCCCAAAGTTTTGAACAAATGACAGAGCCCGGCCGAAAACGCGCCAATATCTCAACTGCTTTGAATGCACGCCAAAGTCAGATATAGCATAAACGGAGTGTGTGTGATTTAGTCCTGGCATTCACTGACAATGAAACAAAGTTTGAACTAGAACTTGCCCACAAAGTACAAGTTTCTGATTGAATCATTTTACGCTGATACGATCACTAGGGTCCGCTACCGAGTTTGGTCCTCCTAGCCAGCGTTATGTAATCGGTGCTGTAACTCGCTGTCCCCAGTAAGTGTTCGTTTCCCGCCCCCTCCCCCCCCCCCCCCCCCACCACACACTTACCTCCTCCCATCCCATTCCTACCGAGCAGCCAGTTATTTAGGAATAAAATTGATGTGAGAGAAATCATTTATTCAGGAGTAGCCTACAACTGATGCCTGAGAAGCCAGATATTCAGGAATAAAACTGATATGAGAGAAATCGCTTATTCAGGAGTAGCCCACAGCTGATGCGAAAGAATCCAGTTATTCAGGAGCAAAACTGATATGAATGAAATCACTTATTCAGGAGTAGCCTTTAACTGATGCCAGAGAAGCCAGGTATTCAGGAGTAAAACTGATATGAGAGAAAATCACTTATTCGGGAGTAGTCTACAACTGATGCGAGAGAAGCCAGTTATTCAAGAGTAAACTGATGCGAGAGCAGCAACATATTCAGGAGTGCAAGTGAAGCGAAAGCAGCCGCAAACTCCAAGCATTGCTTTAGGTATGCCGGGAAAACTGCGTTGGGCAGCCACAGACAGTCCGAGCATCGCCTCCCGGCACCTTAGAAAGGATGTTGTATTACACCATGCAGTGCTAGGAGTCTGGAGCAGCCAGTGTCACGCGGGTTGGAGACATTTACTTTTCAGTCAGGCTTCAGGGCAGGTAGTCCGCCAGGACGCTCAAAGATTCTGAGGTCAAAGACATCAATGTTGGTAGTTTCTCGGTCGTAGCTCAGTAAATGCTGGGGGTAAGACTGGTTATGCAAACTTCGGGCCAAGCTGCTATTAACCACACTAATCGTGTTCACGAGAATCGCAACGAAAGATTTGCACCATAAAACAAACAGGCGACCCTCTGCCTGACGGGCTTAGCAACGAGAAGTAACCAGAGCCAAAAACAACAACAACAACAACAAAACCGGCAAGAAGCAACAGAGCAACAAGAACAGTCCAGCTGAGTCTAGCCATTCGTCCGACGCATCTGTCAAACACTCACTTGTCCGTCCCGTTATTCACACAGGTCTTAGAGAGAGAGATTATATATCTGTATAACTCTAGACTTTCCTTCTGCACTGATTCCTTCAGAGTCTTGAAGCGGGTAATGTCCTCCACAGCAATATTGCGGCCTGGAGATGGACATCCTTGGACGCGACTGTCATCATCGCGTCTCTTGGCTAGCACTCCCTCTACTGATGGCCATTGTCAGGCAGCCTAGCCCAGTACTCCATGGACGAGAAGCAGTCCTGCGGATGATAATTTCCGATTTTAGTGTCCTTAATTATTGCTTTGATTTCACGTCCACGTTTTGTCCACTTTTGGGTCTCGTTTGATGCATGGAATGGCATTCAGCTTTTTGTTGTTGTTGTTGTTTATTTGTCTGTTTTTCACGCAGTTGCAGATTAACTTTGCAGCCTAAGAGTAACTTCCAGATACTACCCCCACCCCACCCCCGCCCTCCTTCCTCGTTGTATCCGTCAGACGCACTGCAGACGCAGAAATTAAGGTTCCCTCTGTTGAGAATACGGAGATCATAGCTGTTCTCCCTTTAGACCGAATTTGGCTGTGCGACTGACACGACGTTAATAGTCAGTTAGTAACTAACACTTTAAAACCTTGAGTAGGTAAGAATATAGCCATGCATGCTTCGCCCACTACCGCAAATTTCCTCCTTGTACTAATTTCTACCTCAGTGCGTTATTACTGGCTATAACGCAGGATTCCGTGTTGGTGCGCGGAATAAAATAGGTCACCCGCCTGCTCGTCGTCACAACTGGTTGATGCATATTCCTGTGTTGTGTGCCCGCGAAATATAAATAGCCTCTAAAATATGTGAAACTGTGTATTGTAATAGTGAGTCAGCCACAATTATTTTATGATTTTAAAGATGTTTCTCGTCTCTACTGAATGCACTGCACAGTGATATTGTTCGGGCGTTCCTTCGTGGAAAGTATAACACCTCTGTCGGTTGCAGCAAGATGAAATGAAACTGAGATGTGCTTACTGTTGGCTGTTTTTGACTTGTTTGAGTTTGCTGTTGACTGTGTTGTGCCAGGAACCGTTATCCAGCGAGCTTTCGACTTGCGACTTAGTAACTTCAGTGTAAGCGAACATTCTACAAAATCATTAACAAGTCTCATCGACATTCCCCCGGAACAATAAGCCCCACCTGGACTTAACATGAACCAGGTCAAATCAGTCTCTAAAATTTCAGCAGATTTCCATTAGAAGAAAATGCTTCAAAGACAGCCGCCCACATCCACCCACCACCCACCACCCAATCCCGCCCAACCCCCCTTCCGAACAATCCCACTCTGGAACACTCTACCTGCACCTGCAGCGGAAGCTCCCACCTTGGTAGCTTTCAAATAGGCGCTCGGTTATTTCTTTTTAGGGTAAAACTTAACTAAAGCAGGATAGATGATGCCTAGAGCTGTGCCGGTCGGGGTATGTACCCAGGGGACTGCTACGGTCGCGTCGCGGATTGGTCTAGCTGGATAAATGAAAGCTAAAAAAACTGTAAAAACTATTTGAGGATGTACCTCTCGTGGAGTTTATGTAGCTTGTATTTACACGCATGCCAGGTAAGAGTTACCGTTGGCGATTCAGGTCTTTGTTGTTGTGTTATTCAGGTCTTTGTGTTACGTATTTCTAGCGCTAATTAACTCCCTTGTGTGTTGATTCTACATGAAAACTAGTTAATAGTTTGTTGTTGTTTTGTTTCGTTGCTGTTGTTTGTTTGTTTTGTGTATGTTCTTCGCTCTAGCCTGCAGTGATGCGCACACCAAATCGAATAATTAATGGATAACAGGGACAGCTCGACAGTCTGTCTGACGTTTGCAGACTGAAATGAGGCAATAATTTAGGACACTAAGATAGGAAATTACCCTGCCGAGGGACCGGGCTCGGAGGCAGAGGGTCGGCGTTCCAGCTGTGTCGCTCAGGTCATCGACATCACACAAAGACTGATCGGCCGAGAAACGAACCGAGAGACCAAAATGAAAAGCTTGCAACAAAACGGAGAAACAGAGTACACCTAGTTACCTTATCGGAGCTGGAACGAAAGAAGGCGAGATAAGTACGTCATCAACACTGTCTGATGCTGTCACCTATGACGCATGTATACGCAATGTATGCTTTGTGTTCGGAGAAGGCCTAGTCTCGGCTGATCAAGACTATCGGTGTTTTCATATATTACAGACGCCAGATCGGAGGCATTGATAAGACTCAATAAGAGATCATTCGCTCAGAACTTGTAAAGTGAAATTCAGACAGTGTAAACTAAGCTAACTTCACCTGCTTGTCTTATTCTTTTGACGTTTGGTCACACAGAACCACATGACAACACATCCTGACCCTATCGTATGTAATAGACCACGAAATATGACGTCTGAACGGGTGGTAGTAATCCAGTTTCTGCGTGGGATCGATATTCTAATTGGTAACCATTTTCAGACAGTCGTCATATTTTGATGAATGAGAGTTATATACACAAACTACTCCAGCACCACCCCCAGCCCCCCATTCCCTCACCCCCGCCCCACCTACACACCCACACGCAGACACAAACGCAAGCCCACAGAAGCGCATACTGTATATAAACGAAAGTACGCACACACATTCATACACATATAGCCCATATGCAAACACACAAATATACGCAAACACATAGAACCTACATTCACACACACACACACACACACACACACACACACACACACACACACACACACACACACACACACACACACCACACACACATATCACACACACACACACACACACACACACACACACACACACACACACCACACCCCACACACACAGCACACACACACACGCACACCACCACACACACACACCACAACACACACACACCACACACACACACACACACACACACACACACACACACACACACACACACACACACTCACTCACCAGAGGAAAGGTAACTGGCCTTGTAGGAGAGGTGTAGGTGGGACCAGCAGAGATGGCCATTGTCCAGCACCTTGACCTGCACCAGCCCTCTCCCACTCTCCAGCACCCGACACACCGTCATTGTTGCGTGGCCAGTTGTCGAAGCGCTGCAATGCTGTACCGCCTTCCGAGTTAACTTCCGCAGCCACTGGTAGCTAATCCACCTATTACAGTCTCGCTGTTTTGCACAAACAGGTTGTCAGTTCACTTCTGGTATTCACACACTCAGGTTTGTTTGTGTTTTTCTTGTTGTTTGTTTGTTTGTTTGTTTTTCTCCTCTCTCTCTCTCTCTCTCTCTCTCTCTCCTCTCTCTCTCTCTCTCTCTCTCTCTCTCTCTCTCTCTCTCTCTCTCTCTCTTACTCCGACAGACTCTTCACTTTTTGCTGACTTCGTCCTGAAAAAGAAAAAGAAAAGTCACAGACGACGGTCTAATTGATTAATCGTCTATTGTACGCTCCTCTTACTCTTCCATTGCTAATTGCTTGGCGCTTTGGCTCTTTATATAGGCTACTCTGACAATCATGTTAGTCACGAGGTTGTTAATTCAATTCTTATTCAGACATCTCTCTCTCTCTCTCTCTCTCTCTCTCTCTCTCTCTCTCTCTCTCTCTCTCTCTCTCTCTCTCTCTCTCTCTCTCTCTCTCTCTCTCTCTCTCTCTCTCTCTCTCTCTCTCTCCGATTTTCCCCTAATTCTATTGTTCTACCCTCCCTCTCAAAAAAGAAGGAGAAAACGAGTTGCAGGTGGTCTAATTGTCTCTGATTCGGTCGTATTTATTCTTGAATGACTAATTCCTTCGCACCTGTTGCTGTTAGGTTATACTCTGACAGTCACATGGGGCTACTCATAAACATGCATGCACCCCACTCCTGGTTATGCTGGCAGACATTTCTGTGTAGCCTAGTCTGAAAATAGTTTTCTGTTCAGCTTCCAGGCAATTTGTGCTCCTCTTGCCCTAAAAATCAACCATTCTTCTCTTGCCCTAAAAATCAGTCATTCTTCTCTAGCCTTGAATATCATTCTTCTTTTGCCCTAAAAATCAGCCATTCTTCTATTGACCTGAATATCAGTCATTCTTCTCTTGCCCTGAATATCATTCTTTACTTGCCCTAAAAATCAGCCGTTCTTCTCTTGCCCTGACTACAGTCATTCTTCTCTTACCCTAAAAAATTGCCTTCTTCTCTTGCCTTGAATATGCAGTCATTCTTCTCTTGCCCTAAAAATCAGCCATTCTTCTCTTGCCCTGAATATTAGTCATTCTTCTCTTGTCCTGAAAATCAACCATTCTTCTCTTGCCCTGAATATTAGTCATTCTTCTCTTGCCTGAAAATCAGCCGTTCTTCTCTTGCCCTGAATATTAGTCATTCTTCTCTTGCCTGAAAATCAGCCGTTCTTCTCTTGCCCTGAGTATGCAGTCATTCTTCTCTTGCCCTGAAAATCAACCATTTTCCTCTTGCCCTGAAAATCAGTCATTCTTCTCTTGCCCTGAAAATCAGCCATTCTTCTCTTGCCCTGAAAATCAGCCATTCTTCTCTTGCCCTGAAAATCAGTCATTCTTCTCTTGCCTGAAAATCAGCCGTTCTTCTCTTGCCCTGAATATTAGTCATTCTTCTCTTGCCCTGAAAATCATCCATTTTCCTCTTGCCCTTAAAATCAGCCATTCTTCATTGCCCTGGATATTAGTCATTCTTCTCTTACCCTAAACATCAGTCACTCTTCTCTTGCCCTTAAAATAAGCCATTTTCCTCTTACCCTGAAAACAAATCATTCTCTGCTTGTCCTGAAAAGCAATCGTTTTCTTCTTTCCCTGAAAGTCAGCTATTTTCCTCTTGCCCTGAAAATCAACCATTTTCCTCTTCACAGAAAATCAGCTATTTTCCAAAAATCAACCATTCTCTTTCCCGTTACAAAAAGCGACTCAGAGTTCGCCACCGTCTTTGTATTCTGACAATCATTTTCACTTCTGTTTATGTATCGACAATCGTTCCTCGTCCGTACTTTCAGGCCATCTCTGTAATCCGCTTCTCTCTTCTTTGAAATTCCTTGTTTTTCTTCTAATTTAGCCTTAATCCATTTAATTCTTCTCCGTCATTTCATTCTGCCGGAAATCCACTTCTTCGGTACCTGTAAGTGTGAAATCCACTTCTCCATGGTATTCTTATTGTGAAAGCCACTTCTTTCCTTCCTCTTGTTCTGAAATTTACATATTTTCCGTCCTTTTACTCTAAAATCCAGTTCTTCTCTGCTTTGTTATAATATTCTGAAATCCAGTTCTTCCTTGTCTTAATTGTTACTCCGAAATCGACTTCTCCATCCTCTTATTCTTAATTCCACTCTTCCTCGCTGCTGTTACCCTGGCAGTCGTTTAACCTCTCTCCTGTTACTTTGGCAGTCACTGCTTCACTACTATCACTTTGGCAGTCGCTGCTGTGAATCGTTTACTTTGGCAGTCACTACTTCACTACTGTTACTTTGGCAGTCACTGCTGTGAACCTCTTACTTTGGCAGTCATTGCTTTACTACCATTACTTTGGCAGTCACTGCTTTACTACCATTAATTTGGCAGTCACTGCTGTGAACCTCTTACTTTGGCAGTCACTGCTTCACTACTGTTACTTTGGTAGTCATTGCTTCACTACTGTTACTTTGTCAGCCACTTCTTCACTACTGTTATTTGTCAGTCACTTCTTCACTCCTCTTACCTTGGCAGTCACTGTTTCACTCGTCTGCTCTTACTTTGGCAGCCACTGCTTCAGTCATCTTACTTTGGCAGTTATTGTTTCATTCCTGTTACTTTGGCAATCATTGTTTTGCCCCTCTTACTTTAGGAGTCAACACTTCACACCTCTTATTTTGCCAGTCACCGCTCCAGTCCTCTTCTTTGGCATAGATAGATAGATAGATAGATAGATAAGATCATAGATAGTTTACAACAACAACAAAAAACTTCGGTTTCTTTGGAACACTGCCCAAAAGACGTAACCATGCTTAGATCCAGTGTCACTGTTCGTGCCGTCCTGAAGCCCCCAGAATACACGTTTCACTTCAATCACAGCTAGACGTGCTACACTTTTTGCCGTTGAGACTATGAAAGGTCTGTACACAAGGAAGGCAAGACTCAGTTTACACAGTGTGGCTTATCGTGACGAATAAACAAAATGTAAACACGGTGCAGCGTGACGGGCTACTAATTAATCGTCTCTCCCCACCTCTCTACTCATTCACGTTTCTCTTCTTTTCTTAATCCTGTCTCCGCCCTTGACGCGTCATATGACACCACTGTTACGTGCTAGGCCGTTTACACCTCCCCCTCCTACACACACACACACACACGCACACACGCACACGCACGCACGCACGCACGCACACACACACACACGCACGCACGCACGCACGCACGCACGCACGCACACACACACACACACACACATATCAGAAATTCATGTTGAAGTTAATACTTTATCAGCATCATCGTCATTGCCACGATGTCATCATCATCATCATCATCATCATCATCATCATCATCATCATCATCATCGTCCTCCTCCTCAAGATCATCACCAAAATAGTTGAGAGTCACAACGATACCTGCTAACAAGTTGATACATAAACCATATGTGTTACCGGCTCTCAGTCCTCTCAGCTGATGATCACGGCTGGCGGGTAAACGAGTGCCAGTAATGTCACAGTAATGGTAGCTGAACTGATGAACCGCAATCGCACTGAAATTCAGGCCAACGGGACGATCTCCCGCTTATCTCTGCCCCCCAGTGTTGTCAGCCACGTCTCCTCGGAGGTTCAATCTCTTCCTTCAGTTGTTGTCTTCTTTCCACCAGAGAGTGCGTTTGGCATCCCTCAGTGGCACTGACTGTAGTGACCAGCAGCAACGCAGCGAGCCTAGGCTAGGCCTACTACTCATCTGTTGGCACGTGAGTTGTTCCGGACGGCCCATTGACCAAGCGGGATGAGGGGCAGGGGGGCTAACGGTGGATGCAACGCCCCCGCCACGATGCATTAAAGCTGGCAGGAATCTGGCTGGCACGGGCAGAGC
>JABMCL010000714.1:1020000-1047500 GCA_018857735.1 Alviniconcha marisindica | reverse complement strand
TTAGTGTGAATGTGTGCGTGTGCGCGCGCGCACGAGCGCATGCGTGCGTGTGTGTATGTGAAAGAGAGAGACAGAGACACTGAGAGGATGACGTGAACATTTTATCGTCCGCGGTGAGCATGAATAGCCCGACTGATATTTCCGCATCGCGTTCCCTTACATACGTTCTCCTCCTCTTTTGGCTTCGTTTTTGTTACGGAACAAGAGGAGGTATGTCTATCGTGTGCCGCCTCGTTCACCGACAGGATAGGTGGATGCCTGCATGGCGTCAGCGACACTCAGTGTCAGCGTGTACCACACCACGGCCCCCAACACCTTTCCACCCGGTTAACCTTGCTTCTACAATGCCGGTGTAAGCGGGCGTGAAGAATGGATTAATGGTTCGCTTTCAGTTGTGCAGGAGGTGGGATGTCGTCTAACACTTTGTGTGTGTGTGTGTGTGTGTGTGTGTGTGTGTGTGTGTGTGTGTGTGTGTGTGTGTGTGTGTGTTTGTGAGTCACGCGCTCTGTTGCAGACTGTAAAATGACTGATTTCCTGTCCCGTACACTAAAAGAGAGCGTCTGCCTCATTTCCTACGGTGTCCGGCTACGCCAAAAACAAAAATAAACAACAAACAATGACAGACAAACAAAAAAGATACGGGCACATTTTCGCATCTCTCGAAGAAAGAAAGAATTGAGATGAAAGGGAAAAGGAAAGAAAAAGAAGAGAGAAAAAAAGTGATCATTCGGAGTAGACGACCACTCAAACACACGGAGACAGTGCACACACACACACACACACACACACACACACACACACACACACACACACACACAATACACATAAAAACTATGCACGCACACACGCCTGCATACACCAGAATATCGACCACCATGATCAAAAATTATTCGTGACGTCAATTAAAACAAATTTCTGGAGATTCCTTCCGTGCATTTTCAAATTCTGTCACAGCGCCAACCATCACAAACATCTCATTAAAAATCAAATAAAACAGTCTGTTACACACTAACACAGACCGACCAGCCCACAGAGCCTCGTACTTGCTACACCTCTTATGCATAAAGCAATAAAGAAACAAACAGTAATCTCATGAAAGAAAGAGAAGAAAAAACCCACAGGAGTTTGTAGTACCAGTGAGGTAGTTCCATCTTTTTAAACCCATCCACAGTTCAGTCATTGTTAGGCCTGAATATTTCCCTTTTCTCTAGCACTGAGAATCTCCGCTCAAAGATGTTCCCTTTTTTCGTGGGAGTAACAACAATCAAACTTTTCTCAAAATGCCTGTCTACAAAGGTAATTGAATAATTGGATTTAAACATCCATTCGACGGCAGGATCACATCAGGTCGATCAAACTCTGTCACAAGCAAATGGACATTTCAAAACTCTTCTCAGGTAATTATATTTTTACATAAACCCTTTCTCAAGCAAATCGACAAAACAGTCCTTTTGCAATATAAAACAAAACACAATACACAAACATCAAACACAAATGTTCAAACAGAGCGCCTTAAACATTGCCCTTGTTTAAAAACAAAGCAAAAACAAAAAACAAACAAAAAACACCTTAATTACGGATAGAACATGCTGCTATCAATGACCACTCCGTCTGATCAGATTAAACAAAAATATTTAAAAAAGGAATGGACAAAAACTTCTTCTTTTTTATTAAAAATATTCTATAAATGCATAACGGCAAATACCAGTGCTACATGACAGCAAGCTGCGCATACAACCTGCCAGCTACCATCCAGCCACAACAACAAAGAGCTATTCAACAATGCCTGTCTCGCAACAACAACAAAAAGTGGGGAATTTTCTGGAGAAAAAAGTGCAGAGAATGGACCATTAGCAGAAAAATGACTAGGTAGAAAGAGCAGCGGCCTAGGTAGACGCACAAGAGAGAAAACAGGAAAGGGGAATCATGAACAAGAGAGAAAACAGGAAAGGGGAATCATGAACAAGAGAGAAAACAGGAAAGGGGAATCATGAACAAGAGAGAAAACAGGAAAGGGGAATCATGAACAAGAGAGAAAACAGGAAAGGTGAATCAAATAACAGCCCTGAGGTTTTAGACAGGAGGGTGACATCAGAGATCCCTGGTGTCGGTAAAACTCTGTCGATAACAGATTAAAAGAGCAAAGCCTTTCGGTTAAACCATGAAGATGTAAGCAAAGAACTCTGACTGATCGGTACACAGTGAACAGCTTCAATGCAGTGAGTGAGCTTTGGTCATCTGTTTGCATAATTATATACTTTTTCTTGTTTTTTCTTTCATTGATAGCGCTGATATAACCAGGTGGTTGACTGGACTCAAGTCACCAACTAACTAACTTTCTTTCACTGAAGACTTTTTACCCCTGTTTTTGTTGTTGTAACATAACTTTATCTTGCTATGATTGGCATAAATGTGCGAGCGAGTTAACTTGGCGCCATGGCACATTCCTTGTGCAATAACTTTGACACATGGCAGTAAAGTTGTATCGTATTACACTGTACTGTATTGTACTGGGGTTCTGTTAACACCGAAAAGGCGTTCAGCACTAACAACAGCTTAACAAGTTCGGTCCTCTAGATATCTAGTTGTTTTTTTTTTTCTTTCTTTTATGATAACCGTCACCGTTTCTGTTCCCCCTCCATTTCGTGAATAAGCTGCAGAGTGAACAACTGCACTGATCCGCATCACTGCCGATTTGAAGAGAACATCTCTTACTGTTCCACCCTAGCTCAAAGGAAAGAGAAGCATGCAATTTCAACAATACAAGGCGACAGACTATGAGCAGTGAAGAACAACAGTTTCAGTTGTGTATGCCTTCATCAGCTGCACACAATAACTTGAAACACATGGAATACTAGTTTTTTTGTTTGTTTACACACACCTGATGCATTTCATTGTCTTTTACCTGCACAGGTACAGAGAATTAGTACTAGCTGATCATTCACTGGTTCTCACGTCTGGCCTGCACTGGCGATGGTGGTACTAGTAGGCCAACCATCCACAGCCATCATATCATAAACTGGTGAAACTGTTGTCAGTGGTATGTTGGTCACTAAGCTATGTACTGGTGAGTACAGTTTCCCTGTTTCTTTGGTTTGTCACGCTTGCAAGTAGGCGCTGCTTGGTACTGCCAACTGGGAGGAAATGAACATCTCATCATGAAGTGGTGTCGTTGCTGCTTCGTCGTCCTTTTTCAAAACTCATCCTGCCATGCAGCCTCAGCACTGACAAGGATTACAACATGCAGTCTCAACGTAATGAGAAGAAGACAAAAACAGTTGCATCCTTAACCCCTTCACTGCCATTATGCTACTTGAAAACAACCAATAGAAGTGTAAAATTTGAAAAAGTTAAGACTTTTTCTTCTTTCTTTTTTTCCACTGGCATGTCAAAGGATTTTCATCAAAATGCATAGCATTGAAAGTAGACGTGTTAAAGCACCGGAAAATATACCATTTTGAGGCATGTACGTGCATCTTTCAGCCCAGAAATTTTACAGACTGGGGCAGTGAAGGGGTTAAAAAAGAAAAATGTTTGTTTGTTTGTTTCTGTTTTTATTCTCTTCCTTCTTCTCCACCCCATACAAATCGCCAAACATCTGCTAGCGAAAACTATCAGAGATTGTGTGGCTGACATGAGGGGAAACCAGCCAGTTAGACTCAACCAGACGGATGGAAGACTTACACTCATACACCCAGTTCAGGCTGTATGTACATCATGTCAAAAAAATTAACATTTATAGCCTACACATTTCATCAAGAGTTCGAACCCAGTTTTCTACTCATCCACAAACAAGACCTGGGTCTCACCCACTGTCACACAAGCCACATCACTGACACTATTAAACCAACGAGAGGAAACCGCCAGCAGTATGGAACACTGTTAGTACTGCACCCACCTGATATTAAAGTCCTGGCGCAAAATCCCCGCCTGTACTTCAAAATCTAACATAACCTATGTGGTTGACAAGGAGTTTGAACCCAGTTTTCTGACTATCCAAGAACCGAGACCAGGGTCTCATTCGCTGTTTTGTTACCCAATTATCTTACAGTATAGCAGACACAGGCATGCGGTCCTGTTAAATCAAACCCACCATCCCACCAGCACTGTGATCCTCATTAATAAGAGTCCAACAGAAATCAAACTCCAAGATCTTCACAGCCTGTAACTCGTTCACCCTACTGAGTCCTAAATCAGTGACAGGTACTATGTGCAGAAAGAAATGCCAGCTGATACATATTATGCATATTTGTCTTTATACAAATAACTTGTCCTGTGTGGTTTGTTCTTACAAATTTGTTACAAAACATTTGAAGTCCACCATTTTTCTCTCAATGTGTAAAGGTTAAAAAGAAAACACCATTACCAAATACACATGCATGGAGCTCAGAATCATTATGTACATCTAATTTCTTGATTATGATACTGAACATGCTCTGTGTCAGATATTCTTCTCATATGGCACACACACACACACACACAAAACAAACAAACAAAAAATGCATGAAACAAGAGTGAATACTGCGCTATAGATCTTCCTAAGCAAGGTTTCACAGCAAGTGATACAAGTCTCAAGTTCTAACTTTTTAAACCACAGGTCATATCCAAAAGAACGTACCATAAAAATGCTCCTTCCTTCACGCAAAACAAAAAGTAACCTACCTTTAACACAATGTGAAAAAGATGAGGAAAAGTGGTGTTTTTGTGGTTTGTTGTTGTTGTTTTTTACGCTGCCAGCTACTGTATTTGATTTTGTTGCTGTTGTTTTGCACATACTAAGGCTAACCTGTTAGGTGTTTGCGGCATCCAGAGATGACCCCATTTTTAGACCTAATAACTGGTGCTGATTCCATTGTGATTATCAACACTTCCCCTCCATGCAAGTGCATTTGGAGTCTGCATGTTCACCAGTTCACTAGGCTGAAGGCCCACGAGTCTGGGGTCAATGTTCACTCGACAATTACCCACTTGCTTGACTAGATGGATGGCTTCCAAATCCAGTAACTTTCAAAATTGTGGTAATTTCAGGTCATCAGAGGTCACAGCAAACTCCGCACAGATTAAATCGTGCATCTGTAGTAGATATGTGCACATACTTATATTCAAATGTACAGGTACTTTCTGGACTACTAACATCTCTTCAAAGCGATTCTTAAACACTCGGGTTCACATTCTCAGTTACATATATTTGTACTCTACATTGACTACTCCTACAGCCACAGACCCCCTAACAAATACCTACGTCATCACACACAGGTTAGCAACTATGTGTTGTAACCGCTGCACATAATGTCTGCAAAGTGGATACCACACACAGGACACCTGCTGAATGCAGAGAAACACAAACCAGTGCATATGCTCATACATGAATATGTGCAGTGTAGCATTCTCACTCTAGTGCAAGCTTCCGTGTATATGGCTTATCATATCTACCAGGCACAGGCCATGCTTAAAGCACAAACTCATATCGTCAGCTCCAGCGAACCCCCGCATTCACACCTGTACTTGTTGCATTGGTTTTAGGTCTGGGGACACCTGCAAAAATGCACACAACAAAATGACATCAATTACTGTTGCACGCTCCAAGGGTATGCTAAGAATGCCTTAACTGAGCTAATGTAGCTGTAGAAATGTACAACCAAATTGTTTTGTCAGTGAATCTAATCAATCTTATTATGCACACAGACAGACAGACAGGCAAACACACACACACACACACACAATCACACCTGTGCGCACACACATATCACCAATCATAACCTTGAGCAAAGTTCTACTTACAGTAAATTCACAGCCAGTGGCTTCAACAATGTCCTCCACATTTTCCTCCTCTGCCATTTCTGTCAGCACCATGCCTTCATCTTCACTGATCTCAAACACCCCCTGTGCACAAGTCAGGAAACTAGCAAGTGAAAATCGAACACAAACGAACAGGCGTACTCATGCGCATGACCGCACACAAAAACTCTTAAATCACTACCGAAGCGACAATCAATATTTTACACAACAGTTGTTCATCATATCAATGTAAAGACATTTCTGAAACTCTGAGACACACATCACTGGAAGGCTGAAAGCCAAACAGAAAACAGTGCCATGAAGCAGCACCTTACTTTACACCCACCTACCTTTTCTGTGATGATCATGTCCACACAGTTCTTGCCAGTCAATGGAAGACTGCACTCATTCAGGATTTTGTGTTTACCCCCCTGCACACAGACACACACACACACATATTGACAAGCTGCTTTGTTATTTGCTTTTTTAGTCATCCAGTTGGAAGCGATACTTGCAGTTTTAAAAAACAGTGACACTGTCACCCTCTGGCTAATCTATGACCATAATATTTTGATTATGAGGTGATACTTTTTTCCTCAGATTTGATTCCTGTGCCATACAGTTCATGGTGCCTCATCTGTAAATAAAATTGGGCGCACATGCTTTTCTGAAGAATGACAATGATTATTCTGAAACCAAATCAGACTGAAACAAATTGCATACTTTGGCAAACTGATCAGTGATAATAACTCCAGCCAATCAACAAAAGACACAATCCCAGGCCGTAAAGGCCTAGTCATACTGTCAGGGTACAGCAGCATTTCCTCAAAGGTGAAAGATTACAAAACCAAAACCAACACACAGGTCAACATCAAATAGATGAGACAAAATGCTAGCAGCCCCAATTTGAACTTCATCTCATTACTGAGTCCCACAGTAGATGACAATTTGGTCAGCAGATTATCATCTGCTTCTAGGTTTGAGGTTCATCTTCTGAAAATATTATGTGTGCTGTTCCAATCAATTCAAACTGTTTGTAAAGGCAAAGTCACTGAATATTTCTACTTTCCTACTTCCTTTTGTGCTTGAGGCACATGCCCATCATGTTTTGCTTGTCAGCTATTACACCTCCAAAGTTATGTCTTATAGCTGGGAGCACCTTATCTGTGATTTTTTTTTCATTTTTGAGCCAAATGTTTTGGGGGTTCACCTATGTCTAGAAGCACCCTGTAGTGTGGAAATTAGTGTACTGTGCACCCCTCCTTTCAGACATGCACCCCTCCTTTCAGACAAAGGAGTTAGATGCAGGATTAAGTATACCCTAGTCCAACACTCATTTTTGTATTGAACCACACATTTCTAAGCTGGCACACAAAAATGTGGGTGAGAGTTTCTTTAAACCTGATGTTAGGTAGTTTTACAATTAGCAAACCTATCTTCACCCTCCCCCCCTCCCCCCCTCCCTCCCCCCCCCCTCCTTCTGGAGGAAAACAAAGTTGAATGACTTCAAAGTGACCCTGACTGACCTTTTTTTTTTTTTTTCTAAGCTGGCACACAAAAATGTGGGTGAGATCTTCCCTGGGTTTCATACCCTCCCACCCCCCTCCCCCTCCCCCCTCCCCCCCCTCCCCCCCACACCTCCCCAATTATACTCTGTTCTGGAGGAAAACAAAGTTAGAATGACTTCAAAGTGACCCTGACTGACCTTGGCAGTGTGCTCCATGGTGACGATGACCTTGGTACCATAACTGGACACCAGGTCCATGGCGCCACCCATGCCCTTCACCATCTTGCCCTGGACACAAAAAACAGTAGCCACATATGTGTCAGCCTACTAACACTAACAAAGGTGAATGTCAACACTCCAAAAACCCACCAGTCCACAGTGTACACCCATTCCAGTTCACATCCACATCCAAAAGCAAGGCAGAGAAGAGCAGGGAATGAAAAGCGGCAAAATAAATGACTGATTAACACTGCTTCATACCTTGATGACCATCACAGTCACCTTAGGGTAGAGCAGCTTGAGTGAATGAATGAATGATAACTTACAATGTGCATACAAAACTTCCTTACTACTGACATGATTCATTATTTCTGCTTCCACCTAACCATTCATTGCATGTCACCTGAGGGTAGATCAGGCTATACTGCAGCACTGATTGGCAATTACAGCTCCCACCTCATCCACCACACAGGTTATCTTAGAGCAGAGTGGGAATGCTGCTGCTGAATGGACTCAATATTGTGGCTTCCAACCTCATCTATCACAGAGTGGGAATACTGCTGCTGACTGGACTAAATACTGTGGCTTCCAACCTCATCTATCACAGAGTGGGAATGCTGCTGCTGAATGGACTAAATATTGTGGCTTCCAACCTCATCTATCACAGAGTGGGAATGCTGCTGCTGAATGGAATAAATATTGTGGCTTCCAACCTCATCTATCACAGAGTGGGAATGCTGCTGCTGACTGGACTAAATACTGTGGCTTCCAACCTCATCTATCACAGAGTGGGAATGCTGCTGCTGAATGGACTAAATACTGTGGCTTCCAACCTCATCTATCACAGAGTGGGAATGCTGCTGCTGAATGGACTAAATATTGTGGCTTCCAACCTCATCTATCACAGAGTGGGAATGCTGCTGCTGACTGGACTAAATACTGTGGCTTCCAACCTCATCTATCACAGAGTGGGAATGCTGCTGCTGAATGGACTAAATACTGTGGCTTCCAACCTCATCTATCACAGAGTGGGAATGCTGCTGCTGAATGGACTAAATACTGTGGCTTCCAACCTCATCTATCACAGAGTGGGAATGCTGCTGCTGAATGGACTAAATACTGTGGCTTCCAACCTCATCTATCACAGAGTGGGAATGCTGCTGCTGAATGGACTAAATACTGTGGCTTCCAACCTCATCTATCACAGAGTGGGAATGCTGCTGCTGAATGGACTAAATATTGTGGCTTCCAACCTCATCTATCACAGAGTGGGAATGCTGCTGCTGCATGGACAAAATACTGTGGCTTTCCAGCTTGTCTGTCACACAGGTGACCTTAAGGTAGAACAGGATATAAAGCTGTTAAACTGTTTCCTGCTGCCTCCAGCTTAACCCTTTCCCTGCCAGTATGACGTCATAGGACGTCCATGGCGAAGCATTTCCCACTTGCCAAAAAGATGTCATGGGACGCCCTGCTCAAACTCCAGATGTTCGTGCATGCTCATGAAAGGCCAAGTTCTAGAAAAATGAATGTTTCTGGCTAGCTGAACCCATCTGCATGGCTCTTTTGGGAAGAGATTGCCACCACTGCACACATTCTTTGGCAGGGAAAGGGCTAATCTACCAGAGAAATGATTCTGAACAGCTACTTCACGACTAGTCCACCGCAGAGGTTATCTCAGTATAACAGCTCCACTGAGGACTGAATCTCTTTTTCTTGACAGGACTGCAAAGTTTACAGATCAGGCAACTCTTGGACAACTGGGTGGTGCTGAAAGCCGCAATGAAGACACACACACATACTAGCATGCTCAACAATGTATTGGATTTCAATGAGCAGACAAAAACATCTGGACATAATTTTATTTCATTTCATGATAGCGGGGGTGTTGAATCATAATAAACAGAATATAGGCTGCACAAATATTTAATAGACAAATAATCCAGTGCAAAGCATCGTGTTAGTTTAGGGTTACATGCACAAAATAAGCATGGATGGATGGATGAACAAACAGGCAGCAGGGAAGCACAGAGAAGCAGGCAGAAAGTGAGAGACTGAGGTACACACAGAGAGAAGAGACAAATAAAATAAATAAAAAAAGCCCGTCTGTGTTGGTGCACATGTCAAGTTCTTTATAACGCAATGACTCACGGGTATCATCCAGTTGGCCAGGTCACCGGTGCGAGAAACTTGCATGGCCCCCAGGATGGTCAGACTCACATGACCCCTGCACAGACAGCAGCAAACCATTGTGGTCACGGCTAACATGCAAAAAGAGGGGTGGAGTTAGCAGGTGAAGGGTGAAAGGAGGCACGCACACATGCACAAAATGCACCACACACACACGCACAAAATACACAAGTTTGTGTGACAGAATGTCCCTTTACCTGTGGCAAGGTGATCGCCACCATTGCTGAGATGAACTAGAAACTGTTGGGAATGACTTTCACTAGGCTGCAGCATATGAACCCTAAACAGACCCCCATTAACTGACCCATGCACCATGGCAGAGAGAGTACTCATCACTGAAGAGGTAAGGGAGGAGCTTATTAAGACTTAAAACAAACTGACCCGCGGATCATAGCAAAGGACTCGTCACTGGAGAAATAGGAGCTCTCAGGAATGGCTGTCACTGTTTCCTTGCCAGCATTGATTAGATCTGCATCTTCCTCCCCGGGCCTGGGGAATGGACCCTGAAACACACAGGCCAAACCTTAGGGAATGGACCCTGAAACACAAAGGCCATACTTAGGGGAATGGACTCTGAAACATGTAGGCCATACCTAGGGGAATGGACCCTGACACACATAGGCCAAACCTTGGGGAATGGACCCTGAAACACACAGGCCAAACCTTGGGGAATGGACCCTGAAACACACAGGCCAAACCTTGGGGAATGGACCCTGAAACACACAGGCCAAACCTTGGGGAATGGACCCTGAAACACACAGGCCAAACCTTGAGGAATGGACCCTGAAACACACAGGCCAAACCTTGGGGAATGGACCCTGAAACACACAGGCCAAACCTTGGGGAATGGACCCTGAAACACACAGGCCAAACCTTGGGGAATGGACCCTGAGACACACAAGCCAAACCTTGGGGAATGGACCCTGAGACACACAAGCCAAACCTTGGGGAATGGACCCTGAAACACACAGGCCAAACCTTGGGGAATGGGCCCTGAAACACACAGGCCAAACCTTGGGGAATGGACCCTGAAACAGGCCAAACCTTGGGGAATGGACCCTGAAACACACATGCCATACCTAAGGGAATGGACTCTGAAACACACAGGCCATACCTTGGGAAATGGACCCGGAAACACACAGGCCATACCTAAGAAAATGGACCCGGAAACACACAGGCCATACCTAGGGAAACGGACCCCGAAACACACAGACCATACCTAGGGAAATGGACCCTGAAACACACAGGCCATACCTAGGGAAATGGACCCGAAACACACAGGCCATACCTAGGGAAATGGACCCGGAAACACACAGGCCATACCTAGGGAAATGGACCCGGAAACACACAGGCCATACCTAGGGAAATGGACCCGGAAACACACAGGCCATACCTAGAGAAACGGACCCCGAAACACACAGACCATACCTAGGGAAATGGACCCGGAAACACATTCACAGGCTGGAAACTAACAGAGGCTGTCAATTAAAAGTTAAAAGAAAAATCAAATAGTTAAACAAAATCAACGACTGACACCTTCAGTTCTAGAAAATTCTGCTCTGTTGCTGCAAACTGTCCCAAAAAGACAAGTCCAAAAGAAATAATAGTAACTAAGTTGGTAACAATCCCCCAAAGGGTAAAAAGAAAATAGGGAACAAGAAAAAAGTTGTGACTAGAAAGGAAAGAAAAGCAACAAAAGAACCATGCAAACAAGCAATCAAAATATGGATGTGAACATTTTAAGTACTGGCTTGTCTTCCCCAAATTTTCCAGGAATTATAAAAACAATTCATTCCTTGAACACACACACACACACACACACACACACACACACACACACACACACACACACACAATCATACACACACACACAATCATACACACACACACACACACACACACACACACACACACACACACACACACACACACACAAATACTGCCAGTAAATACAAACAGCCAAATCAATGGGGAAACACTCACCAGTCCCAGAATACCATTCTCACTCTGCAAGTGAACAGTAATGCCAGGCCTGATAAAGTTACTGGCCAGCATGGGCATGCCAATACCAAGGTTTACTACACAATGTTAAGGCTCATCCACGCAAATCATTGCATACATTTTGTGGTCCCCCAAACAGGGGAAAGAAATGAGTCAGCATTCAGGAGGTCTGATCAGTATGTGCTATAAAAAACCATGTAACATTGAGCTGGTCACTCCAGTTCAGTGATCATGCCAGGCTGTTTCATCATTACTGTGAAGCATATCCCAGCACCTGGGCATAAAGAAATGAATTTAAAATGGGGGTCAATCAAAAATGACATGTAGAGTGCACTGGTGCCTGTTATTTTTCTCTATATTTTTGCATGAACGATGACAATTTAAGGTCAAATTAATTAGAAATGATTTATTATTGTTTGCAAACTGCTCAGTCTGATTGTGTAAGAGTCCCTGTCAGAATTGCCAGCAACACCTTTTAGTGCATTGACTGTTTTCAATCAATGTGCGTCTTTGAATCACATCATTGTGAAAGTCATTCAGCTGCTCACACAGCGCAGCAAAGTGTAGTGTTATGCTTCATAGCATGTGCTAAACAAAGCTCTTCTTCAACAATCTATTCTGTTTTGAAACATTTACCTTCCCTGACACTGAAAACAGCCAAAAATGGACCCCCCCACCCCATCCCACCCTATAATTGATAATAATTATGCAGGAACATTAAAATATAACCAAGTCTGGTTTGTAGTAGGTCTGAAAGTGCACCATGGGTTTGTTCCATGTGCCCACTAGGACTTCAATGCAGAAAGTATATTATACACATAAAAAAAAAATCAGAATCAGAAAACTCTACTAGTATATATACACCAGAACTAATAACTGAAAACAGACGTCAAAGGTTATGTCTGTGTCAAAGTACAAACACACCAGGAACTGATCTCTTCCAAAACATTTAATCTCCGTCAGAGAGGACAAATGGGTTTTAGTGTTTGCACTTGTTTCAGTGCCCATACAAAAGGATACCATACATGCCATCCTGAAACTCCACTGCTGCACGCCTGATGATCTTTTCTCTCATAGATGCCCCCGGGTCATGTGGTGCACAGGGATCCTTCTCTTTGGTCAAGCGTAACCTCTGTAGCAAACACGTCATGAGCTTTTCTCTCATCACTGCCACACTGTCATCCTTTTCTTTGGTCAAACACAAGCATGCATAATTGACACCCACCCCTCCCCTCTCTCTCTCTCTCTTACACACACACACACACACTTTTGTTGTTGTTGTTGTTGCTCATGACCGATAATGAATTATGAGGTGCCCTTAGCTGCTATAAATTTTGAGTGAAAACAGAGCTACTGCGCTGCCTGACAGAAAAACAAGTTATTTCCCTTCCTCTACCACAAGTTTGCCTCTGTCTGCTAATCTGGGCCTGTCAGTGTCAGCACTGTAGACATTCACCTTGGAAATGAGCAGAGCAGGAGATCACAACAACAAAAGAGAGAGAGAAAAAATCTGATATCAATCCTATTACTGCCCCTATATCCAGAATGTGCATAAATATTTCTCTCTCTTTTTTCTTAGGGGGCAGGGTGTGTGTGTGTGTGTGTGGGGGGGGGGGGGGGGCAGCACTTTATTAATAATTGTCCTATTAGTGCCAATGCAAATTGCGATTTTGAGTGTACACATTACAAATGGAACAAAACCTGAATTGGACTGGATTCAAGTTAACAACTTTGCCAAACTGAGAAGTCTGCCATGTGTTCAAGTCCCCACTGCAGGATCATGTAATACCCAGAGTTAAAGTGAAGGTTTATATCACTTCAAAGGGTGCAGTCCATCTTTTGATCAGAGAAGGCTCAAGGGCCAGTGGTATGGAAACGCAATCACAAGTCATCCCTATGGTGAAAAAAAGTGGTTCCATCCCCTCACTGTATAATCACAGTATTTTGTCCACCAAGAACACTGATTACATCTAATTATTATTGTCATTTGATGCTGTCTGCCGGCAACCATGCACTGGAGCGACTCATCACTTGACACAGAAAGTTCCCAGTGAGTTAAGGAGTGCTGAGCTTCAGCAACAAGGCTTGCTTGCTGGATGCGTTATGGCCACGGAAACGCTACAAAGGCCCTAGAGCACCTTCAAGTATAAAAGCTGGTGTGCTTAATTTCTGCTAGGTGCAGTGGTCACTCCTACTACTCCTACCTCCCCCACTCCTACCTCAATCCTCTTTTGATAGCTCGGTCCCTTGATGACGCGCTGGACATAGATGTGTGGGACGTGGACGTCTTCTGCTGGGATTTCACCAACCTCCACGATCTCCTCCACCTCGGCAATTGTGATCTTTCCAGCCTTGCACATGGGTGGGTTGAAGTTACGAGCTGTCTTCCTGGAACCGCCATGAGTAAGTGAATGAAAGATGCTGCCAGTACCTAAATTGTCCATTTTAATTGTTACAGAATTTATTATAGTCCATCAGAATTTTAAAAAATCCACATGAAAAATATTTGGCTCAAATTAGGGATTGGATTTTCTTGTAAATGAAACCAGTAAAATTATTCAGGTGCCAGGGCATTTTTTTCTGCAATGCATTTATTGTTCAAATGCAAAATGTGACAGTTTAGCACTGGCATGTATGACAACTTTGCTACAATCCATTCCAAATAATCATTTGCATATAAACATCCCCCATAGCATCTTCTTTGTGACTACACCATGTACACAAGGTTTATTGACATGAATGTGAAGATGTTATAAGATACCTGAAGGAATAAGAAAATGTGTGTTTTTCGCAGGTAATTAAAATTTCTCTTAAGCATTGGGCAGACTGCCAATGTATGGAACGCAGCAATGTACTGTTAAGACACACATTAGAAACCCTGGCTCCTGAGCAATCTGATCACTTTCATTTAGTGGACAAATCTACGGCCTGATCTTTGGCAAATATTTTTCATGCAAACCATTTCTGATAGACGGCTACACCAATAGCTTGTCAGCTCAGTGATTTCTTCTCAGTGTGTGATTAGGTTTCACATGTGCTGTGGCTGCATGTGCTTTAACCTCACTACAAGTTAACGTTGATGTCTTTCAAGTGAACTTTCAAGTTAAAATCTAACCTTTGATGAAGCAGTTTTTTTTAAGTGCTACCTGAATGAAGGAAACAAAAAGAAACCAGCATCATACATTCAGGTGCCACACTCTAACCTGAAAGTGAGGTTGCCAGCCCTGTCCGCTTTCCAGGCCTTGATGAGAGCAAAGTCACCCGTGATTGCTTCCTCCATTATGTATTCGTGCCCATTGAACTGACGACTCTGCAATGAATATCATTGTACACCTCAATCCATGCACCAACAGAGGTTTTCTTAACACTCACTTCGGTGCCCAGGGTCGCCACTGATTTTTCTCAATTATAAGTAATTTCCATTCCAGATTCAGTGCAGGTGGCAGTCTGATGGACATTCTGGATAATTCTCTGCTGTAGCTGGAGGATAGCAGGACTGCAGGGAAATGACAGTGGCAGTTCAGCAGCTGCAAGGCACAGGTGTTGGCAGCCAGTGTGCCAGTATATATCAGTCTCCCAGCCCCATGTGATGTCACAATGCCGACTGGAAGGAAAGTGACACAAAACAGGCCGAGGTGCAACTGGCATGTTATTTTTTTTCTCCCAAATTTATTCATCTTCTCTGCATCAGCAATGCATGGAGTGTATCAAGTGTGTGTGTGTCGCACCAAGGAGTGACCGGTGACTGTACTGCCAGTTAATTTCCGTCTTATTGACTAAATTTCGTGAAGTTTAGCAATTACTTGCACTTGTTTCTCTCCACTGCTTCTCCATCACAGCGCATTCACAGCCAATGTTAAACCACCCGAGAGGGTTGCATCAAAAAGGTGATGCTCATTTTATGGGAATTCTAATACCTTTGCTATCAAGCTACAACACTGTTAAAAGGGTCAGTTGGACTCAATTCCACAGGTGTGTGTGTGTGTGTGTGTGTGTGCATGCATGCACCTACATATGCGTGCCTTTAAAACTAACCTAAGCTATATTGCCACTTAATGCATACAGAGCTACATATGTAAAATTTGGTAACGACAGTAGAGTGGAATTTTGGTGTATAATAATCAGCCACCAAAATAAATATTTTCATAGGCCAACTGACATAGCTGAACAAATTAATAATAATACCAGAACCTTTGACTATTTCACCAGATTTACATTTTGTCACCTTATGCAACAGTAGCACCAAGTTTTAAGCAAATATTCAAAAGAAATGTTACACAAGTCAGTATCATTTTAACTGACAATAAATCTATTTGTTGAAAGTATAAAGACAAATCTCAATGTAGTCCTATTCACTTGAGCAAAAAGGGTGCATATATCCAATACTTTAAAATCAATATTCTGCTGCAAGTAGTATATTGTGCACCTAACCCATATCTTCTGGGCTTTTTGACTGTTAACTGTGACAAAGTCTGCGACTGTGTACAAATAAGTGTTCCTGAATATTGCCTTGGTGTAGTCTCTCCACCACTTAACAAAACTGTGAAAACACATTTCAAAACATTTTATAGTTCTCAGCGAAACTGTCACACACACACTCACACACACACACACACATAAAAAACAAACCAAAACCATTGTGAATAAAAAGTTTAACAAATAATACAATTCACTCTGGATGCAAGACATAAAATCATATACATTTTTGTAACAGAATATTAAACTCATGTAAAGTGAAACTGTATGAAAAACAATTACAGTATATTGCAAGCTTGACAAGCTGGACTGTTACTCAGGCATTTAATAACGGACACTGGATACAGCAAGTGTACTTTAATGTGAAAGAAAAAGGAATCTTGTCAGGAATGTTCTGAGATACATACATGTGTGTCAATTATTAACTGTAAATCCAGTTACATAACACATAATAAGGCAAAGAGCGAAGAGGCGGAAATTGTGCATACTCTGTGGCTTCTGATGAGATTCGGTAAAGGCAATGATGCACTTCATCTTTAATACAAGAAGTCTGGCAAAGCTGAGAAGACTCACATTCAAAGGACTGTTTTTATTTGACATAATTTACCGTGTCTATGTCACTGTCAGTGCAGGCATGCATGTATGCGTGTGTGTGTGCACATGCATGGAATCAGAACTTACAGAAGTGAAAAATATGGAAAATGAAAACATTAAATAGGGTGGGAGGTTTATGGGAGGAATCCCCCCCCCACTAAATAGGGTGAGAGGATTATGGAGCAATCCGCCCCCCCCCCCCCCCCCCCCCGAAAAGCCAGTCTAAGAAATGAAAAATGACACAACACAACAACACATCACTTTGGTTGCACAGCAGGTCCACCAGCACAAGATCGATGTAAAGGATCACACAGAAACAGAGATGGGTAGGGTTGGGTAGGGTTAAAAAAAAAAGAAGCTTGACATGAACTGGCACCACATTAATCATGTCACTGTACACAAATGCCATTCATATTTAGCAAGTATGCCAGTACCACTTACAACTTAGCAATAATGCTGGTTTTCACTTTAAGTCTCCATTACAGCATTAGGTCACAAACAATATCATTTAAATGCCGGTTTTCACTTTAAGTCACCATTACAGCATTAGGTCATAAACAATGTCATTTAAAGTTAAACCTTGTATTGTTGTAACTTTTGTCAACTTGTTTGCCAATGTTACATTGTGTGAAACTGACAATACTGCAGTTTTAATCACAATGACATAATAAACAACAGCATTTTAGACTGCAAACATTTCATTACAACTTCTCACTTCTTTGAATATATATAATTGTATTGTCAGTTCACTTAAAGCTGCAACAATCAGAGACGACATAACATCTGATAAGAATGCGCGCACACACACGCATGCACTCACACACTCTCTTAGTCTTACATTCCAGAAAGCAAACACTGACAGATGCACAACCAGACTGAATAATGCAAACACATAGAATGTTTGCAGAATGCAGAAAACACACTGAACAACAAGATAGCTTCTTAAAAATCAAAACATACACACACATTATGATAAAAAATTAAAATCATTTGTAAACATACACAGAAAGTCAACTGTGATAAATGGTATAAAGAGAAAGGCACACATCTCCATGAATCAAAGTAGATACATGCTGACATTTAGTTTTAAAACACTATCATTTTAAGTTAACACGAAGCTGACACTTGTGACAGCTTTCAAATGTGGATCCAGGTGAAATCTTGAGAGGAGGAGTTAGTTACTGAGAATTAGATATCTGAGGAGGGTTTGTTTACTTACGAAATGTTTAGTACTGCTACAGTCACAATGTCCAGAAAAAATATCCTTTTGAATGCAAGATTAATAGCAACTGAAACCATTGTCCTTTGATCTTTGATGTACTTGGGATGACACCATTACCATGGCTTACACAGTATACATGTATGTACATGTACCATGCATTAACCAAATTCTAGTATTACATGATGTGTTACATAACTATTAATTATTATTATTATGCTGTGCACTTTTTTTCACACTAATCATATTCACAATAAACCATAAAGAAATGAATGGCAGTGCTGACAATAAATTAAATTACAGTATTTGACTTTTTTACAGGAAATAGTGAATACCATCACACATATAAATAATTAGTAATAGTAACTAATACTGTGTTGGATGACAATAACATTCAGTTTCTAGCATCCATCATCCATGTATTATAATCATGAAATGATGATACATTTCAAGAATTATATGACATGCTGCGAACAACTTCAACAAGGGTCATACTAGTATTTACTACATAGTAAAATACATGTACAACATGTATACAATAAACTATGCAGACCATGTCACCAGTGACCATACATTTAGAGTACAGCATGACAATAAACATTTTGGTTTACTGCACTTGTAACAAAAACAAAAGCAAAACAAAGATGTAATTAGTACTACATCATGTACTTGTAGCACATGAGGGTAACTATGAATCACACTTCTGGGAGCTTATTCAAGTTATTGGGCAATAAACATGTAATATCCAGTGACTTGGATGCAAATAATAAACAACCTTGGCAACTCATTTTCTCTAAGATGTAAAAACAGCAGAACATTTATAACTATACTCTATAGTATTAGTATTACCAACACATGTGCCTAACATTTGTATCACTATTAGACTATTACTATTATTAACAGTTAAAGGTTAAATCTACTGATATCATTATCAATTTTGATTTGTCCATCCACAGACTTGGATAGTTGTAGATTTCATGAAAATGAGTTGAAATTGGTAGGCAAATAGTAAATGACATAAATTTACAAGAGCAACTATTCCTCCTTGACAAGTAGACCCCAGGTACTAGTAGAAGTACTTAAGAGTACGATTTAGTACTGTTACAAACTGTAGTAGTACTAAAATATTAGCACTGATTGAACTATTATTATTTTCACAACTGCACACCCAACCAAGAAAATGTCAACCATCACACAGTGATACTGATGCAAAGACCGAAAGAGCCGACCAACAACTCCTTCTTTTCAGAAATATAAGGACAGCTGAAGTTGAATACATAAACTGATAAAGGACTACAAGAAGCTTTCTTTCTTTACTACAGATCTTTCAGTAATTACACAAGATATTTGTACTGATGTGTGGTCAAGAATGAACCTGTGTAAATCACTGTAACTCCACCACACCCCCACCTGAGCCCTTTACAAAGGGCCCACTTAGAAACTTTGAAAGGTCTACAGAACTTACAAAATTCCAAAGTGAAAAAAAAATCCCCCCCCCAAAATCATCCTGACAATGCAGATCTTATCCTCCACACACTCAAGGATCACGTTAATGCCTGTTTTAAAAATGCACATTTCACGCAGTTTTAAATGCCACATACACATTTTCCAGGTTATGTGCAATGCATAAAAATATGCAAACATTGGATGGTTAGTTTCCTAACAAGCCAACAGTAATAATAAATCTAAAGATGACTGCAGTGCCCTCCCCTTGTTAAAGTTACATTTGAACTGTCCTCCCTCCATGCCCTATTTTTTAACAGAAGTAGATGTAGCAACCTATCTAGTATCATCATCAAGCATGACACACAAACAGCAAAAGAGTGTGCTCTCTGATCGGCATGAAACAGAATGTGAAAGCCAAGCAAATGTAAAAGCAGCAGTACTAATTACTACTGTACTAGATATAAATTATCACACACACAATAAATAAATTAAAAGTTGCATCATTTTGCTTCTGTTTTGTTGTTGTCTGGATGTCTTTTTTTTCGATTTCTTCAAAGGTGGCAACACAGAAAGTTATGACACTGACAAATGATGTTGATTCTGACACTGCACTAGAGCTCCTGTTGCACATTTTACCACCACAGCATGTTTTGTCACCATGTGCAGCAATGCCTGCATGTTTTGTCACTAACAAAAGGGTGACAAATTGTGCAACCATTAGCATTGTACCTTTTTAACTTGGATACCAGTGCATATGTACGTTTGTGTGTGTACATGGTAACATGCGCACAAGTGTGTGTGTTGGGGGGGGGAATTAGCCAACTTCAATTATAAACCGATTCTCTACTTTACTTCTATCAGTTCTACTTCTAACACTATTGTGCTGTGAGACACAGTGGGGTGACTTCAATGATTAATTTAAAGAAAAAATATTGGCAGGGTTTTATTTTCAGTAAGTTACTAAGTAAAATTATTAAAAAGGATCAAAGCTGATTAGGGTCAGGAGTGACGGTTTGCAAAAGTCTGTTCACAATGTCCTCATGGTCTGAGAGTGAGGGTAGCTGGGAAAATTAAAATTAACAATGCAGAGAACTTGTAATGTGCCTATTATTAGTATTAATATTAACATTTATTATGCTATAAACTTCACTAGGCATTGTATAATGAAATATTCCAACAAAAAACTGTCATCACACCCCAAATTACTCCACAGTTACCTTCAACCTCATCAAACTACATCAATCATGAATCAATGAATCATTCCATCAAGCATATCCAGAAGGACATACACAACACACAATCAAACCACACAATCATTCAGTCTCTATATAATCATATTTGACGCAGCTCACAAAGCTACAGGAAGCAGTAGCCTTGTAGTCTACTAAAAGCCATACAGAATTTCAGGTTAACACTGGCTGACACAAGAATAATAAAACACAACACATACATGCACCCCACACACACACTGACAGACTATTGTGGTGCTGGCAAAGGAGTAATAAATCATGCTGTGAGCAAACCTTTCAGCACAATTTGTCACATGGTGATGAAAGGTGCTGGAGATGGAGTGACAAAACATGCAGGCAGTGCATCAAATTTGGCACAATGTGCCAGGGTGACAAAAGGTGCTGCTGCAACAGTTCCACTGACCAACATATGCACCAGTGGGTAAAGAATGGGAAAGAAAAATCATGCACTCAAGTTTAACAGCACTGTGAGACACTGAGTGTGAGTGTGAAACCGACTGGTCCGAGTCTCAAAACATAACACATACATGCACGCACACATGTACCCCACACACACAATGACAGACTATTGTGGTGCTGGCAAAGGAGTAATAAATCCTGCAGTGAGCAAACCTTTCAGCACAATTTGTCACATGGTGATGAAAGGTGCTGGAGATGGAGTGACAAAACATGTAGGCAGTGCATCAAATTTGGCACAATGTGCCAAGGTGACAAAAGGTGCTGCTGCAACAGTTCCACTGACCATCATATGCACCAGTGGGTAAAGAATGGGAAAGAAAAATCATGCACTCAAGTTTAACAGCACTGTGAGTGTGAGTGTGAAACCGACTGGTCCGAGTCTCAGACTTAGCTCTGGTGTACTTGTAAACTGTGTATTTACTTACACTGTTGTCAATTGTGTCAGCATAACCTCAGTCACACAACACATGCTGACAATAAGAAAAATAAACTGTACTAAACATAAATCTGAAACACAATGAGGCCCTTGTGCAGAAGTAACTAACAAGGGAGTTAATTAGTGCTCAAGATACATAACACAAGTACAACAAAGACCTGAGCTGCATGCCAGGTGAGTTACCGCAGGCAACTCAGGTCTTTGTTGTTGTACTTGTGTAATATATTCTGAATGCTAATTAACTCCCTTGTTTGTTGATTCTGTGCTAAACATACTACATTACACAGTCCTAACAAAATGCCAGGTCATCCACTTCATTCTTTGTCATCAGACATTTGAAATTGAACCCACTCTTTTACAACTGGAATACGTAGAGTCAGACATTGATTGATTGATGATCACTTATACAGCACTATTCTCCACTATCTTGAGCAGACTCACTGCGCTCGCATGTGGTTCTACATGAGTGACAAGCTTTTTATAACGCGTTTTTTGAATATCCACCAAGTGTACTTACAGCGCTGGCATGGCTGGTGCCACATGAAACTGCAGCCATCTCGGCGCAAGTTCTGTGTACACCATACAACCATGCACCATGTCACTTCATGCAAAGCCACATATGTAAGGTGTATGCGTGTTTAGCTGTAACCTGCCACCTGCACCTTTGGCAGAATAACCTGGATCTTGTACGTGCTACTGCGGTAACATGGGGTGGAACGGATACTGAAATTAGAGTCAGCACAGAAAGTCAACCCTGGAGAAGAAAATTCTCCCGCCGCTCCTGCAGGGATTTGAACCTGCGACCTTTCAGTCACGAGTCCGGCGCTCTAACCACTGAGCTATCCCCGCCCCCATTATTTATGACTTTTGTAACAAAGATGGCCCATTTAATTAAATAATTAAACCATCTGCTTGCTCTTGATCACTCTCATTCAAATTCACATGTTATATTTCAGTAGCAACTCAAGTCTAAATGTCTGGATCTACTTTAACCTCAAGAGCTCTGTGTAGCAACAACAACAATGATGATAATAAGAATGGTAAGAGCTACACCAATGATGCCAAAACAGCAGAATCTCTTCTTGCGAGCTTTTGATTGAGATTCTTTGGCTTTTTTTAGTTCAACTTTTCCAGACTCCACATGAACCTCCACCTGTTCAATGTTAGATTCTATCGAATCTAAAGTTTCACCTTGTTGAGATACCAAAAGATTCAATTCTTTGAATAAAATGTTAACATCAGTGACACTTTTCTCAAGGGCAAGAATGTCCCCATGACGTTCTTCCAACTCTCGCAGTGTTTCCTCTGCATCTTGAACTTCTGAGATGAAGTTTTGGGTGAACACGTTGTAGGAGTCAGTTCCAAGAATTTCATTCACTCGCTCGTCTGTTACTTCTGCTTCCCCTCTTGCATACAGTTGGCGTTTGAGGCGGTCCTTCATTTTGTCTGCATAATCAGACTGGCACTTGAAGAAGTCGTTGGTTGCCACTGCCAACTGAGTGGTGAGTCCGTTAACCTGTTGTTTTGAAACACGCCTGAAGGCCTCATCACTTTTGTTACTGTTGTTGTGTTTTTCCGCTTCGGCCTCCAGCTCTTTGATGTCCTTTCGAATCCGCACACCATCCTGGGTGATCTGCTGAATCAACCCCTCGTAACGCGTTAGGGAACTTTTCTCGGCAAACGGCGAGCTGATCAGGTCCTGCTGCAGTTTTTTCAGTTCGGTAACACGGGATTTGAAGGTTGCCAGTTCCCCATCGATGCGGCTGGCCTTGCTGAGAAAGCCGTTGAGACCTTTCTCCTTCCCACTGTTCGCGTTTTTCATCTTGTCCTTTTTGTCGCCTTTACTCAGTAGCTCGCGTTTGGCCTGTAGCTCGTCTAGTCGGTCTCGCACTGGCATGATGATCGATATGTAGACTATCCCCTCTCTGACGGCAGCAGCTATTTATTACTATGACGTGGACTCAACATCAGCAGAGAAACAGGTCGATTCGACACTTGTTGATCTATCCGCCATGTTCTTTGCGGCAAACATGGCCGACGGGAAACACCAGTCAGAACGGAAACGCGAAACAAAAAGGTAAGTCGCACAAAACTAAATTCAATTTTTGATCAAGCATACACCTTAGTACTAATTCAATGCCACCATAATCATTTATGACATATTTCTACTACATAGTTTTTCAGACCAAGTGCCGATCTGGTCATCTGAGAAATGCGTCCAGTGTACTATTATGACCTGACTCCCCCGCGGACGAAATGAAAGCGTCGGCGATCTAAATTTAGGATGACCTCAAGCGGTGACTCATGCCATGAGAAGGCGTGCCTTCAGACATCCACAAAATTTGATTCAAATAGAAGCCCCCCCCCCCCCCCCCCTTTTTCCCCCCCTTTTTTTCTTTTCTTTTTCTTTCTTTCTTCTTTTTCTCCCATATACACCGTTTCAGTTTTGCAAAATGTACAATAGGATAATATGACCACTGCTGAAAGACCACACTATAAAAAAAAAAAATCTTTTTTTTTTTTTTTTTTAGATCAGTGTGACTACAAAAGTGAGTAGCAGTAATGAAGAATATGAGCCGGTTTGGCCTAGCGGTAAGGCGTTAGGCGGAAGGCCCTCGGTTCGATACCGCTACGGCTCTCCTTTCTCTTCAAAAAGGTTGTGGTTTGTGGACACTGTCTTGTGACTTTGTCCGTCACTTCCTACTGAAACATTAAAATGGCTCTCATTGCTGCCCATCTTAATGCAGGAGTCATTCTGGTGGTGACAGTGTAGCGATAGGTATTATATAATCACTCACCACTGACTAGTGTTTTACTGAGATAACAGTAGCTGCCTAACCCAGTCACACTTATCTGCATTTAGATTTTTTTGAATGTGTATATTTCTTCAGTGATTGTCTTTTATAGGTTGTTGTTGTTGTTTTCTCAGTTGTTGCTTTCTCAGTTGTTTTTGTTGTTTGTTTGTTTTTTCTTTTTCTTTTGAGATTTTTCTGCATTTTGAGAGTGTTAGAGTTTATTGCCTCAGTATCTGCAAGGGATTATTTCCCAGAGCTGAGTTTACTCTGAAATTACCACAAATAATGTTAGTATTATGAACCAGTAAGTGAAACAGCTCAATAAAATATATGCTGACTCAAGTACTGATATAATACTGTATCCAGCGTGCTAGATATAAGATCATATACTGGCGCTACACCGATATGAGCAATAAAATCCATCTCAGAATGGGGCACACCAGCATTTAATTTAGTATCCAGTGTGCTAGATACATGATCATATACTGGCGCAGCACCGATATGAGAAAAAAATTCCATCTCAGAATGGGGCACACCAGCATTTAACAGTCGACTCAATATTTGACAGCCTTTTCCAGCCTATATCTGGCACTGAAGGACTCAGCAAACACAATATACTTTCCACAGATCAGTTCCATAATCATGATAATGACACACCAGAGAACTGGTTCAGAAATAGATTGAATGTATGCTCATTAGTGACAGCGTGCATACTGGTGTCAATGTACATGAAGATCTGCATCGTAAACATACTGCACAGAATTCACATGCTTTGCACATAGTTCTATTACACATGATGTATATTCACCTGTTAAAATCTAATACACACCAAGTGCACAAGCAAACAGATGTAAATATCTTTCAATTCAGGGTTTGAAATGAAAAAAATGTTTCACTGTATACAGCCTCTTCAATGTTCAGACTGAATTGATCTCAACTTGGTGAACACAAAAACACTTTTCAAATAATGGATTTTCAGCTGTCAGAAAGTGACAGTCTTACATTTGTGACCACCATGGATGAAGCTAAAACTGTCTTTGTTTTGACATTGGAAGGTTTGTAACTGTTAGAGAGCAGACTGTGGATGTTGCTAAAAACCAAAACACTGACTGAAACAACACACTGATCATGCTGAAAATCTGCATATGGAAAATAAAATAAAATCCTGGTCAATTACAGTTTACAATTTTTGAAGAGATAATTATGATGCTGTTCAGTTGAGACCACTCAAAAAGCTAATTATTGCCAAAAGCAATGACCCTGTGAAATTGTTCACACCACTAAAAGCAGTAGATCTATACAGTGTGATCCAAGACACTCATATAGTATGTGGTCATGGAGGTAAAAGAAGAACTGTGACAGAATTAGATCTCTTAATTTACCAATATAGCATTAGCAGCCACTCCATCAAGGAATTCTAAACAGTCAGAAGCAGAATCAAGGTAACCTCACTGAATCTGGGATTGGCTCAGGACTTGTGTACAACAGGCCACCTGACCACTTCAGCCAAAAAGCAATGATAGGTGTCCTTTACTAAATTAATACATCCAAAATGTTTCAATACCCATTTGAGTTTTAACATCAACATCACAAATTTTACAACTGTACATGGCACTGACAGGGGAGGGGAGAGAGAGAGACACACACGCACACATGGACACACACACACACACACACACACACACACACACACACACACACACACACACACACACACACACACACACAAGAAGCAATAATAGGTGTCCTTTACTAAATTAATACATTCAAAATGTTTCATTACCCATTTGACAGTTTTAACATCAACATCACAAATTTTACAGCTGTACATGGCACTGACAGGGGAGAGAGAGAGACACACACATGCACACACGCACGCACACACACACACATGTGCACACACACACACACACACACACACACACACACACAAACACACACACACACACAGTATTTTACAGCAAGAAAAGGCCTTAGGGATACAAGTACCAGCAAATAAACCACAGGCTTTTTGAAAATAATAATGGCATCATACAAAACAAACACAAAAACTAAGCCCAGTCTATATGGATAATAATTAGTATCCTGATGGTGCAGTAAGTGTTCCGAATGGAAACACATCACCACAAATCAAATATAATAATACAAGGTTTACTCTCCTTCGGTCTGCTACCACAGCACACTTCAAACTCACTACTGTGGTACGTAGCTGATATAATAGATACAATCATAAAACAGGAAATACAGGCCACAACCTCCCTGCCAAATGTATAACCAAAGAAGCCGTCAGTTTGAGGACCAAACAAACAAGCTTAGTATGATGTGCAACAGAAAAATGGAATTGTTTTGAGGTTTTGGTTTTCAATAAAAAGAAATTTAATTACCTCCACATCAACATCCTCACCTGCCCCAGTGCCCTCCTAACCCCTCCTAATAGAAAACACCACAGGGGGAGAAAAGAATATATATATATATGCAGAAAAATACAGCAGCTACTGTTTCATGACTACTTACCTCCCTTCCCTGGCTGCCCACTTCAATCTGTCCCTCTTTATTGTACTTGATGGGGGCTCCCCCTTCATGGATCAATGTGCCGTAGCCAGTTGGAGTAAAGAAGGCTGGGATGCCTGCACCTCCAGCACGGATTCGTTCAGCCAGCGTCCCCTGTGGAAGTAAGGGATGTATTCTGAGTTGGCCAAAACAATGCCAAGCAGTCAATAAACTATGTACTACTACTAGCTACTTAAAGTGGACTGAGTGCTTATTAAGAGAAGAAAAGGAAAGCAAATTGTATGAAACTGAACAATATCTATTTACAAAAGCCTGACCCTGTTGTAAGCTATAATAAATGTGTTCCTGCATGTATAATTATAGATTTATATACTTAGAAATTAGATGACTGAATTTACCTGAATTATACAGGCAACACGTACATTTCTGTCAGTTTACCATTCAAAAAAATAAAACTGATAAGAACAGAACACAATCAGATTGCACTGGAATCAGATTTTGTACAATGATGGACAATGTGACCTTGACATGGGCTTCTGATTACACCTGAAGCTGTATTTAGTCTACAACTGTAATATTCAGTGTTGATTGTGACTGGCAAGTGTGTAACAATTCATGG
>JABMCL010000714.1:990000-1015000 GCA_018857735.1 Alviniconcha marisindica | reverse complement strand
CCTCCATACCCCCCTTCCCTCCCTCCCCCCATTCCTAATAAGCGTTATGGCTTCTGTGGACGTTAAGCATTACAAGAAAAAAGAAAATAGAAAAAGAAGAAGAAATGAAACAATCATAGCACATAGCACTTAGTAATACATGACATGACAACACCGATGACTGTGATGAATCAGTATTTGACTATATTGTATTATAAAAGAAAGGGAGACTCATGCCCGGCGACGGTACGTGTCAGCTAAAAAGTAGACAAGATACATCATACTCTGTATTCATACCATGACGTTTTGGAATATGAGCATTATTTTTTGTATCTAGTCTGTGGAACAGGCCCAAGGACCAGAGCCGAGCCAACGAGACGTTTTAAAGGGACACAACTGCTAACGTCTACAAAATTCCTGTAAATACCTTATAGCCTCCCTTACTCAAGAGCACCGCTTTCTCTAAAGGCTCCGTCGTCGAGTTTCAAAATTTAATGGCAGTAACTGAGTAGTTTCAGCGAAATCGCACGAACATCTCACAATTATTTGAGGCCGCGTTTCTCTTATAACTGCTCAAAATGCTCACTCCAGCACAAACAAAACTAAAATCGTTCGAATCGTAACGGCCTTAACCACTGAGTCAGTTCAAGTTAATCCGGGGCGACAAATGAACATTGGGGCGACTGACTCGATTCGCAGTTGGGTTCGGGGGTAAGAATTAGTGTTCCAACGGCGGGGTCTGGATGGAGGAGTGCCTGAACTCAGCCTTGGAGTGTTGGGTGGGGATTTAAGTAAATTGACATGGTGCCGCTTAACGTCCTTGACAAGGCTTATTAGGGACGGGGAGAACGGGGTATGGAGGTGGGGGGAGAGGAAGATTATATACCTATCGCTACACTGTCACCACCAGAATGATTCCTGCATATAGCGATGAGAGCCATCTTAATGTAGTTTCAGTAGGAAGTGATGGACAAAGTCACAGTCAGTGTAGTCCACAAACCACAGCCTTTTGAAGAGAAAGGAGAGCCGAAGCCGGTATTGAACCGCCGAGGTCCTTCCGCCGCTTGGCCAACCTAACGCCTTACCGCTAGGCCAAACCGGCTCACAAATGGGGGGGAGTAAGTAAGTAAACATGGTGCTTATCGTCCACAGAAACCATAAGGTTTATTAGGGACGGCCGGGGAGAAAGGGGGGAAGGGGGTATGGAGGTGGGGGAAGAGGGAGAGTATATACCTATCGCTACACTGTCACCACCAGAATGACCTGCGGCATTAAGATGGGCAGCGATGAGAGCCATTTTAATGTTTCATTAATTGTGAGGGACAAAGTCACAAGACCGTGTCCACAAACCACAACTTTTGAAAAGAAAGGAGAGCCGAAGCGGTATCGAACCGAGGTCCTTCCGCTTACCATCCTACCGCCTTACCGCTAGGCCAAACCGGCTCGGCTCTAGGTTCCTGAAAACTGTCAGCTAAAACGAACAGTTTTTTGTTGGTGCTCAGACAGTAGTAAGTTTGTTACAAACAACTCAAATAAAACAAGGCGTGTTATTTATAGCCGCCAACAAAGTTTACATCAGCACAAATAAAACCACAATCGTTTGAATCGAGACGGAACTCTTTTTTTCTTTACCCGGGGTGGATGCGTCTCATGTTTACGCGCGTGCTTTGGCGGCGCCCTAGGTTGCTTCTACAGTCATATTAGTACCCGAACCTTTCGGAGGGCGCTGACCGCGTCGCTGGACAGCTGCGCGGAGGAGATAAAGAGTGGCGTAACTAAATCTGGCAGAGATTGGAGGAAGGTGCCGGAAAACGGTGCTCGGAGTGTGCGGGTGGGGACCCTGACCAGCCAGCTCTTGCTTACCGGAACAGCCAGTGTAGGCACACTGAAAACACGGGCGGTGCGACCAACTCAGTAAAGGGTCATTGACGCTGCCACTTATGTTAAGGATCGCAAAGTAGTTTACACACGACATGCCCGACCTCTTCAGTCGGTCGCGGGGCTTTCTGTGCCCTCACTGTGCCCTCACTGTGCCCTCACGGTGCACAGATGTAGGCCTGTGTCGTCTACAACTGGCCGGGCTCCAGCGGCGTCCAGTCAGTAGTGAGAAAAAGGCCTAACTGACCCGGCCGAGGGACCGCACAACCCCGACAAAAAAGAAGAGAGAAAAAACACAAAATACAAAAACAACAAACACTCAGACAAACAGACAATGTAATAAAACATTCCGTTTTTGTTTGTTTGTTGTGTATCTTTGTGTGTGGGGTGGGGGGGGGGGGCGGGGGGGTGGTGTGTGGGTGGTGTGTGTGTGTGTGTGTGTGTGTGTGTGTGTGTGTGTGTGTGTGTGTGTGTGTGTGTGTGCGCGCGCGCGCGCGCGCGTGTGTGTGTGTGTGTGTGTGTGTGTGTGTGGTTAAGCTGGGCCTAAGACCAGTCTCAGGTCTACAGACGTGTAGGTAAAAACACGAGTTGACAGGCGTCAGACGCCGACGAGACGGTTCGGCTACCCAGTTATGTTGGTATTTATATTCATCCCTGGGATGGCGGCTGTATTACGCAGCTGAAGGCCTACACTTTGTCAGTGTTCCCTTCGTTGCTGGTTAGCCTATGATTGGGGTGACCCGAGACCTGCTGTCTGAGGATGTATGCAGTTTCTGTGCTGGCTTGTAGGCCTTCGTTTCTTTTATCTACTTACCTTTTTATCTACTTTCGCTTGTTTTACCTACGTTTTATTTGTTCTAACCTGGGTTGCTCTCTCTAAAACACAAAATAAAATCCTCTTCAGTTTTTGTTTTTTTTGTTTTGTTTTTTTGTTTTTTAAGCCTATTATCAGTTTCTTCTTTAAAAAAAATTACTGTCCAAATTTCTATCGACATCTATTTTTGTTGTGGATTTTTTTAATGGATTTTTCTCTCCCCCCGTCCTTTATTTATTCGTGTATACATGAGTATTTCGTGTATTAATTCGTTACTCATTAAATTACATTTTTCTGTTTTCATTTTTCTGTTACATTTCGTTACCGATTATCTTTTATCTCGTTATTATTGTATACCGGATTATTGAATTTATGCGTTTATGTTAATTTTTCTCTTATATATTCAACTTTCAGGTCTAACATTAATTTTATTCCTTTCTCTTCAAACAGTAAGTATTCTGGTTATATATTTAAAAAAAAAAAATTTGATTTTTTGTATTACTCTGTGTGTGTGTGTGTGGGTCGGTAGGTGGCTGAGAGGGTGAATGTGTGTGTATGTGTGTGCGTGCGTGCGTGCGTGCGTGCGTGTGTGCGTGCGTGTGTGCGTGGGTGCGTGCGTAACTGAGGGGGTTGGGGGGGGGGGGGGGTAGATGTATTGTTGCATAAATTTATTTATGTATATTTTGTCTAGGTTTTCTGTTCCATTGTTAATTGTATCTCTATTTTTCTGTACATTATAAAAAAAATATTTACTCGTTTCGTCTTATCAAAAAAAATAATTAAGTAATCATTTCAGATTTACTATATTGGTGTAGTTGTATATTGACTTTATTTGTTCATTGGTCATATCGTTCTCTTCTTCATATATTTCTTCGTTGGTTTTGAAAGTTACTTTTGTGTTTTTGTTCCGTTTTTGTTCGAAAAAGAAACTGAAACATGGTAGCGTTTTAAAGCAAAATCCAAACACAAACGAATAAAAATTTAAAAGGATTAGACGAAACACACACACACACACACACACACACACACACACACACACACACACACACACACACACACACACACACACACACACACACACACACACACACACACACAGCACACACAGCACACAGCACAATTTAATGGGACTATACAAACCTGTGCAAGTTTTCGGGGTAAGCCCTTTTTCAAAGCAACAAAACGACAGTTAAATGATGCTTATAAAGTTTTTATTCGGTTAATTTATTATGTCTTTATTCATATTTTATCTGTTTGTTTGTTTGTTGTTCTCTCCTCCGTGCAAGCCCACTTGTCTGTCGTGTAGCCAGTGATTTACTTTATTCTGACCTTTTATTCTTCCTAACTAGGCACTGTTTTTATGCACTGCAGCTGTTTACACTCATTTGGGGAAGAAAGGAAATAAATCATTATTATTAGTATTGTTGTTGTTGTTGTTGTTGTTGTTGCTGCTGCTGCTGTGAATTTTTATGTGTGCAAATAGAAACACAGTTTTTTTGATTGAATTTGTTTACAATTCACCTTGTCTTCTTCTTTTCCGTTTTTGTTTTGTTTTGTTCGTTTGTTTATTTTCGTGCCTGCGTGTGTGCGCGGTGCGTGCCTGCGTGCCTGCGTGCCTGCGTGCCTGCGCGCTCGTGTGTGTGTGCGTGTGTGTGTGTGTGCGCGCGCGCGAGCGCGCGCGCGTGTGTGTGTGTGTGTGTGTGTGTGTGTGTGTGTGTGTGGTGTGTGTGTGTGTGTGTGTGTGTGTGTGTGTGTGTGTGTGTGTGTGTGTGTGTGGTTTCTTCGGTTACTTTTGTCCTTTATTCCATCATTGTTATCTAGCCAGTAATTTTTCCCTTTGTACGTCTCTTTAAAAGAGAGAGAGACAGAGAGAGAGAGTAAAGTTTTATGATGCCTATCAAAAGAAATCCTAGAATTATTTTAGCACATGACGTCAGGATTTTTTCATTCGTTTGTTTGTTTGACTTTGGTGCATATTTATGTCTGTTTTTTATCCAAAGATGTGGGTGCGTGTGCGCGCTGCGGTATGTCAGTGAAGGAGGGAGTTGTGCTTCGTGTGTGTGTACGCGCGAGCGCGCGCGCGTGTGTGTGTGTGTGTGTGTGTGCGTGTGCGTGTGCGTGTGTGTGTCTTTCTTCATTTTAATGCTTTTGTTGTTGTTGTTGTTGTTGTTGTTGTTGTTGTTGTTGTTGTTGTTGTTGTTGTTGTTTGTTTGTTTGTTTGTTTGTTTAAGAGGGGGAAAATACTTTCATCTGAAAGAAAAAGAACAACAACCTCACATTTGATTCACAAACGTAAAATTTCTTCTCGTTACGTAATCAGTAAGTAAATTCAGATGGAGGCGGATAAATCTTAAAACAAAAAATCTCAAATATGCCCCCCTTGTGTCATGTCAGCCATATCTGGCATAGCTGTGTAAGTGTCTCCCAATACCCAAATCCTGTTATCGTGGCTTGTCGGCTCCACCGTGCTTTACGATGACCTGGCCACCTCCTGCCTTTGAACAGGTGTGAAGGATTTGATCCTCCTGCCGCTCGGAGTTCCTATCTCATTCCCAGTCTTTACCGCTGCACCCGCTACTGTTGTTATCGGGATCTGTCACAGCAGTTTCCTTGAACCGATCTTCTGCCTTTTGTTTTTGGCAAATGTTCGAGCTGTGTCAGTTCTCTCTTCTACTGTTGTGTCAGTTCTTATAATAGTATATTTCCATACCGGCGACGGGGTATTATGGATGTTCAAAAATAACAATATACTTTATTAATCCCAGTAGGAAATTAAAGCTGTCGTTCGAGCGCACAACAAAGAACATATCTCAAATCATGAACCACACGCACATGCACACTCTTATACATACGCCCCCTTTCTCTCAATCTGCATACACTAATACTTAGTTATAGCAAACCCAAAATTACCTGGAATAATGCTTTCTCTGTGTCAAACCAAAACGTAAAAACTCTCAAATTAAATAAAAATGCGTGTGTACTTCCCTTAATGTTTTGATGTATAGTTATACAGATGCGATTTTTAAGAAAAATGTAGTCTCTTCTCGGTGCATCGAAATCGGAACATTTCACGGGTGTATCCCTGCAGCACTGCCCAGACGTGGAGGTCAGAGAGGGTAACGCCTTTAAAAGGCAACATTGAGGAAACGTCTGAGAGACGGGAAGCGCGTATGCGCTTTTCCGAGCGCACAGATACTATCTAGAACTGAACAAAGTGGGCGAATCAGCAAGTATTAGAACACTGTTGTTGTGATAATCAGGCGGAAGCACTGTCCATTAATATGTCATATGAAACGGGTATCTGCTACTTTAAGGGATTAACTCAGTAATACCTGGCAGATGGACTCTGTTGCAGTTGGCAATTTCCACAGGAAATGTGACCTGAATTATATATGCAGGAAAATATCTCACTCTGACAATAAAATACGAAAACTCCATAATTATACAAAATAACGCATTTCGCCCTACATTCAGAGCTCTGTGTTTCACGTGCAGAAAAGGTTGCGCACACAGATGTTGACGTGACGAATTTTAAACCAGTTCCCCCGTGCTGCTGGCCTAATGCAGTAATGGTGCAGATTTGGCCATGTCATCGAATCAAAGGACGGTTGACAGCCGCTGCGACACCCGACTGATCGATCTACCCGGATAAAGTGGAGCATTAGAGGTGTGTTTACCCCTATCTCTTACCCGTCGCTGCCGCCAGAACTTGATCCTCAGTATGGTTCCACGTTGGAAAGATAAAGCGGTGTTCTGTTACCGTTCAGGAACTCAGACTTCCTTTCAGCTGATTTGTTTGGGGTTTTTTCACTTGTGATCTGATAGCCTGTTTGTTTCTTAGTCGGTTGATAACTGGTTAGTTAATTGATTCGTTCCTTTCATATCCTTGTAGTATACCTCATTACAGCATCATTTTCATCGTCATTATGATAACCATCATCATAATCGTCATCGTCATGATCGTCAACCACAACAACAACAAAATCAAAATGAATTATTATTCTGGTATTATTGCATGTAATACAACACATACCGTGATACATCAGGTCAGGTCATTTGTTGTTGTTTTGTTAGGTTTTTGGTTGTTGTTTAAAAAAAATATTTAAATTCTGTGTGTGTGTGTGTGTGTGTGTGTGTGTGTGTGTGTGTGGTGTGTGTGTGTGTGTGTGTGTGTGTGTGTGTGTGTGTGTGTGTGTTTGGGGGGTTTCAGACCCAGGTAAAATGGGTTCAGAACTAAATAGTTTGAAACCTCCCCACAAGTGAATAGGACGAGTTTTCCCTGCCTGCCTGTTTCACAGACAGCATGTCGACTTTCAGCCCCAAACAAACGTGACAGGACCTTTGGAAAGAGATCCGTTGTCCCAGACAAACAAAAAGAAATTGTGTGGACGTGACACGTACTGCGTCTGACGGATATCCATCATAGGCTATGTGAACTTTTGTTTTGAAGGGCAACCGCAGGAGAATTTGCTGTGTCAAATATGTAGTGCATATATACGGTCGATTTATTGAGTGCGCAAAAAGCTTCTCCACATTCACAGAACGTGCTCATAGCGTAGTGGGGAAAAGTCCATGTACAAACAAAGGAAAAGATATTTATATCAAAACAACATGAGCTAGAATACACAAAATCCTCACATCGCATCCCCAACGAAGAAGAAAACACTGCATCAAATAATAACTCCAAATAATGTACCAATTTCAATTGTAACGAAACATTTTGCCTGCAAATGATTTTTTTCTCCAAATAGTACACCAATTTTATTTTTAAAAAAATAACGTTGCTTCCATAAATGCAACAAAAAAATAATCTTGTCTAATACTAGCAGATCCGAAGTAAAAATATAAACAACTGTAAAATTATGTTGTACACATACACACGCGCGCGCGCGCGCGCGCACACACACATATGATGGGTATGATTTTACTGCATGTAACAATATAAGACACATTTGGTTAAATACTGATGTTATAACTTCTATTGCTAGATTGATAGTCCTGTTGGTTAATAAATTTAACTTATTGATATATTGATGATGATGATGATGATGATGTGTGTGTGTGTGTGTGTGTGTGTGTGTGTGTGTGTGTGTGTGTGTGTGTGTGTGTGTGTGTGTGTGTGTGTGTGTGTGTGTGTGTTGTGTTGTTGTTGTTGTTGTTGTTGTTGTTGTTGTTTGGTTTAAACAAAATTTTATTCATTCATCGTAATCATAAGCTCAACAAATAAGTGCAGGAAACACAAATTGTTGTTGTTGTTGTTGCTGTTGTTGTATGCTTCTTTGTTGCCTAGATGTTTTTAACTTTGTTGTTGTTGGTGTTGGGGGGGGGGGGGAGATCTAATATCACCTTGCTGTGAACAGACATAAAATAAAATATTGACTTCTCTCTCTCTCTCTCTCTCTCTCTCTCTCTCTCTCTCTCTCTCTCTCTCTCTCTCCGCTAGAGAATTGATGCAAGTGATAGATTTAATTTTTACAGACAATTTAAGACAAATCATGTGCAAGCAGTATATCTTTCAGTTGATGTTAATAAGTATATAAGGAACTCGCTTATTAAGTTTAGATTTGGTGTAAGTCCTATAGTTGTTCATTTTTTGCGATACAAAACGCATGCCTACACAGACACCATATGTCCTTTGTGTAGAGCTGATGTCGAAAATGAAGTGCATTTCACGTTGTGTTGTTCTGCTCTAAAAGATTTACGTCAAAGACTTATACCTGATAAATTTTATAGCCAGCCAAGTTCATTTCGACTTGTTTTGTTACTATCAACTGAAAACAAGGTCATTATTAAGAACTTTGCCATATTCCTGTACTTAGCCTTTAAACGAAGAGAATTCCTATTACGTGAATGATGACGCAACTGTATAGTTAAGTTAGTGCACTTCATGTTTGTGTATATTCATCTACATACTGTAAAAATTCTGGATATATGTGTGATTGCTATTTCTTATGATTTACATGTTCCTCTGAACACTTTGCTAAAGTACAGTTTGCAACTATTAGTATAACCTTTGTGAAGGCCACAGGCCAGTCAAATAAACTTTTGCGTCTTGCGTCTCTCTCTCTCTCTCTCTCTCTCCTCTCTCTCTCTCTCTCTCTCTCTCTCTCTCTCTCTCTCTCTCTCTCTCTCTTGTCATTGCCATACATAATAGACTCGCTTACATTATGTTTTTAATTTATGCATCGAGAAAAACATTTTTCCATCTGAGCTTAAAAAAGCCAAAGTGGTTCCGTTTCCAAAATCTACGGATAAAACAAATCCAACCAATTACAGACCAATATCACTTCTGTCTGTTTTGTCAAAGCTTCTGGGAAAGCATGTGCATATTTACTTAAATGATTAGTGAGAAAAGCGGCAACTCCTTCACCCCTTTCAGTCTGGATTTAGACGTAAATACTCCTGCAGCACTGCACTGGCACGTCTCAAAAATTCTTGGCTAACAGCCATGAATAAGTCTGAGGTGTCTGGAGTAGTATTTCTAGACCTAAAGAAGGCTTTCGAGCTGGTTGATCACGATATCCTATTGAAGAAGCTAGCTCGCCATCTGTCTTAAAAAACTCAAGTTCTCCACCATTTTTTAAATCATATCTTCATAATAGAACGCAATGCGTCTTACTCCTCCAAAGAGTCAGTAAAGTATGGTGTACCACAAGGTTCTGTTTTGGGATCTATTCTTTTTAGTCTCTTTGTCAGTGACCTTCCATTACACGTGAAAAATATATCTGTTGATTGTGACATGCCGGCAGATGACACAACATTGCTCACACTTGGAAAAGATATTCTGCAAATCAGTGGCAATATGCAAGACAGCTTAGATCAGGTATCCAATTGGTGTGATAATAATCATATGGTCATCAATCCTGTCAATCAAAGTCTATGACAATCGCTACCAGACAGAAACACCAGTTGTCACTCTTACCGCTCGATCTCGTTCTAAACGGGGCGAAAATTGATCAAGTGTCAGAATACTGTCTTTTAGGTATAACCACAGACAATAAACTTTGCTGGGACTCACATACTAATTATGTGTGTAAAACAGTTTCAAGATGAGTCTTCCTTCTGTCGAAATTAAGGTACATCGTAGACAGCGACACCAGGAAACTGTTTTTCAATGCCCACATTAAACCTACATTGATTATGCGTCAGTCGTGTGGGACGGATGTAGTGATGTCCTAAAAAAGAGAAATTATCTGCACAGAAGAGCTGTAAAGTCAATCTTTCCAGATACAACTCTAACTACTGACCAGAAATTAAAAGAGATGAAATAATGAGCCTACAAAAACAACTTGAATATAACAAGGGTTTGTTCATGTACAGGGTCCTTAGCAATGAGGCCCCAGAGTACATATCTAACCTGTACACACACACTCCCTCGCGCTATTCCAACTCTAGGAAATATCAGCTTAGTTTGCCTGGGCCAAGGATAGACATATTCAAAACAAGTATATCCTTCTCTGGTGCTCATCAATGGAACAACCTACTTCTGACGGTCAGATCTTGTCAGTCACTCAGCTCCTTCAAGCGTAAACTTTGTGCACACTTTGAAGTAGTTACATAGGATGGATTGTGACATAATACTGCTAGGGAGAGAGAGACAGACAGACTGAGGTTTTCGAGTGATTGTCATTGCAATGACTGGTCATTTGAGACATATTTTATACACCCATAAAACTCCGCCCAACCCTTCCGACTGCTTGTGAGAATGCCTCCCCCCCCCCCCCTCCCCTTTTTTTTCTTCTTTCTTCCTAAACTACAATCCTTGTAAAATAAAGTTTTCGAGTTCGAGTTCTCTCTCTCTCTCTCTCTCTCTCTCTCTCTCTCTCTCTCTCTCTCTCTCTCTCTCTCTCTCTCTCTCTCTCTCTCTCTCCTCTCTCTCTCCACACACACACACCACACACACACCCCACACACAAAACACACACACGCACGCACGCACCCCTACACGCACGCACACCCCACACACACACACACACACACACACACACACACACACACACACACACACACACACACACACACACACACACACACACACACCAGTACAGACACAGTTATACAACCCTAGGTAAATCACACACGAAAAATGCATATTAGATGTTCCAAAGTCATGTGGGGCAGTATGGCATGAAATCCTCAAGGGCCTGTGGGAATAACCCATGTAAAACATTATTATCCTCATGCGTACAAACCATTAGTTTTCTTTCAGACCCGGGCCAAGTCATGCGTCTTAACCCCCGCTCACCCCTGCACATGTCACATACCCGCTAATCTCTCCAGATTAGGAGCAGTCGAGAGAAGGGGCACCACAAAAACAAACAAAACAAAACAAAATGTCCTCAGTTGCAGTTATAGTTTAAGCCAATCCAAGTCCCCGCACTATAACCTTAGGCTCGTCAAGCTTTGATCAGACACACTTATCCGATCCAGGGGCAATTCCCACATTATTTCTACGGGGTTATATAAAATCTCCGAAGGTCCAGCGCGGACAAAAACGCGGGCTTAGTGAGTATTCCCTTTTCCACCTTGGCCTGGATTGCAACGTAATGTTCATTTTAAGCAAATTACCTCCTGCCTGAATCCGGGGATCTGGGGGCGGTGAATGGAAGCCCTTTCAGCCTCGCTATCGCGTCGTTTCAATACTAGGATACACCGTATGGTGCCCAAGATCTCTTTATCTTTCTCTCGCCCCTCTTCGGGATTCGCTCCCTTCACATCCATGCGCTAAAGATCAACGAAGGTCCTTTAGTAGATTTGTCCTCGGAACTGGTGCACACCGTGGGATCAAGGAGAGCCGGCATGAGGGTCGAAACAGCCAGTCTTGACAAGGCTGTGTAGGAGAATGGGATGTTGGGGAGCGGGGATTTTTTGCCAGTGATGCACCGTTCGCAAGGGAATAAAAGGAGCGCGTGCGCACCGTGATCAGCTCCGCTTCGGCTCTCCTTTCTCTTCAAAAGTTGTGGTCTGTGGACACTGTCTTGTTACTTTGTCCCTCACAATTATGAAACATTAAAATGGCTCTCATCGCTGCCCACCTTAATGCAGAAGTCATTCTGGTGGTGACAGTGTAGCGATAGGTATATAATCTTCCCCCACCCCCCAACCCCCACCTCCATACCCCCTTCCCCCCTTCTCCCCGTCCCTAATAAACCTTATGGTTTCTGTGGACGTTAAGCACCATGTTTACTTACTTACGTGATCAACACGTGAGCCGGTTTGGCCTGGCGGTAAGGCTTTTAGGTTGGTAAGCAGACTACGTCGGTTCGATTCCCGGCTTCGGCTCTCCTTTCTCTTCAAAAGTTGTGGTCCATTGACACGTCTTGTGACTTCGCCCCTCACAATTAATGTATCATTTAAATGGCTGTCATAGCTGCAGAAATCATTCTGGTGGTGACAGTGTAGCTTTAGGTATAGTTTCCCGCCTCCCACCGCCTCCTTGGATCATGGTCTGTCTCCCCCCCCCCCCCCCCCCCCAACAACACACACCTCCCTACTCCCTCCGTCCAAGTAGGCTACTTCTCTAGAGACAACTCGGCGTTAAATAAGTGATCAACAACGTGAATGAACGTGATCAACAACGTGAATGAACGTGATCAACAGCGTGAAATCGTCTAACTTCGACTTGGTTTCAATCGTCTTCAAGACAGACATTTCCAAACCCTGCACGTGGCTATATACACGAACAGATTGACTGATCGATTCTTGATACTTGACGACCTGACATGACAAAAAATAATGATATCATGGAGAAAGCCAAGTCAGCAAATCAGAAGCAAAAAAACCTGACTGACTGTTTGCGTCACACTTGCGTTAAGTCACTTGGTTTAAACTAAGTTTATTCAAACATCGCAATCATAAATTCAACAAACAAGTATAGAAAACACAAAAGCATTATGGTTAAGTTACTGTTACCTACATATGGAAATACAGTCACATACACATTTACGATGGCAAGATGGAATTTCCGATTATTGTCACTTCATGGTGGAAGAGAGCTGGGACAACTAAGTTGATAGAACTATAAGAAGGCAAACATTATCGTTATACAGGCAGAAAATCACTGGCAATTACAGACGAGGTGCATAAATCCTTATTCTCACCTACTCCAAGATTAATATCTTAGTACCTGCATTAGTGTAATTATGTGATAGTTCTGAATACTCCGCAGAGTCTCATCAGACACGCTGTTTGTTTGTTTGTTTGTTTGTTTGTTTGTTTGTTTGTTGTTTGTTTGTTGGTTGGTTTTGTCTGTTTGTTTGTTTGTTTGTTTTGGTTGGTTGGTTGGTTGTTGTTTGTATGTTTTTTGGCTCTTAGCTGACGGGTTTCCGAGCAGGTCAGTGGAGGAGAGAGCGGATCGAGTTAAGCTGATGCCATGCAGGCTGGAGTCCAGAAAGTCCTCAAAAACAAGAGGTGAGCGAAACTGCAAATACTGGTTTACGACATTCTTCCTCCGCCCGGAGTGTGGGGTGAGTGTGAGCCGCTCTGGCCTTACACGTATAGTGCGTGCTAAAGGCGCCACTTCCGGCTGGTAAGTGCAGACGGACCCAGGTCTGAATCCGCCACTGTCGTTTGTCTTTGACAATGTCTTCTGATGTCGTCCCCCCCCCCCCCCCCCCCCCCCGCCCCCCCCCCTGCCCCCCCCCCCCCCCCCCCCCCCCCCCCCCCCCCCCCCACCCTAGCAACAAATGAAACATTAAAATGTCTCACACTGCTCCCCTGCTCCCATCAAAATGATGCAGAATCATTCTGGCGATAGCCTAATAATAGTTTCTCTTGCCCCCACCCCTCCTCCTCCTCCTCCTCTTCCTCTTCAACCCTCATGAAGAATTGTTCTGGTGGTGACAGTGCAGCATTAGATATATATAGTCTCTCTCTCTCTCTCTCTCTCTCTCTCTCTCTCTCTTCTCTCTCTCTCTCTCTCTCTCTCTCTCTCTCTCTCTCTCACCCCACCCCCACCCCCACCCCGCCCCACCACCCTTCTCCTCAACCCTCCAACTTTATGTAGAATTTTTCTGGTGGTGACAGTGCAGCGTTAGATGTATGTAGTCTCTGTCTCTCACCCCACCTACCCCACCCCACCACCCTTCTCCTCAACCCTCCAACCGTATGTAGAATTATTCTGGTGGTGACAGTGCAGCATTAGATATAATTATATAGTCTCTCTCTCTCACCCAACCCAACCCCATCCCACCCCATCCACTCTTAACCATCCAGCCTTATGTAGAACTATTCTGGTGATGACAGAATCGCGCTAGGTAGAGTTGAGTCTAGGCCCCACCCCACCTCCCTTCCAAGACAGACTCGCGAAGACCCGTCTGGACGGTGAAGAACGGCAGAAGCCTTCATCGCCAGATCGCTTCTGATCAACATTACTACCTCTACAAATTCCAGAGTGCAGATGGTTCTTGCAGATAACTGGAAACAAACAAAACCTGATCTTTAGTTCGGTGACAGGGCATTAATTGTGGCTTCGGCTCTCCCGGCTTTCTCTTCAAAAAGGAAGTGATTTGTGGACAGTCTTGTGACTTTGTCCATCACTTCCTACTGAAACATTAAAATGGCTCTCATCGCTGCCCATCTTAATGCAGGAGTCATTCTGGTGGTGACAGTGTAGCGATAGGTATATAATCTCCCTCTTCCCCCACCTCCATACCCCCTTCGCCCCCTTCTCCCCGTCCCTAATAAGCCTTATGGTTTCTGTGGACGTTAAGCACCATGTTTACTTACTTAGGTGGAAGGTGTGGGTGGGAGGGGCTTTGGGGGGGTGGGGTATCTTTGTTGTTTCGTTGTGCTCAGCGTCCACATAAAACTTACGGTTTATTAGGGACTGGGGTGGGGAGAGAGGGGAGGGGCAGATGGGAAGGGGAGGGGGAAGGCTGGAAAATGAAGGGGGAGGTTGGGGGGGGAGGTATGGCGGGGCTTTATTTATGGGTCACGAAGGGTTGATGAGTTGCAAAATCGTTCAAGAATCAAGTAACCCCTAATTCGTCCACCTTCAGTTTATCCCGTGTCACCAACGACAGACGTCACTCGGCCCCTTCCACATCGACATCACGCAAGACCTCCACCAGCCATGGAGATGGGGGCCGCCCGGCGTCTCATTCAGCCGGGACGAGGTCGAAGAGACGGTCGTCCCTCAAAAAGTAATTTACTGTGGGTAGCTAGTCGCCGGTCTGGCAGGTAATAAGGCCGAGAGGCAGGTAGTTGATGGAAATGGGTATTAGAAAGCTGTCCACCTAATCCCAACTCGCTCGGGACACCCAGCGGCGGTGGGTAAACCCCGGGCTGGGCCCGACCCGTGTCCGAGGTGGCTGGAGATAAGGCACACGTGTTCCTAAGCCACTGACTCCGCTCAGTTCGGATTGGTCTTCTTGTCTAAGGCCTGGCGGATTTACACGCAGAGTGTTTGTCTCGAGGGTGGCGTGTGGTGTACTTGACGTGGTGCAGACGAGGTGAAACAGAATGGGTGGGGAAGGGGGTAACCGCGGATCGGTGGTGGTGGGAGAGTGGGTGAGGGGGGCGGAGGAGGGCAGTCGAATAGGGAGGTGGGGGATGAGGGATGTAGAAGCACGTGGGTAGGGCAGATGAGCTTGCTTTACTAAATATAACAATAATAAATAATTCTTATAAAGCGCTGTTCTCTAACCAGAGTTAAACTCACCGCGCTGTACAAACATAACAAAAACCACATTAATATACATTTCAGCAAACGAAACCTTAAATATTTTAGTTTACTATTATCGCCTATCAAATATATATGTATATATATATATATATCACACAGACGCTGAGAGTGACATGCAGTGAGACTCCAGTCTCCGCTCGGCCACTCAGATACAACAATTAATAAATGATCTCAACAACAACAACAACAACAACAACACCAAACTGAATCTGTCCTCTCACCACCCACCCCGTGCCTCCTTTTCTTGCCTGGATCTCTCATGTCCTCCCCCCCACCCCCCACCCCCCTCCCCCCACTTCCTACTCCTCTCTCCCTATCCATATACATCCATCTACATTCAACTGCCACACACAGACACACTTTTTTTCAGATTCTACTGGGCAAACAAGGTTTTTAGCTGCGATTTGAACTGGGATAATGCTGGTACATTTCTTAGAGTGGCCGGCAGTGAATTCCAGAGAGATGGTGCCATGAAACTGAAAGACCATTGTACGAATGATTTGAGATTTCACTTTGGACTTTTGAGCAGCTTTTCATTAGAAGATCCGAGAGAGCGAGACGGTTCATAAGTGCAGAGAGATCAAGAAAGATAAGGAGGTAAAAACCCTTCAAAATGGTGGTAAGCAGGCACAGTCCCACAAATCTGCATGTTACGGTACGATTGTTGTATCCGTGTGTGTGTGTGTGTGTGTGTGTGTGTGTGTGTGTGTGTGTGTGTGTGCGTGCGTTTGTTGCGTGTGTGTGCGTTTCTGTCAGTGGACAGTGCGTGTGCGTGTGTGTATAATTAAGTGTGTATTCAGGAGGGCGTGGACGCACGGGGTGCGGATGGAGGTAGACAGTGTGTGTGGCACTTTATGTGTGCGTATGTATGTGTACGTGCCTGCGTGCGTGTGCTGTTAAAAACGCGTGCATGCTGTGGTGCACGACTAACTGATCAGAGCACACGCAATTCCACAAAACTGTCATAAAATCCCACGAACGTTCTACGCTGCCTTCAGCTGTGTTCCATCGCCCCTATATGCCTAACAATAATAACCGCTACATAGTAAAAACACACGGCTCCAGGGGACTCTTGGCGCTTTTTCTTTCTTTCACGACCCCCCCCCCTCCCCCCGGCTCTCTCCCCCTTGGGAGACGGTCATACAGCTAGCTAACAAAGCGCTTTGTTTACTAAGTTATTTCAGACATTTGTCGGGGAATAACCCTTAAAATTTCCAATGTGCGGAATGCGTGTCTCCATGCAATCGCCTACTCACCACCCACTCTCTTGATCTTCACTAGCACTTTCTCAACACGAATCGCTCATCTTTTATGCTCGATTCAACAGACTCCCCTGTTCGCCAGCTTATGCTTCCTCATGCAGATGCCTGCTGCACGCAGAGTCGTAAAACGGCCTTTGCGCGTGGGGTCCAGAGACTTCTGGCTGTACCACCCCATACCTTAGCTGTCAACGGTCGTCGTGGTTTACTGACCACACCATAAACGTGTTTGTGTGTATTTACGTAGGCAGTCGGCGGTGAGTCAATAAGCTACAGGACATTGGCTGTATTCAAAGACGGCTTACGGTTTAGGGGAGACAGAGAGAGAGAGGGGAGAGAGAGGGCATGGTCTGTGTCTTTCATGTGAAAGGAATGTCCTGACCAGGTAAAGGGGTGTGGGTTCTAATATTCATTTGATATGTGTGAGTTCACCATGCAGGCTTTCAAGTTTTTGCTCACAAAAGCAGAAAGGGTATACATCAAACTAATAAAGAACGAGACTGGCCCCCTTCGTGCGTTGGTCAGGTGGTCTTAGTAGCTGTCTGGGTGTTTTTCCATTGAGACTAAACTTTTGTGCAGCACTGGTTGTAGAAGAGCCAAGCCCATCGTTATACTGGCCAACACCCCAGCACTGTGCTGCATTCAACTCAGGCGTTCTCTGACATTTCAGTCAGTCACTGTACTGTCCAGCACTCCAGTTCAACGTTGTACTGGCCGACTCCCTATCTCAGCGTTTCACTGCTCCACATCCTATCTCAGCGTTTCACTGCTCCACATCCTATCTCAGCGTTTCACTGCTCCACATCCTATCTCAGCGTTACCCTGCTCCACATCCTATCTCAGCGCTATGCTGATCGACATCCTATCTCAGCGTTACCCTGCTCCACCTCCTATCTCAGCGTTACCCAGCTCCACATCCTATCTCAGCGCTATGCTGATCGACATCCTATCTCAGCGTTACCCTGCTCCACATCCTATCTCAGCGCTATGCTGATCGACATCCTATCTCAGCGTTACCCTGCTCCACATCCTATCTCAGCATTACCCTGCTCCACATCCTATCTCAGCATTATCCTGCTCCACATCCTATCTCAGCGTTACGCTGATCGACATCCTATCTCAGCGTTACGCTGATCGGAAGTGCGTTACACCACTCAAGACTCAGGCTCAGCGTTACGCTGAAAGACATTCCAGCTCAGCGTTACACCGCTTAACACTCCGGCTCAGCGTTACACTGCTCAACACTCCGGCTCAGAGACTGCTGATCGACATCCCAGCTCAACGTTACACTGCTCGATATCCCAGCTCAGTGTTACACTGCTCGACATCCCAGCTCAGCGTTACGCTGTTCGACATCCCAGTTCAGCGTTACGCTGATCGAAATTCCAGCTCAGCGTTACGCTGCTCGATATTCCAGCTCAGCGTTATGCTGATCGACATCCCAGCTCAGCGTTACACTGCTCGATATCCCAGCTCAGCGTTACGCTGATCGGAAGTGCGCTTGAGTGTTTCCCCAAAAGCAAATCAAGTTAGCAATGCGCTCTGCATGCGACAACAACAACAACAGCAACAACAAAGGCACGTTCCGTGAAAGGAAGGACATTTTAAGCATCAAATTGCAGCCTACCCTTTCTGACACAAATTCGGTAGCCTAGTTGCTGACTGGGATGTACGTGCCACGTTCCCCTCGATCTGCTTAGCCTTGAAGAGGAGTCTGAGTCTCTCATCGAGAAGATCATTGCATTAGGTAAGGCCCAGCACTCTGCGCAAGCGTAAAGACAGAGGGCGCCTTGGATACTGAGGGGTAGTGGGGGGGGGGGGGGTAATCCCCAAGTACAGATTATAATTATTGTGATAATCTTCTTTGTGATCACACTGAGCTGACCACGTGTGTGCTGCTGTGCCCGTGAGCTCACCTTCGCGTGATGGGGACGATACGACATACATCTTGTTGTAAATATCAACCCATCTTGCCCGCCTTGTTTTTATTCTATTCTTGGTGTCTGTTTCTGTCTCCACTATGTCTTTCAGCTATATCTTGCTCTATAAATGTTCCCCCAAATCAGTACTCCGTTTTCCGCTTCATCCTTGTCTGCTTTGATATGCTTTTAACTGTTTCTTACCGGTGAAACTTTCTGTATCAGATCAGTTGGTTTTTTACTCGGTTCTTTGAGCTCGACGTTGAGGATGTTGTTCAATGATGTATCTCTGGATAGCATCTTTGATTATCTGAAAGGGATTTAAAAAAAAGGTTTTTGTTATATTTTGGATATAATTTTGTATTGCCCACTTTTTACCCATTATTAAATTAAAGTGGCCCTCTGCTTTACTGCAGAGAAATAATTATGGTGGTGACAGTGTAGCGTCAGGTTAAGCCCCACCCCCTGCCCCCACCCCACATCCCTTTCCCCTCCCGCCAATCCTGTGATGTCGAATCCTGCCAGTACCTGTCCGGAGACTAGTCGGCGAATGAACGAATAGCAGCCACGTCATTGGTCACTTCGGTTCCTTGCAGGCATATAGGATCATAAGGTAAAGAGTGAGGAGACGGGTCTACACGCAGTTGGTATGCCTACCTGTTTACAAAGTTGTTACCGGTCTGTAAACAAAATGTTGGTGCAGCGGTCGATAGGGTTATATTCTAGATGCATTTCAGCACCGACCATGAGAGGTATTATATGCTTGAAGTGGTCGTTCAAGTGCAGTCGACGACGACGACGACACTATGCATGCACTTCATGACCAACCGCAACAGCAGGCTGGGTTCTGGTTTGCATTGCCTTCTCCGTAATCGATCTTCAGTTTCATCGTCTAATTTCCTCCCGTATGCTCGCACGCAACAATAAGGTGTTTAGCATTTGTTAGCAGCAGATGGACAACTCGAGGCCGCTTCGGGGAAGATCTTAATCCTCACCTAATGTTGTCGCCCAACTATGACTGGCACGCCGACACGTCGAGCAAAAGCGAGTAAATCCCAAACCCTAATCGCGACACTCACCGGCTCTGCTAGCTCGAAACTCGATCCGTGGACCCGTCAGCTGCTTCGCCGTTGAGCACAATGGTGAACACAAGGCTCCCCTGAAATCCACCCCACACACAATTTCTTGTCTTACATGAAATATCGCCGCCTGACAATCGGCGAAGAAGGGCGAAGTGGGTGCGAAACTATCTCCGTGAATAGAATTAAGGGTGTGCGAAAATGTGGATTGAAAAAAAGAGGCCGTGACATGCAACCGTGCACTAGTCAGTTCGGTTACAGAATCACTCCGGGTGGATTCAGGCTGGAAGATGTCAGAGGGCATTTTATGTGGACAGCTCTTTTGGGTGCGAAGAGTGGATTAGATGTGTGTCGATTGACACTGGGGTTAAAGTCGGATGCGTTTGTCAACGAGCACGAATACTTCGGTTACGGTTAACACTTATGATCCACCAACTTACTGTCCCTTGAGATAGAGAGGGCGGGGTGGGGTGGGGGTATACTAAAACAGAATAACGAATGATCAAAGTCCCCATGAAAGGAAATACATTTTGGGGGTGTAAAATGGGGATATTGTAACTTTGTAACTTCTTATGTAAGCATCTATAAAGATGGCATGTGCTGAATCTGAATCCTGGGCTCAGCGACAGTGATGTATTAGAGAAACCTAATAACTCGAGGTGTCCCACGAGCACGGTCTCAGGACGTACCCCAGAGAAGAGTCTGCAGAATGTCTGACCGCGAGAGAAGGCCTCACGTTAAACCCTGAGGACCCGGAAAATGACACTACGAGAGCACCCTATTCCCTTTCAGTTCACCCCAACTTACACCGTGTAAAAATAATAATGAACACGTACATTTGTAATGCGCTCAACGACGACCTTAGCGTTTACAAAAATCTGCTAATCTAAATATTCATCACTTGCACAGTCATATTGATACGTTTACATGCTCGCGCGCGCGCAAACACACACACACACACACACACACACACACACACACACACACACACACACACACACACACACACACACACGATCATGCACACACACACACGCACGCACGCACGCACGCAAGCACGCACGCACGCACACACACACACACACACACACACACACACACACACACACACACACCACACACACACACACACACACAGATGAGGAAACTGGATACTGGTTTTAGTTGGGGTAGAAATAATGTGAAAAGAGGATGGTTTTTAACCCTGTTTTGAAAGACGAAAAAGTTTAACAGTGTCTGAGACCAAGAGGAAAGGAGTTCCAAATGTGATGTCCAAAGTCGGAAAAAGAGCCCAAGCAACGTGTTTTGTGTTTGTATTGTTGGATCTTGAGCATGCGAGAATCAGAAGAGGAACGAAGCGTACGGGACGGAGTGTAGACATGCAGCACTTCAGAGAGGTTAGATGGACCAGAAGCATGCACATTTATAGCACGTAAGTATGTGCATGCAACTGTACATTCAAGCACACGAGAATGATATAAATGATGAAATAGACGGGGGGAAATTCAGACAATTTTTTGTTTATTTTTAAACTTATTCATTTTCCGTGTCTCGACGCAAGGGCGTTGCCATGTTTTGGCCTTGGTTGAGTAAGTATAGCAGTGTTGTATTGAGTTGTTTCACGTTATTCTCGTTCGACTGTTTTCACGGATGTATCGCTCATAAACCGAAAGACTCGGTCAGCCCATTGTTCAAGGCAATTATTTTATTCAGTGTCATGGGTCAGGAAACTTGTGAACAGTGTTTCATGGAAAAATAGCCACCATTTAAAAAAAACTATTACATGTAAAAATCCTGTGGATGAATGTATTCGCGTAAATGATAAACTATTACATCAAGATCCCCCCTTCCTGCGAATGTGATGACCTAAATCTCAATGTCAAATCTACAACGGACAGTCTGTTTATGTGTATGTAATACATTGTCCAATACAGAAGTCCTTCCAGTTGATAAATACCTCCTCGTTTATGAACGTTTCAGCAATAGGCAAGAGAGAGAGTGATCAGGTCAAAGTTGATCTTCTTTACTTTAAAATTGCTTTGAACCACTTTAAACCATCTAATCATATTAATGTCACAAAATCACCAAAGCCATTGACAGAAATCACGAAGCCTAAAAAATAAAAGTTGCGGTGCACTTGATATTGATGCACGAGTCCGACAGGACCCAATCTTGGGTATAGCGTCCGTGTTACATTTTTAAACGTATGGAACTCGCAGACAGTCCCATGAAAATCCACCAGGAGCTGAAGTATGTGTTAGGAACATCTTTTTGTTCATCTGACACTGGTTGATATTGGATCTGATGTTTTCAAAGAGGCAAGAGATACCTCAGAGATATGCAAAGATTTTGGTTTGGAGCACTAAAACCTGCCCTGATTGTTAATACCATTGAGAACATGAGGCATGCAGATGACCCCTATATCTCAGTTCAGGAAATAACTTTGAACTATAGCTGTTACCTTTCACACGGTACAATCCACCGAATTATCCACGAAGTAATCGGTATGAAAAAGATGTGTGCAAAGTGGGTACCCCACTTCCTGACATGATGACACAATGGACAGAGTGAGATGTGCTAAACAGATGGTTGCTATTTTCAAACCGCAAAGGCCCACCCGAACGCTTGATGTTGTCGTAGGAAGTGAAACTTTCATACGCGCCTGTGGCATGTCCTCAAAACAAGCAAACGGTGTGGATCGATGAAGTCGGGGACAGACCAGTCGTTCTCAGACCTGGATTTCTGAGCAAGAAGCGGCTCTTCACTATGTATTTAAACATGCTGGACAGCTGGAGGTCGACATTCTGCCCAAGAAGACTACAATGACCAGCCACCACTACACAGGAACGGTGCTGGCAAAAGTTGTGCCTGTCCAGGAGCCACCAACAAACTTTGGAACCACAAGAACAGTGTCACTCCATAACAAACCTGCTCGCCTGCAAAGCAAGGGCCACAACTTGGGGAAGAAAAATTATAAGTCCTGCTCTATCCACCCTACAGCCCTGACTATATAAGCACCATGTGACTGTTGGCTGCTTTTCTGCCTTCTGCTTTCCGTGGACGTAAAGATTTATTGCACCGTGCTTCGGCATTGGTCACAACTTGTCCCTAATATGTCAACTGACATCTGAGGACATAAAGCATCACTTCATCATCTTGGCTGCTTTTCATAGTTCAGGAGCTGTGTGAGAGTCGAGGTGGCCGTCCTGAGCTGTCCGTCCTAACGAGCTTTCTGGTTTCCGTGGACGTAAAGAATTATTGAACCGTGCTTCGGCATTGGTCACAACTTGTCCCTAATATGTCAACTGACATCTGAGGACATTAAGCAACACTTCACCACCTTGGCTGCTTTTACCCGTCCCTAATACGCCTTATGGTTTCTGTGGCTGTTAAGCACCATGTTTACTTACTTGGCTGCTTTTGGTCCATTTGAGGACATGAAGCCCCACATCATCATCATTGGCTGCTTTTCGTGAGCCGGTTTGGCCCAGCGGTAAGGCGTTAGGCTGGTAAGCGGAAGAACCTCGGTTCGATACCGCTTCGGCTCTCCTTTCTCTTCAAAAAGGTTGGGGTTTGTGGATACTGTCTTGTGACTGTGTCCGTCACTTCCTACTGAAACATTAAAATGGCTCTCATCGCTGCCCATCTTAATGCAGGAATCATTCTGGTGGTGAGAGTGTAGTGATAGGTATATAATCTCCCTCTTCCCCCACCTCCATACCCCCCCAACCCCCTCCGTCCCTAATAAGCCTTATGGTTTCTGTGAACGTTAAGCACCATGTTTACATACTTACTTGGCTGCTTTTGGCTTTGAAAACAGGCCCTGCAGGAAAGAAACTTTTGCGAAAGCAAGAGCTTGCAAGAGCGGTGAATTCATAACTTCATGTCATACGTATACCCTGTGTGGAGCACCACAATTTAACTCCTTCCAAAAAGTGGCTAAAGCGACTGCAACTATGTGTGGACAGCAACGGAGAGCATTACTTTACGCAATCTCTGAAATTTTCGTTGCTGTAAGTCGTTTTGTTTTGTAGCATCACTCGCAGAAATTCTGGACTGCCCCTAGTATTATTTTAGTAACATAAGGAAAGTTCCGTCGGATTTCAACATCCCTTCTGCCACATAGGGTCACCTCAGGACAGCGACGGTGGTGTGGTGGTGGTCGCGGTGCTGGCGATGAAATATAACATCTAAATCTCTCTATAATGGACAAAAATATAACATCTAAATCTCTCTAAAATGGACAAAACCAATTCAAATTAAAAAAAGACAAACAAAAAAAATAAAAAATAAAAAACATATAATTCAGTGTCCATTACTGAAACGTTATTCTAATCTAAAAACTGTAGCCAGCGATGATGACAATGCAAACACTTTGTCTGCATGTATGTAATGTAATCTAATACTAATATCTACCCAGCAGGACTATTCACTGATCAGGTATCCGATGTCAGGGCGTGGTGTGGTCGTGGTTCACCGGAGATCCAACAGACAAACAGCATCGACCAGACACATTTTTCATGACGTCGAAACCAATGCCAGATACATCTCCCAAAACACCGCTACTGGCAGCACCCACAGTGACGAGGCTTCATGCTCAGATAGCGTTGAAACGAAATTGAATCATCTTCCATTAATTCACGTCGTCATTCAGTGCGAACAGGGTTAAATGCACTCGCCTCTGCTGAAGATTCGGTATTCATTATTACTGGAGGGTGCACTGAGTGCATGCGAGACTTCGCTTTGTGCAGCAAATTGTCAGTTTCTTTGTTTTCAACAAGGATTTTCATTGGCTGACGGTGTCGGTTCAGGAGGCTGGATTAGTTGAGACGGCGAAGTATTGTCTTGAGGAGTGGGATTAGTTCACAAGGCAGAATGAGTCTTGACTGGTGTGTATGTTTTTCTGTTTCGTCTATATAAATATAGATAGATATATATATATTGTGTCTGTTGTGTGTGTGTGGCGGGGGAGGGGGATTTTAATTCATCTAGCTGTCTTAATTCTGTGTGTGTGCGTGTGTGTGTGTGTGTGTGTGTGTGTGTGTGTGTGTGTGTGTGTGTGTGTGTGTGTGTGTGTGTGTGTGTGTATTAGACGCGACAGGACGTGTGTTTTTTTCTCTCTCTTTACACACACACACACACACTGGCGCGCGCACACACACAAACACACACACACTGGCGCGCGCGCACACACACACACACACTGGCGCCCCCCCCCCCCCCCCCCCCCCTACACACACACACACACACACCTGCTGTACCGGCAGATGTTCTGTGTTTTTGCAGAAGAACCGAACTGGACGGGGGACGTAGGGGAGGGTGGGGGGGGGGGATCCGGGAAGCTAATTGAAGAATCTCTACCGTTGAAACTCAACATGTCACTCTAC
>JABMCL010000714.1:982500-987500 GCA_018857735.1 Alviniconcha marisindica | reverse complement strand
AAAATGTATGTAATGCAAACCGGCGCGTAGTGATAGACAGAAAAACGACGGCCTCTGTAATTCAAATTCTAACCGTAATGCTGGTTTGGGTACCGGAACGGATGGCAAGCCCCATAAAGAAGCCGTAGAAAGGGGACAACTACAGAGGTGAAAAGGAAAAAACCAGAATGGAGCCCTTGAAGTGGAAGATCGGGAACTTGGCCGTGCAGTTGATCACCGTGGGCGACACGCCCCTCCATCCTTTACGACTGCATGTGCGGCGGCCTTGCTGGCTGACTGATTGCGGTTGTTCTGACTGATGCTGACTCCGCCGGATGATCGGGACTGACAAAAAGCACCTGAATGGTTGGAATATGAAGTCCGTCGTAGACGTCTGTAGTAGACGGCATTGCGGTATTAAAATGAATGGTTGGAATATGAAGTCTGTCGTAGACGGCATTGCGGTATTAAAATGAATGGTTGGAATATGAAGTCTGTGGTAGACGGCATTGTGGTATTAAAATGAATGGTTGGAATATGAAGTCTGTCGTAGACGTCTGTGGCAGACGGCATTGCGGTATTAAAATGAATGGTTGGAATATGAAGTCTGTCGTAGACCTCTTGTAGACGGCATTGTTGTATTAAAATTCACGGATACCACTTAAAGCGAGCATAACAGTTAATACCTGCTGCATAATTAATGTGCGTGGCCGCTCCTAAAATTAATAGGAAAGAAGAAAGAAATGAAAAAGCCAATAATTATTCAGTCAGCCGCAGCCCGTAGATGAATTTGGCGAAAAACAGCTGCATGGCCAGTTCGACAGGCAAGACTGCCCTTTCTCGTAGTGTAGAGATATCAACTGATCTTGCCAATAGTAGCCACATCATCACACTGTTAACTTCTACACGATCTGGCAAAGGGCCACGAAAGACTTTCGAAAGGAAAAGGTCTGCCTGTGTGCTGTTTGTTTGTTTGTCGTTCTTTGCTGTGTTCTGTGTTTTTGTTTGCTTTCCTCTTCACCTTTTGACGATTTTCACGTTGTTGTTGTTGTTTACTTTGTTTCTTTTTTGTGTGTGCTTTTGGGTGGGATATTTTGGGTTTTGTTTTCTTTCGTTTTTTCCGCCTGCTTTTGTTTAACTGCAATTGTACTGTTCTGTTGCTATCAGTTCTTAGCTGCTGAAATGAACATTGTGCGTCTCTGCCGTTGACGACTGATCTGTTTAGATTAGAATCAGAGAGGCATTTTAAAACTGTATCCATTCAATTGATAGAGTGGGGTCTGCTCTATGTTGCCCAGGCTTGGTCAGGCTCTGTGTTGCTCAGGCTTGGTCAGGCTCTATGTTGCCCAGGCTTGGTCAGTCTCTATGTTGCCTGGGCTTGGCCAGGCCCCATGTTGCCCAGGCTTGGTCAGTCTCTGTGTTGCCCAGGCTTGGTCAGGCTCTATGTTGCCCAGGCTTGGTCAATCTCTATGTTGCCCAGGCTTAGTCAGTCTCTATGTTGCCCAGGCTTGGTCAATCTATGTTGCCTGGGCTTGGTGAGTCTCTATGTTGCCCAGGCCCATTACAGGACAGGCTTGGTCAGGCTTCATTTTGCCCCGGTTCTATGTTGCTTCAGCACTGTATGTTGCCCACCGACAGCCGAGAATGCCCACAGTTTGTCTCTTCCTGCGTTACGACTACGGACGCAGAAATTAAGGTCCACTCTGCTAAGAACCCAGACCTGTCGACGTCTCTGTCCTTAAAGCCTGGATGGAGTGGGTCAGAATATAACCCTGGATGTTACACCTACGGCAAGGAATTCTTCCTTTCTAAATTCTACCTTCCTGGTTCATTTAACTTCATTTTCTTTAAATGATCTGGAATCAGAATTTTACTTGTGATTTTATCATGATGAATTGTTTCAGGTATAGCAGTGAGTTGGACATATGATACGATAAAGCGAGTTTTGAACTTGTTGTCGTTTTCGAGTCTAAACATCCCGGTGAAATGTGGTCTAATATATTTAGAGCTAGGATCTGTTGATTAGATACTCTTTCATTCTGACGGAAGATCTGGAGCAGTATAGTGCCGGAGCAACTGACGCCAGACCAACGGAGCTGGGCAACATACCGCCAGGGCAACATGGAAATGAGGCAATAATGACAGAGACAGGGCATCGTGAAAATGAGGCAATCATGACAGAGACAGGGCAACATGGAAATGAGGCAATCATGACAGAGACAGGGCAACATATAGACACGGTTCCGATTCACCAGTACAAGCTGGCGCTGCTGACGTTCTGGCTTTGCCGCAGACTTCATTCTGGGACACCTTTGTCAGTCTAAAAAGTAAGTAGAACGGCGGCGTCGGGCTCAGTGCCATGCGTGCCCTCGCAGTACTTACCTTAACGTTGTTACAGTACTCTAAACGGTTAAGTCCCTCCATTCAGTCACACGTCCTCTGATCAGTCTCGTTTCAGTCCATACCGCCTGCTATCGACTCTTTGATGTCGTACACAGCAGGCAGCGACAATATCTTCTTCTCCAGGCCCGCTTTTATTCAGAAACGTTTACGACTGCCTTTCTATCCCCGAGCGGCCTTTACGAGGCACTGGTGCGACCCAAACACAATTTTCCGGTGGTCAGGAGAAGAAACGAGCAGCGATAACAATGGCGGTCACCGCTGGGGCGAAAATTGGAAAAGTGTGAGTTTCATGATGGTGTTTGTTGACTATAACATTCACCCGTAAAACGGGCTGATAGGGGGTGGAGCGAAGGGCGAAGGGGGGGACGGGGGAGGGAGATCAGTTGCGGGGGAGGGGGGGGGGGCGGGGGGGGGCGTCATAAAATGACCGGGTTTGAGAATGGTCACTGTTACAGCTGACGGAGTGGGTGGCTCGATATATCGGTAACTGGAGCTAGTGTATAGCTATACCGTCCATACTCCACTCAGCGACTACCTAGTGAGCCGGTTTGGCCTAGCGGTAAGGCGTTAGGTTGGTAAGCAGAGGGAGCTCGGTTCGAATCCGCTTCGGCTCTCCTTTCTCTTCAAAAGTTGTGGTCTGTGGACACTGTCTTGTGACTTTGTCCCTCGGCTCTCATCGCTGCCCATCTTAATGCAGAAGTCTTTCCGGGGATGACAGTGTAACGATAGGTATATAATTTCCCTCTCCTCCCACCTCCATATCCCCCCCCCCCCCCCCCAACCCCTTCTCCCCGTCCCTAATAAGCCTTATGGTTTCCGTGGACGTTAAGCATCATGTTTACTTTGCATACTTACTTCAGCGACTGTCGGTTCCTTGAGACCGTATAGGCTGCACTGTCTTCAGTTGATTAGGCCGTATCGATACTCCATTACCATGTAGGAGACAGTCCCAAGACGAACACATGTCTCTTCCGTCGTTCCACTGTTTTGTATACAGGTAATAGCCGTTTGTTCGTTGCTTGGACTAAGTCAATGTCATCCCCCCCCCCTCCCCCGTTTCGTTCCTTAATTTTCATGTTTGTTTGTTTGTTGTTGTTGGTGGTGGTGGTGGTGGTGTGTGTGTGTGTGTTGTTGTTGTTTTGTTTGTTGTTGTTTTGGTGTGTGGTTTGTTTGTTTGTTCTGTTGGTGGGGGGAGGGGTTGTTTGTTGTTTCTGTGTTGTTGTTGTTCTCTATCTCTCTCTCTCTCTCTCTCTCTCTCTCTCTCTCTCTCTCTCTCTCTCTCTCTCTCTTAGGAGCAATTGTGTGCTTTGTTCGAGACGAAGAGGACTGGTGTCAATGTTTAAGAAGCAGACCCTTCAGCGAAGCAGGGTCATAATGACAGAACAGGGGGACGAAGGCAGTTGCGGAGGAACGATGTGGAATGAGACACATGCCGGAGTTTGAACCGGTTTGGCCTAGCGGATAGGATAGGCTCCAAGCAGACAAACCTCGCTTCGATTCCGCTTCGGCTCCCCTCTCTCTTCAAGAGTTGTAGTTGACGGACTTTACAATGACTCACCGCTTACCATTGTAATGCAGAATTGCTCTGGCAGTGTCAGTGTAAAGCCCGTTCTTAAATGGGTGAATGTTTGTTCGCCGAACTACAATTCGTTTCTTAATTGAATTTTTAATTCGCCGAACATTGGTTCGGACAGTTCGACGAACTCGTTCTTAACTGGCTTATAATAAGATGCAAGGTTCGGCCCCAACTTGCGCCGGCAGAAGCGCAGCAGACAGCATGATCCAAAATGTAGGCTAAGTCAAGTCACGAGTCAGTATACTTTAATCATCTCTCACAAGGTAATTCAACTAACTACGATATCAATCTGGATCCCACAGACACGCTGCGCCTCCACAAGTCAGCAAATAGGACATTCCCCCCAAAGCGAGTGAAGTATTGACACCGAAGCGTCATCCTTTGCATTGTTCTTTCTTCCTCATCCACAGGAGAGCTCTGCTCTCAGCCAATCAGAGGCAATGTTTCGTCGAACTGGGCGAATGTTCCCAGAACATGTTGAGCGAAGCTTTTGGACCCCGAATATAGCTTCGTCGCAGTTCGACGAATACTCCCAACTAGGTTCTCGAAGCAATAGTTCGCCCAATTAAGAACCAACTAGGTTCGCCGAATACTCCCAACTACGTACGCCGAATACTCCCAGCTAGGTTCGCGAACAAATGTTCGGCCAGTTAAGAAGGGGCTTAAGGTTGGATTGAATCTAGCTCCTCTTCCTCCACCTCCTGGGCATCTCAGTCCGCGCCAGTACCTCTCCGGAGACAATCCGGCGTTACGTGACCAGTTGTACCAACAACAGTTGAATGCCGCATTACTAGAGCTCACCTCCAACGTGGGTCTATACTTACTGATGATGACAGGACAACAGAATAATGAACACTATCTTGGACAACAAAATAATGAACACTATCTTCTCTTCCTTTGTTTCAGTACTAGTACTTGGGTGACTGAAATGTTTTTAAGGCCAAAGTCAGAAGGGAATGACACTTCAAAATCACAGACGAAATTGGAAATTGGGCCAGAATAAGTGATAATAACTTTTGTGACAACAGAAAATGCACACACA
>JABMCL010000714.1:962500-977500 GCA_018857735.1 Alviniconcha marisindica | reverse complement strand
CTCGTGCATTGTTATAGCTGGGGTCGTCTGCGAATTGTTACAGTTCGAGGCAACACAGTAGGCCGGCATAGTTAACTTTTTTGTCGACCACACGCATACACAGTTTACTGAAGAATCTAAGATGGCAACTGCACTGACTCCCCAGACTGACGTCACTTCCGGGAAAGTCACGTGACTGATGTAGAACCCGAGACTGTAGTCTCGGCCAGCCTACAGAAAATAAAATCGATTAAAAACCCAGTTAAACATTTATTTTTATTTTTTATTTCATTAAATCTGAAACTAGTGACTCATTTGTCAATCATTTCGATGGTCATTTTGCATACTTAAAAACCTTGGACTTTTACTTTAATGATTTCAAATTTGGCACTTTTATTGGTCATTTTCCAAGTGGCAGGCGTGGCTAGTATGGCAGTAAAAGGGTTAAAACAGTATGTTTATAAAATAAATTAAGGGGGGGGGGGGGTTTATGTAGGTTAATCTGAACATGACACTTTCATTTTTTAAACCTCACTCAACGATACCTAGTAATCATTATACTTACGCATTAACTGTGCTATTTTCATTAAACAAAGTCAAGTATTGTTGTGAGTGACCCACAGACGCAGCTTATGGGTGTCCACTTGAATGTGTGCCTTATTCCATTCAACTCGGAAAACGTAAAGCGAAATATGGTTAAAACCTTGCGGCGAAACTTGTGGCGTATGGTGAAACAGGCAGAACTTGTGCTAATCAAACTCCGCAACTATACTTTATACACACATGTGACACTGTAAACCCATAAAGATTTACAACCTCTCCCAAAACCTTTGAACACTTCTGTTATTCAGCCCGTTAATTGAAACTCCGGAGACGATTTAGCGATCGAAGGAACAGAAAGGATACACATAACAATTAAAAAAAGAAGAAAGAAAAAAAAGTCAAGATGAAACATACTTGTCCACGAAAAGCAACACAAGTGGTACGTTCTCAGACTCGAGGGCTGTTCAAACAGGAATCTGTTTTCTTTCTTTCTTTCTTTCTTTCTTCTTTCTTTCTTTCTTTCTTTCTTTCATTTTTTTTTTTTTTTTTTTTTTTTCTCTCCTTTTTTTCACGGAACATTTCTTTTGACAAGAGAACTTCGTCAGTGGCTGAAAAGAATCAGTGAGGTGTCTTGGAAACTTCACAGCGTCCGCGGAACCGGTCGATAAAAAGCGACAACAATAAAAAGCAATTAAGGCTGATTTGACTGCCGATGAAATCGAGTCTATAGGCACAGAGGACACGAACTCAGCTTGTTAGACCACTGAACGATTTTTTTACATTTTTTTTTTTCGTTTTGTGGACACACTTTCTTTTTCTTTTCTTTTGTCATGCCTCGTTAGATGTGAAGTATAAAAATTATGGTCGTTTTACTGATCTCCTTTAGTCGATTGACAGAGGTGTTTAGTGCGACATCGAATGCGCGAATACCCACTCAAGCTGGATATACATATATACATACATACATACATATGCGTATAAGGTATTGTTTTTTTATTGTTGTCGCTTTTTATCGACCGGTTCCGTGGACGCCCTGAAGTTTTCAAGACACCTATACAGATTAAGATTAATTGCAGTATTACTTGTAGCTTGAATACATACACGCGCGCGCACACACACACACACACACACACACACACACACACACACACACACACACACACACACACACACACACACACACACACACACACACACACACACACACACACACACACACACACACACACACACACACACACACACACACACACACACATATATATATATACCCGTGCGGGCGGTTCTAAAATCATACCACACAATAAGATCTCTCTCTCTCTCTCTCTCTCTCTCTCTCTCTCTCTCTCTCTCTCTCTCTCTCTCTCTCTCTCTCTCTCTCTCTCTCTCTCTCTGAGGCGGAAGGAGGGAGCGGAGAAGGGGGTGGGGGTTGACGAGCCATATTCCATATCTCCTGCAATTCTACTCATACGTTAATCAGCAATGAAATATTGATCCAAACAGCGTCGCTTCTTTTGTCCATTTTAACCTTTCCGGCCGAAGCTTTTCCCTGATGATGACAAATTGTCCTGTCATACTTTCTCTTTCTCCATTCTGCGCGAGAAGTCTCAATATAACGCAGCAGTACCATTATAGCAAATCTGGTGGAAAATATTGTGTCTTCGCAGTTGGAGTGTTTCACAGGTGTTGCTTGTTGCTTTCTGTTTTCTGTCTCTTGACACTGTAGGCTGTTTTATACACGGGGTTGGTCTAAAGCATCAGCATCGTCTTGGCGTGATGGACACACCAATCACTTCTGCACTGAAAGAAAAATGTCCTACTGCATTGATGTCGTACGTTGATGTCCAGTGTTGTTAGGGATTTTTATATTAACTGATGCCGATGTCCCCAGAGATGCAATGGTGAGGACCGAAATCCCAAGTGGAGAAGAAAACACACTTAATGCTGTATTGTTAGCACCTGATTGTAGCCGACGAGATGGGGGTGGGGAGAAAAAGTGCTTACTAATAATAATGTACCCTTTTATGTGTTATTTCTCCGATTAAAAAGAACAACTGAAAACATAGTCAAAACAAATTTGCGCGCGTACACGCACATACGCACACACACACACACACACACACACACACACACACACACACACACACACACACACACACACACACACACACACACACACACACACACACACACACACACACACACACACACACACACACACACACACACACACACACACACACCTACGCACGCACACGCACACACGCAAGAGGCGAGATTTCAAAGATGATTTGAAACACTTCGTTTGCTACACTGTTGGCACTCCTTGCAAGAGAGGTTCGGAAGAAAATCTACATAATGCTACACTGTTAACACCCGACTGCAGCCGAGGAGGTGGAAGTGAGGAAGAAAATCTATTTAATCCTGCACTGTTAGAACCAGACTGCAGCCAGCGAGGTAGGGTTGGAGAGAAATATATCTAATGCTGCACTGTTAGCACCAGACTGCAGCCAGCCAGCAATGTAGGGTTGGAGAGAGATATATCTAATGCTGCACTGTTAGCACCAGACTGCAGCCAGGTAGGGTTGGAGAGAAATATATCTAATGCTGCACTGTTAGCACCAGACTGCAGCCAGCCAGCAAGGTAGGGTTGGAGAGAGATATATCTAATGCTGCACTGTTAGCACCAGACTGCAGCCAGCCAGCCAGGTAGGGTTGGAGAGAGATATATCTAATGCTGCACTGTTAGCACCAGACTGCAGCCAGCCAGCGAGGTAGGGTTGGAGATAAATATATCTAATGCTGCACTGTTAGCACCAGACTGCAGCCAGCCAGCCAGGTAGGGTTGGAGAGAGATATATCTAATGTTGCACTGTTAGCACCAGACTGCAGCCAGCCAGAATGTAGGGTTGGAGAGAGATATATCTAATGCTGCACTGTTAGCACCAGACTGCAGCCAGCCAGCCAGGTAGGGTTGGAGAGAAATATATCTAATGCTGCACTGTTAGCACCAGACTGCAGCCAGCCAGCCAGGTAGGGTTGGAGAGAGATATATCTAATGCTGCACTGTTAGCACCAGACTGCAGCCAGCCAGCAAGGTAGGGTTGGAGAGAGATATATCTAATGCTGCACTGTTAGCACCAGACTGCAGCCAGCCAGCCAGGTAGGGTTGGAGAGAAATATATCTAATGCTGCACTGTTAGCACCAGACTGCAGCCAGCCAGCCAGGTAGGGTTGGAGAGAGATATATCTAATGCTGCACTGTTAGCACCAGACTGCAGCCAGCCAGCCAGGTAGGGTTGGAGAGAGATATATCTAATGCTGCACTGTTAGCACCAGACTGCAGCCAGCCAGCCAGGTAGGGTTGGAGAGAAATATATCTAATGCTGCACTGTTAGCACCAGACTGCAGCCAGCCAGCAAGGTAGGGTTGGAGAGAGATATATCTAATGTTGCACTGTTAGCACCAGACTGCAGCCAGCCAGCCAGGTAGGGTTGGAGAGAGATATATCTAATGCTGCACTGTTAGCACCAGACTGCAGCCAGCCAGCCAGGTAGGGTTGGAGAGAGATATATCTAATGCTGCACTGTTAGCACCAGACTGCAGCCAGCCAGCCAGGTAGGGTTGGAGAGAGATATATCTAATGCTGCACTGTTAGCACCAGACTGCAGCCAGCCAGCAAGGTAGGGTTGGAGAGAATATATCTAATGCTGCACTGTTAGCACCAGACTGCAGCCAGCCAGCAAGGTAGGATTGGAGAGAATATACAAGTAGTTAGCACAGACTGCAGCCAGCCAGCAAGGTAGGATTGGAGAGAAATATACCTAATGCTGCACTGTTAGCACCAGACTACAGCCAGCCAGGTGGTGTTGGAAAGAAATATACCTAATGCTGCACTGTTAGCACCACACTGCCGCTGCATGGAGACTGGCAACAAGCATGCTACATTTTAACCCCATGGCTGCCCCAGCCTGTACAATTTCCGGACTGAATGATGCACGATCGCCCCTGCAAACTATCTATTTCCGGTCCTACAACAGCTATTTTCAATGCTATGCGTTTTGCTGGAGATCCTTTCACATGTCAGTGCGGGAAGAAAAAAGAAAGAAAAAAAGGCCGAAGGATTTAAAATTTCACATTTTTATGGGTTGTTTTCAAATGACAACATGGCAGTGAAGGGGTTAATGTTTCATTAATCGTGGAGGGCAAGGTCACAGGATATGTCCATAAACGACAACTTCTGAGGAGAAAGGTCAGCCAATGAAGCAGATTCGGACCTGGACAAGCCTGTTTATCAGCAGAAAGCGAGAAAAGTTCGCCGAATGGTTCAGTTTGTCCCGAAACATTGCTATTTTAAAGAGGCAGCGAAAGCTACAAGCACCCTTTCATTTGCCATTATTGTACGTTCTCCAAGCGCTTGCTATGAAAGAGGCAGGTTCCTTCGTCCACGGTGACTCATCAAGCCAGTAATGAGTTCACCTACCATTGAAATCTGTCAGCTGCTCTATAGCAGAAGGGAATGCTCACTTCAGACACATCCCTGAGCTCCCGTGGGGTAGTATCAGGACAAGTGAAAGTCGATGCTATTCAGTGGTGAAAACAGAAAAAGGACTGAGTGAGTAAGTGAGTGATCGATGAGTGGATGGTTGAATGGATGAATATATGGATGTCTTCAAGTGTTGTTGTTTTTGTTTGTGTTTGTTTGTTGCTGGTTTTGGGGGTGTTTTTCTTTTTTTGGGGGGGTGGGGGGTGGGGGGGGGGGGAAGACCTTTTTAACGCTTCGTATATATACCAACAGCTCGAGGAAATTAGTGACCACCCCACTCCTGTACTTCAGGTGTTTTTTTTGTTTGGTTGGTTTATTTGCTTCTTTCTTTCTTTCTTTGTCATTCTTATTTCAGGATACGTTTTCTCTTCTTTCTTTCTTTTTTTTTTTCTTTCTTTTTTTGGGGGGGGTATTTGTTTGTTTGTTGTTGTTGTTGTTTTGGTGTTGTTGTTGTTGTTTTGTTGTTGTTGTTTTTTGGGGGGAGACCTCTTTAACACTTCGTATATACCGACAGCTGGAAACACGCGTGTGGAAATTAGTGACCACCCTACTCCTGTACTTCAAGTGTTGGTGTTTTTGTTGGTGTTGTTTTGTTTGTTTGTTTGTTTGTTTGTTTGTTTGTTTGTTTGTTTGTGTTTGTTGTTGTTGTTTTGTTTGTTTTGGGAGGAGACGACCTCTTTAACACTTCGTGTATACCGACAGCTGGAAACACGCGTGTGAAAATTAGTGACCACCCCACTCCTGTACTTCAAGTGTTGGGTTGTTTGTTTGTTTGTTGTTTTGTTTTGTTTGTTTGGGGAGGAAGACGACCTCTTTAACACTTCGTGTATACCGACAGCTGCACCTCACCGCCAGGTAAAGAGATCCCAAGGACGACCCCCAAGAGGAGAAGCAAACCAAACAAACATGAGGCGAGGGGGGGGGGGGGGGGCGATACACAGCGTGTCTGCTGCTGAACGCTGCTGGGGACTGTATGGACGTGGGTGTATTGATTAGCCTAGTCTGCTGTAGGCCTACTGTCTGAGACGGTTGCAGCATGGGACGTCCCGGCTCCGACACGCTTTGCAAATGAACGGCTTTGTGTCGTCAGGCTGTGGAAACTCATTTGTATTCGTCTCACCGTGTGCGTGTCACCCGGCAAAATGTATTAGTGTGGTTGATGGGGGTGGGCAGGGGATGGGGCGGGGGTAGGGTAGGTAGTTTAGTGTTGGTATAACTAGAAAGTGCTGCTCAGCTCTAAATAAAACGTCTCTGCCAGTTTCTGCAGTGTTTCGGTCGATTGAGACAGTTGGCACTCCAATGAGTTATGAAAGATTTCTTTACCGATTTCTGCGGTGTTTCACTGCATTGAGACTTCCGACGTTCGTCGCCTGATCTTTTGTACTTGAAATGTATTTTTGTCCGCCTGAATTCATGTCCTCCTCAGCTTGTTCAGGAGGAGCTTCATCCTCAACGTTATCACCACCCTTCTGCTCCGCCTCTAGGCTTCTGATTGGGCGTTAAAAAGAAAGTCGGTGTCTATCTTTTTGCCTCCTTCTCTTCGTCTTCCTCCACCTCCACCTCTTCTTCCTCCACCACCTCCTCCTCCTCCTCCTCCTCCTCCACCACCACCTCCTCCTCCTTTTCCTCTTCCTCCTCTCCTCCTCCATCTCATCTTCCTCCACCTCCTATTCGGCGTCGTTGTCATCCTCCTCCAGCTCTTCTTCCTCCACCACCACCTCATTCACCACCACCTCCTCCTCCTCCTCCTCTCCTCCTCCACCTCTTCTTTCTCCACCTCCTATTTGTCTTCGTCGTCCTCCTCAACCTCCCATTTCTCCTCTTCCTCCTGCAATTCGTCTTCCACCACCTCTTTTTTCTCGCCCCTATCTTCCTCCTCGTCGACCTCTTCCCTTCCTAAATCTCTTCCTACTCCTCCACCTCCCTCTCCCCCCCCCCCCCCCCCCCCCCCCGGCTCCCGCACCTCTTCTTTCTCCTCCTCCACCACTTCTTCTTCGCCCACCATATCTTCCTCCTCCTCATATTCTTCCTACTCCTCCTCCTCCACCTCTTTTTCCTTGCCCATATCTTCTTCCTCATCGACCTCTTCCCTTCCTAAATCTCTTCCTGCTCCTCCACCCCACCCCATCCCTTCTCCCTAGGCCCCTGCACCTCTTCTTCCTCTTCCTCAACCTCTTTCCCATCCTCCTCCTCCTCTACCTTTTTCTTCCTCCTCCTAATCCTCCTCCCTATTCATGAGCATCATCACCATGACACTGAATCATCAGAAGGTATGATACATAGCCTAGGTGTACGCATGCGTCAACTCTATTTTTTCTGTTTGAAAAAAGAAAAAGAAACATGCAGCCACAATCCAACAGCAAAACAAAAAATAATTATACCTAAGCCATCGACAGATAGCATTTCCGTTACTACTCTTCAGACAGTGACACGTTTACCAAATTATGCCTAAATCTTCAACTGATCGAGAGAACAGAAAAAGGGGATGGAGGTGGAGAGAGTGAGTGAGTGAGAGAGAGGGGGGAGGGGGGGGGGTAGCGAAGAGAGAGAAAGAGGGGGTGTGTGTGTGAGAGAGAGAGGGGGGGGGGGAGGAAATAGTTTGTAGTTAGCAATTGAGAGAGAGGGGGGAGGGGAGAGGGAGAGGGAGAGAGAGCTGCTTGAAATGGAGTCTCTACGCGAGGCAAGGTCAACCTCGCGAAAGACTGGCGAACAAAAGCCTCCCTGAGAGCGATGGACTGGGTTGTTCACAACGTCAGCCCGTCTCCCACAACACCAGTGCTCACTCTCAATGCTGGGAGCTCACGGTCGCAGATGTGCCCCGGTCGCTCGGAAAATGGGAATTTCATCAAGTTTTTGTGCGAAAGCGACGTGGAAAAACCTCTGTTGTAACCACGAACACAATATATCAGTGAGGCCGAGCTGGGCTAACGAGCAAATAATCGCTGGAAGTTCTTTCGTCGCCCGGTCCGTCTTTTCAACCCAACCAACGCTTGGTTCTCCCACACCAACAGTCTCGATCAGCCAAGCCTTCAGCATGGCTAGGTGGGTGGGGGGAGAGTGATCTACGACCGGTTGTGTGGAGGAGGGGTGGGAAGTCAGAGAAAGGGGTGGTGGAGGAGCGTGAGAGGGGATATTAAGGATTTTCGAATTCATACGAAGGATCTCATTGATCCGTGTTATCGCTTCTGAACACCTGCGAGCTTTCTTGTCTGGCAGCTATTCCCTCAAATGTTGTTTCTTTTCGGGAGTGATTCCTATTGCCTCCTTGTTTACACACAGTTCGACACTTGCGGAGTTTTTCTCAAACTCGCCACTCGTCTGAGTGTAAAAAGAAAGGATATTTTGTTTGTCAGTCTTCGCTCCGCCAATTTATACATGATCACGAAGTCCTCATGAATGTGTGTACATATTCCATTGACTACAACCACCCTAGTTTCCCTAATCTTTGATTGATGGCACAAGTCATTTCTTATAATGTCTTACTATTAAACTTGATTGTCCCAGTTGAGAACGTTTCCCATGTGAAATTCAGGTCGTCTTTTCCCCTGAGGAAAGCCAGCTAGGACAGGGTCGTGCTATCCAGCCTAGCTAGCAAACAACGTTGATGGGATCTCTGCAGAAGGTTGCCGGGATAGGTTCGTTACTATATTCAGCCTAGCTAGCCGCTAACGTTGGTGGGATCTCTACAGAAGGTTGCCGAGAGAGGGTCGTACTATGTTCAGCCTAGCTAGCTGCTAACGTTGGTGGGATCTCTACAGAAGGTTACTGAGAGAGGGTCGTACTATTTCAGCCTAGCTAGCTGCTAACGTTGGTGGGATCTCTACAGAAGGTTACCGAGAGAGGGTCGTACTATATTCAGCCTAGCTAGCTGCTAACGTTGGTGGGATCTCTACAGAAGGTTGCCGGGTCGGAGTCGCACTAGCCGGGCTAGCTAGCAGCTAACGTTGGTGGGATCTCTGCTGAAGGCTGTCCGGGTCAGGGCTATAAAATTTGGGTTCAAACATTTCCAACTCCTTGGCCGAAGAACAGCAACTGAAACCGTAAACCTAACTGAATTTGTGTGTGTGTGTGTGTGTGTGTGTGTGTGTGTGTGTGTGTGTGTGTGTGTGTGTGTGTGTGTGTGTGTGTGTGTGTGTGTGTGTGTGTGTGTGTGTGTGTGTGTGTGTGGTCATAATATCTTGTCTGTCAATGCACACGAGAGATAGACAGACAAACAGACAGACAGACAGACAGACAGACAGAGACAGCTGGAGACAGAAACGGAGAAACAGACACTAGACTGAGGAGCAGAGCAAGGAAGTCACATTTAGATAGATACATTAGCTCTCACACAGCTGGATCAACGCTCCAGAATAGAATAATATCACTCTGCTCAAAGTGATTTATGCTCGTGTGCGAATCTAACACTAGGCCTTTCTGTCGAGGTTTGGAGAGAGAGAAAAAAGCACACACAAAGACGACCGCACGTTCGTACTGCAACGCAACTCCGACAGGGCATCATATATCAATTTGCGTGGATGGAGGGAAAATTAACTCTTTGATGCCACAATCACCAGTGCAGTATTGACAACCAGGCTTCTCCTCCCAAAGGTCGAGGGCATCTGAATAAACTATAACGCTCGATGGGTCAACTGCAGCAATTGCTTTTTGAACCACTTCACTTTTGCGGGGGAAACAAAATCGTATAACACCCCGAAGAGCAGAGATAAAATATAGCGTTGAACTAATCCAGCTTATTAGTAAAAGAACCATAAAAAGGCACTTCAGATTTTGCGGATGAGCTCGGCAAAGTCTGTTTACAGGGACTTAATATTTCTACCATAAATTTCCACGCTTGTGGACTTGTCGCGACTTCAAGGAAAGTCAGTTTGCTTACTCGGTCTCGTAGCGTAAGTGTTGTGAAGAATCTATAAATTTGCAAATCGCGCTTCTGGTTGTATTTTGAGATTATTCATTGGAGGTCAGTAAGTCTTTGCTGATGACGATGGAAAGTCGGGTACGCTTTCGCGGTTTTTTGTTTGTTTCTTTCTTTCTTTCTTTCTTTGTTGTTGTTGTTGTTGTTGTTTTTTTATTTTTATTTTTTTCTTGGCCCCCTTGGGGGTGGGGGGGGGGGGGTTGTTTGTTTTTCGATTAGTCAAAAGTCATTTGGTAGCCCTTAAAATTGTCATATTTTCTTTTTAATATTATTATTAATAAAACTCGTATATGTATATAAAAATACTGGAATCGGTATACTTATTTTGTATGCTTTTATATTTTTGCATGATTATCGGCAATTTCTTTTCGTTCATTTTCTTTTCGTTATCGTGTGTGTGTGTGTGTGTGTGTGTGTGTGTGTGTGTGTGTGTGTGTGTGTGTGTGTGTGTGTGTGTGTGTGTGTCTTTTGTTTGTTATGTTTTGTCTGTTTCGTGTTTTTGTTGTTGATTTTTTCTTTTATTCAATATAACGAATATAACAAAATTATAGAACATGTCAGTACACCTGTTCCAACAATGGGTAACAGACATATACAAATGTACAGGTTATGCATACATAATAAACAAAAAGGTACAGACATATATAGACAGCCATACAGACAGACTTGGATAAAGTACTTCATGCACAGATATTTGCCTTGCACATTTAATGATTGGCTGCAAGCCACATGTGTATACATTCTGATTTAAATCTAAAATAACTACATATACACTAAGGTTAACAGTTTTCTATTGTCAAAACAGGCTTATAGCAGAGCCAATTCAAGTTAAAGTTTCCAGACAAGCGCTAGCGAGACAGCGCTAAATGTAAAATTTACACAAAACCTTGTATTGTTTGGAACAGTCCGCACTTGTTTGCTGATTTGTCTTCAACCATTGGTATGTTCATTTATTATGTGAGCTTTATTTTCTGATTTATTTGCCATTTATGTAATCACCATTATGTTTGTATTTCTTATATCAAAGCTATCTATTTACAAATGTATTCTTTACTCGCTTCTTTGTGTTTTGCTGGATAAGACGTTTATTTTCATTTATTACGTCTAGATAATGCACATTTTCTGATACTTAGTTGTTCAGTTTTCTTCATAGTATCGGTTAGGTTAAATGTGGTATTATTAAGCTTGTTGAATCATTTCTGTTGGGTCTTTTTCTTTCTTCTTTCTTTCTTTCTTTCTTTCTTTCTTTTTCCCCCCTCCAGTTAAATTCATTAATCAATCTTTGTGTGCCAAACTTGGGGTTTCTCATACTACTATGCAAAAATATTATTACATTTGTTTGTTTGTTTTTTAGTTGTTGTTTTGTTTGTTCGTTTGTATTGTTTTTATGTTGTTGTTTGGGTTTTTGTTGTTGTTGTTGGTGGTGGTGGTGGTGGTGTAGTGGTGGTAGTTGGTTTTTTTTTTTGTTTTTTGTTTGTTGTTGTTGTTTTTTGGGGGGTGTTGTTGTTGTTGTTGTTGTTTTGTTGTTTTTTGTCCTTGTTGTTGCTATAACCATTATATTTGTTTTCCTTCGGTCATTTTTACACCAGCTTATTGGACGGGCTTTTGGAAAAGGGAGGTAGAAAAACTCTTTGGAAGAAGAAGAAGAAGAAGAAGAAGAAGAAGAAGAAGAAGAGAAGAAAGAAGAAGAACAACAAGAACAACAACAACAACAACAACAACAACAACAACAACAACAACAACAACAACAACAACAACAAAGGAAGAAAGGAAGAAAAAGAGAAGGAACAATCGAAGAAACTCAACAACGGTAATTGAGGATGTCCCATTAGAGGATCGTCGTGAGGATACCCTGTGCAGCAGACGGGACGTTAATATCAATGAACTTACTATATATAACCTTTGGTGGAGTTTATGTACCTTGTATTTACTCGCACACCCTAGTTGATCCAAGTCTTTGCTGCTGTGTTTGTGTCTTTCGAGAGCTTTTTGTTTGTTTGTTTTGTTTGTTTTTGTTTGAGACAGTGATATTGTACTTTAAAAACTAAATGAACAAAATTAGAAAACACACACACACACACACACACACACACACACACACACACACACACACACAACACACACACACACACACACACACACACACACACACACACACACACACACACACACACGGGGGGGGGGGGGGAGAGAAGAAAAAATAGAATATAATATTTGTCCAAAATCGTCAAATAAAGTTTTCGAGTTCAAGTTATCTCTCTCTCTCTCTCTCTCTCTCTCTCTCTCTCTCTCTCTCTCTCTATATATATATATATATATATATATATATATATATATATATATATATATATATACCTTGTGTGATATATATATATATAAGAGAGAGAGAGAGAGAGAGAGAGAGAGAGAGAGAGAGAGAGAGAGAGAGAGAGAGAGAGAGAGACCCTCATACGCGCGCTTTCACATACACATTTTCTAATTAAACGAGCCGTGTTACAAAACAAAACAAAAATATCTATCTCTGTTAGAAAATAAATAATTTAAAAAAATAAAAAATAAGATACTGTGTCTAACATTTGGTCGCTAAAATCTCATAAATATTTACCTCATGATACATCTCAACAAATAGCCTTACAAGTGCAACGTCGATGAACAACTCGTGCGATCCTTCCAGTCCAGTCCAGTCCAGGGTTCCATACCAAGTTAGAGCCAGCGTCACCCCGGTGATGCGGAAAGATTGATCCCTCTCGGACAGATAGTCAGCAATACTGGTGATGGCTCTTAATCCAGTGTGCAAGTGGCCAGCCCTTCGGCCCTCAGATCTGTGTGCGCTATCTGTACACCCGTTCGGATTCGATACGGGAAGGATTATCCTGCACTCACGGTCATGTACATGGGAGGGATGGCCAACGTGACAAGGCCGGAATGTGGCCCGGGGACACCCGATACGTCTTGGTCTTGCCCGCAAAACGTGTACATACATCATGTAAACGATATATGTAAAACTAGATATGAAACAGACCGCGTGCTTTACGGCGTGTGTTTTTGTTTTGTTTTGTTTGTTTTGTTTTGTTTTACAATATAATCTCTTCTGTCTTGCTTTCGCCGCACATCTTAACTGACATCTTTTATCAATGTCATTGGGAGGGGGCGGGGGTGGGGGGGGGGGGGTGAACGTCTGCTTTAGAAAGGGTGGGGTGGGGGTGGGGGTACACACCTACAGTTTGTCTCCTTTCTATTTAGCGACAACAGGTTTATCTGAAAAGGTATTTTACCAACTAAAACCAATAACGAAAACGTGCGATGATTCGGAAGTACACTGTGACGGAAAATATTTGATAAATAAATGAATTAATGAAGTAGCGGTAGCTAAAAAAAAAAAAAAATGACAACGTATTCCACGGGCTCAGAACACAGCCCCACATTCCAGGTTGAGAACAGACAACCCCACACTCCAGGCTCAGAACACACCACCCCACATTGCAGGCAGATAACACCCCCACCCCTCACTCCCGGCTGAGAACACACCACCCCACATTTCAGGTAGATAACAGCCCCACCCCGCACTCCAGGCTGAGAACACACAACCCCGCACTTCAGGGTGAGAACACACAACCCCACACTCCAGGCTCAGAACACACCACCCGCACTCCAGGGTGAGAACACACAACCCCGCACTCCAGGCTGAGAACACACAACCCCGCACTCCAGGCTGAGAACACGCCACCCCTCACTCCAACTCAAGAACACACAACCTCACACTCCAGGCTGAGAACAAACAACCCCACACTCCAGGCTGAGAACAACCAACCCCACACTCCAGGCTGAGACCACACAACTCCACACTCCAGGCTGAGAACAAACAACCCCACACTCCATCCAGGCTGAGAACAAACAACCCCACACTCCAGGCTGAGAACAAACAAACCCACACTCCAGGCTGTGAACACACGACCACGCACCCCAGGCTGAGAACACACCACCCCGCACTCAGGCTCGCATCAAGAAACAAGCAAAAACAACAAACAGACAATTCATAATTATTTAAAACAAACAGCGAAAGCAGTCAAAATTGCAGTATCAACAGGAAGAGCATTACTGAAACGGAAGCCTTTTTCTGTTCGGAGTAGTGCGGCCAAAGATGAAACCCAGTTCAGCCCGAACACCTATGAAGAAACTCTGCAATACATTTATGTACATACTTACCTGCACATTCCACAAACGGGGTGCAGTGAGACGCATGCAGACACGTCCAAGCACAAAGCTGAAGCTGCAGAAGAAATATTAGATGAGCATACCAGACACGAACGTGACTTTGATTCATATTCACCAGCATAGGACTGCAGGATTCCAATAGGGACAGTAGCCTGAACAACGAAGAATAGTTAGTTATTAATCAAATTTAACATGTTGTAAACCGGGCAGGGTCATCGGAGGACCATCGAAGACAAAGAAGAAGCAGAAGATTAAAAACGAGAAAAGGGACAAGAAGAAAACAGCAGTAAGTTCTTTCTTTTGTTGGGCTTAACGTCCACAGAGACCACATACGGTCTGTTAGGGATGGAAGTAAGTAAGTAAGCAACATTTCTTTAACTTCCCGTCAACCAAACACAAAAAGGTTCAAACGAACGCTTATTTATTTTGACACGGACACACAGTATGCAAATTTTCGGGGAAATCCCCTTTGTCAAGCCACAAAACGACACTTAAACAACAGATAAACGGTTAAAAACGATCAAAAATGAGAGAGAGAAACTTCTCTTGTTTCGGTTGAGTTTTTGTCGCTTGTTCAGTGCTTCGAAGAACTGAACTTATTCCAAGCACTGAACATGCGACAAAAACTCAACCAAAACAAGATAAAAAATAAAAATAACTGTCTCATTTTTCATCGTTTTTAAACGTTTATCTGTTGTTTAAGGGTCGTTTTGTAGCTTGACAAAGGGGATTTCCCCGAAAATTTGCACACTGTGTGTCCGTGTCAAAATAAATAAGCGTTCGTTTGAACCTTTTTGTGTTT
>JABMCL010000714.1:955000-957500 GCA_018857735.1 Alviniconcha marisindica | reverse complement strand
CTCCGGCACACATGCCGATGTTTTCAATGTCGTCACCGTTTGGAAGGCAAACGCGACTCAGTTAAGGGGACTATTTGTTCATCATACATAATACTATTATAGGGCCCAGTAATTTATCCATACATTTGTTCATTCATACAATTAACAATAAAAAAAAATAAAAAACATTCTCTATCGATTATACATTTATTCGCGTTTTTTCTACTATCTACGCGATCAGCTGTCTTTCCATCGTTAGTGCACACTAGAGATAATATGTTAATGCAAGATACTGAGCACGAGGGGAGGGGGCAGGAGAGGCAAGGTGGTTCAGTGCCATCAAAGTACCGGAATAAAAGAGTTGCCAGTTTAAAATGAATGCGTTCTGCAACAGGAGGCCAGTGGAGTTTCTTCTGGAGAGGTGCGACATGGTCATTACGTGCATGTTTTTTGTTGTTGGTATTGTTGTTGTTGTTGCTTTGTTGTTGTTGTTGTTTTGTTGTTGTTGTTGTTTTTATTGTGTGCTTTTTATTATTTATTTTTTACGTTGGACCAAAACAAAAAATTAAAAAGAAAGAAGAAGAAAATCCGTCTAACAGTGATGTATGGTAGACCCGTCGAAAATGATAGGTAGGCAATCCTAAGATATTCTGATATCCCCTGAGAAAACAAAATCTCTCTCTCTCTCTCTCTCTCTCTCTCTCTCTCTCTCTCTCTCTCTCTCTCTCTCTCTCTCTCTGTCTGTCTGTCTGTCTGTCTGTCTGTCTCTCGTCTGTCTTCGCTCTGTCTCTTCTCTCTCTCTCTCTCTACTCTCTCTCTCTCTCTCTCTCTCTCTCTCTCTCTCTCTCTCTCTCTCTCTCTCTCTCTACACACACACACACACACACACACACACACACACACACACACACACACACACACTGATACAAACACACACACACACACACACAACACACACACACACACACACACACACACAACACACACAACACACACACACACACACACACACACACACACACACACACACACACACAGAAGAGAAGAACCATAATCTTAGTCCCCATCCCGCATACACACACTTACACTTACAAGAAGGTTGAGCAGAGAAGAGAAAACCCTCAACCTCCACCCCACCAAACCCCTCCCTCACCTCCAACCCCAACCCCAACCCCCCGAACCCTACTACATTTCCCGATCCGCAAGGGTCTTCTCCTCAATGACTGAAGAGCACAGAAAGCAAGGAAAGAAAACTAAAACTAAAATCGACTGAAACCACAACTAAACCGTCTTCACTCAAGTTGGTGGCATTTACTAAGAAGGTATATCAGTTCTTTCGTCGGACAATCGCACACACCTGGCCTGACACTTCCAGGACACTTAAAACTCACACCGCGATACTGAGACTAAAATGACTTGTCACTCGTTTTGGGGGTAGCGGGCTTTTTTTGCGTCGTTTTTGGTCTATACCCCCAGTGATAGCTATTCCAGCTGCTTCTCGCTTGCTTCGCGCACACTTGTGAACGACACTGCATTCCGCTTGTGCATTCTTGGCCTTCCGCCGGCGCTGCGCTTGCCCGAAGCGCGCATTGTGCGTCACTGGTACGGCCAGCAGCTCGATCTGCCGTCCTCCTATTTGAGATTGATGAGATTTGAGACTCCGCCTACGTCTAAGTTGATACCCACCCATTTTGTTAAATGCGACGAGGGGACTCTTTTTGGAGCATCTAAGCGCCTCCCATTTTCGCCTCCTAGAAGTTGATATGCTAAACTACAGGTGCTGTTTATTTTTGTTTTGTTGTTGTTTGTTTTTTGTTTGTTTTAAATACAAAATAAAAGGACATGTGCAAAATCGATTTTCGCTTGCTTTGTCTGTGGACTTTGCGTTTTAATTCCGATTTATGTATGCTAACCGAATAGATGTAGAAGAAGAAGAAAAAGAAGAAGAAGAAGAAGAGAGGGAGACAGACAGACAGACAGACAGACAGAGAAACAGAGAAACAGACACAGAGACACAAAGACAGACATAGAGACAGAGAGAGAGAGAGAGTGTGTGTGTGTGTGCGTGTGTGTGTGTGTGTGTGTGTGTGTGTGTGTGTGTGTGTGTGTGTGTGTGTGTGTGTGTGTGTGTGTGTGTGTGTGTGTGTGTGTGTGTGTGTGTGTGTGTGTGTGTGTGTGTGTGTGTGTGTGTGTGTGTGTGTGTTAGACAGAGAGAGAGAAGAGAGAGAGAGAGAATGTGTGTGTGTGTGTGTGGTGCGTGCGTGCGTGCGTGCGTGGTGTGTGCGTGCGTGCGTGTGTGTGTGTGTGTGTGTGTGGTGTGTGTGTGTGTGTGTGTGTGTGTGTGTGTGTGTGTGTGTGTGTGTGTGTGTGTGTGTGTGAAAGAGAGTAAAAGGAGAAGGAGTTTGCGGAGAGAAAGAGAGAGCGGGTGGGAGGGGGACAGGAGCTAGCTATGTAAATTCGGTTATGATTTTGTGATATGTTACCAATATTTGGGCAGTATCCCTCCCTTTCCCTGACTCAG
>JABMCL010000714.1:902500-950000 GCA_018857735.1 Alviniconcha marisindica | reverse complement strand
TCGGTGGGAGATGTGGAAGCTCTCCCTCGCGCGGCGGAGCTACGTCACAGTGTAGTTTCCATTTATGGGTGGTCATTGAGAACGGCTTTGGCTCGCTGTCACTCAAATCGGTGGCGGTGTCTTGCGCGAAGAAAAGGTGTCGAGGAGGTGGTGGCGGTGCAGTGAGGGGTACATGTCCCAGTGGGGTGTTTTCTGTCACTTCTCCCGGCGCTGATCACACACCACCCATCTGCCGTGCTAGACACAAGCAGTGCCTGCCTTAAAGTGCTGTCAGTTCTAGAGAGCCAGCCCAAGTCCAAGCACTGTCTCTTGTGGCGCACTGCTCACAACAGTGTTCACTTTGTATTGACGCGGAACAGGGAAAATTAGCACTTGGTGTTTTCCTGGAGAGTGTGAAAATATTGCGAGGAACAGCGGCAAGCGAGAAACAGAATTGCAGTCTTTCAGATTATGTTGGATTGCATTGTTTTCTTTTCTTCTCATCTTTCCATTGTGAGGAGTACATTTTGTACAGTGTTTGACTTCAAGAAAATGATGTTTATGATCTGTGATCAAGACAGAATTGTCACTTAAAGCAAATTTTCATACATGAAAATTTGCGATTTTGTGATTTGAAACAGATGATTTAAAAAAAAATTTTTTTTTAATCAAGTGTATATTAGCAGCAGTGTGCTCTCCCTTTACATGCTTTCTCTGTAAAAGAGACAAAGCGGACAGCAGTGTTGTGATTATCTTCTCCTTGTCTGTTCTTTAGGAGAGTTGTTCCTGTTTTGTTTTCCTAGAAATGAGTATTAACTTGACACAACTAGCCATGTATCATTATAACTTTTGGCCCAAGGCCTTCTTACCGCCCACAGCTCCAGGGGCTGTAAGAATGGACAACTCATCGTTTGTCCCAAATCCACTGTCGTCGCCGGCACTGATGGTGCTGGCATCCACTGCAGAGGGTCGAGAGGCACCTCGGCTTCCGGCACCACCTCATCCATTCTCCAGTCAATCCTTGGACAAGGATCTGTCTGCTCCCCCACCCCCCTTCAGCAGTGCTGGCTTTGTCTACCGCCCTGGGGAACCATTCCCGTCCCCCCTCTATGCACCCATGCCGCCGTTTGTCCGTCCCAATCTGGAACGAGGTATTGGACTCATTGGCTCAAGCGGCGGTGCATTTCGACACCTAGGTCCACATGAAGGTGTGGAACCCTATCATTCCGCTTTTACACCAGCAAAGAAGTCCAAACTTGAGGATGTGTCCTGTTCATCCACCTACTCCTTGGACAATCATGACCAAGGCTATGACAAGGATGGTGACGGGTCCAGGAAAAGTCGCTCACCATCGGTGAAAGAAGAACGGCCATCCAGTATCAGCTCAGCAGGAGGGGATACAAACTCAGAGATTCACTCAGACAATGGTGACCTCTACGACAGAGGAACACCTGACTCAGAAGGCCGAACTCTGAGAAGTGAGTTATTTGGCTATTAATATTACTTAAGAATCAAAATGTGTGACTACAACTAGTACAAGTGTACCATAATGTAGTACATTTTAAATTTTATTATTTCAGTAATCAGTTTGAATAGTTTTTATGTTTGACGGAGGTTTAGAACGGTTTCATTTCAGGGATTATTTCAAATATTAAATGTTATTACATAATACATGTACTTCACTGTCTTCAGTGCCCAGTGGCTTAGTATATCACCAGATTATATACAGTTAAATGCAATTACTTAGAACTGTAACAGTATTATTAATATTGTATCATTTTTCTTTTGTATGAAGTGAAATTACCAGTAATATTAATAGCAGTATATGTAATTGATCACCTCCGTTAAACAGTTTCCTTTTGATTTTTTATTATATATAATTAGGTCAGAGCAGACTCGAGTCAAACTCAATGGCATTGGCAGTTCTGCCTCAAAAGTGCGCATTGTCTTGTCACATCTTAATATTAGTTATTATATTATTATTAACAAATCTTCATTACTTTAAGTAATTTAACCCTTTAAAAAAAAAAATCAGAATTCTGATTTGGGCAGTCAATGCTGTTGATTTGAAATTGAATATTAAATTATTAATAAGTAATGAGTCAAGCCACAGCCATTTAGTGAGCTATACTATTACCAATCTTTTTGCATAACTTGTAAAAAGAAAGAAAGAAAGAAGGTTTTCTAAATAAAATAAAAAGTAATATATTAATATAATAATAATAATCAGTCTGATTTGATTTGAAAATTTCAACAGCTCTGTTGGGGTATACTTTAGTTAGGACCCACACATAAGACATACTCATAAGTTTATTTGTTAATGTTATTCATGTATTATATAATCTATGAAAACAGTTGATTATTCTTATGAAATAATATTAATTTCAGATTCAAGGCTTGGTTGATACTATGGCCAGTGTGGGTGTTGTATTTTTTAGAATTTGTAAATATTTTAGTCTACAGACTTGTACAAGTTGTGTGGTTAATTAAAGAAAGAAAAAAAAATGTTTATGAGGCTTTAAAGATTTTATATCAGTTTTATGTAATAACTGATCATAATATTACAACAGAATTGTTCAGTAGAGCTTTAAATTAAATTAAATGTCATTTTTATGTTAAAAATTAACTAGTTAATGCTAAAAGTTAAAAAAAAGTAAAAAAATTGGGATCCATCACCCAAATCTTGAACTTCTTGAAGTGGATGATTATGCTTTATAACTTTTACATGTACTGATGCAGTTTACACTAGTCACGGCATCAGTCCTTCTTATTGCTAAGATTCCAAAGTAATACAATTATGAGTGCTTTAGAACAATAAAGCAGCATAACACAAGTGGGGTGGGGGGGGGGGGGGGGGGGTAAAAAGTAAGTTGGTGTTTTACGCCCAGTCAACCAGTGCAGTTATATCGGGGTGTTGGGGGGGGGGGGGGGGGGCGAATAGAACTTTATAGATACTTTATAATACAGAAGTCATATAATTTAGGAGTATGTTTAATTTTCAGATCAATTTAATAATCATTTTAATGTTTCAAGTTGAACATTGTAGAAGTTCTAGAACATGTATTTTCTCTCTCTCTCTCTCTCTCTCTCTCTCTCTCTCTCTCTCTCTCTCTCTCTCTCTCTCTCTCTCTCACACACACACACACACACACACACACACACACACTCACACACACACACTCATACTGTCGCACACACACATGCATACATGGACGCACACACACACACACACACACACACACACACACACACCACACACACACACACACACAGTGGCAGACACTGTCATGTATTCTCTCTCCACACACACACACACAGACACACACACACACACACACAGTGACACACACACACACCACACACACACACACACACACACACACACACACACACACACACACATGCACAGTGACAGTACTGACACACACTGTCATGTACTCATGCACGCATACACTCTCTGTTTTTGTCTTTGTCTGTCTTTCTCTCTTGCGCACGCGTGCATGCACGCACATACACAGACACACACACACACACGTCTGTTAGTGTTACACATGTATGCACACACACACACACACACACACACACACACACACACACACACACACACACACACACACACACCACTGTGCACAGAAGACAGAACTAAGCACAAGCATGGAAAAAAGAGTTAAAACCCCTAAAATGACTAAAACTGGTGTGTGACTCACTGGACTCTGTAGTCTGTATTGCACTCTCCCTGACACTGACAGTGGCACCAGTGACACCAATCCAGATCAGATTTTATACTCAAAGCACTTTACCAAATGATTGTTCTCGCTATTTGGGACAGTTTCAGTTTGCATTTCACAACAAGAAAACGCATAATCATAATAATGTGAAAAGTTTTGAGTTAGAACTAAGACAGCACTCATTTTGTCCATGCATTTGATGTAAGTGTACTGTGTCATGTGCATGCTCTCTCTCTCTCTCTCTCTCTCTCTCTCTCTCTCTCTCTCTCTCTCTCTCTCTCTCTCTCTCTCTCTCTCTCTCTCCCCTGCTCAGAGCCTATTGTTCAACCATGTGCAGTTGTGTACACATGCTGACATAGTCAGTAATTTTGTGCTTTTGACACAAAAGTGGCAAAACTCCCAAAAGACATTAAAGAAAAAGGTTTTTACTCTCATAACTATGCAGTAATGTAGAGATAATTAATAATTATGTTGAAATAACCCTTTCCAGTGGCTTGCTACAATGCTGATGTCAAAAATGCATACTTGTGCAAGCATGCAATTTTTGTGTAGGAATCATGTCCCCAGCAACAGTGTAGCAGTGCACTGATTTTGAACCACTGAAAGCATGGGTAAGTCAGTGTATCACTATCACTGACCACTGTAAGATGTTCTGATTTGTGCACAACAAGAGTATGGCCACTGTCATTCTTTTTATTTGCATATTTTAGACTTGGAGTTGAATTCATTGAAATATTCACAGCAACTGAGCAAGCAAAGAAAAAGTGAATGATAACAGCCTGCGCATGCTCACTTCTGCTAAAACAGTAACAGTGCTATTCAGCATAATTAATAACTATGTGGACATAATTGTAATTATGTACTTTTGATGCAAGTAAGCCATTGGAAGCAGCATGAAGGGCTCATGATTAGTAATTATGTCCACATAATTACTAATTATGTGAACATAGCTGTATTAAGATAATTGATTTTTTTGTTAAGATAATTATGAATTATGTGCTTTTGATGCAAGTAAGCCATTAGCTTTGTGAGTCAACAGCACACAATTAATAATTATGTGCAGGTACAACCACAGGACTATAAATGTCTGTTGCAGTTGTAGTGCTTGCACAATAGCACCAGAGCGACTCTTGGTCCATTGTGTTTTGTGTGAAGATGACACAGTTATCATGCCTCTTAGTAAATGACCACTGTCTTTTAAAAGTGGGTGAAGATCCACTCACCAGCAGGTACTTAATTTAAAATAAAAAAATCACTTATAATATACTTACTGAAGTATTTATCAACATATAATTACTGAAGTATTTATAAACATACATTCGCACAGTAAATTATCTAATCACTAATGTAGAACTTTGCAGGCCTAGGTGAACCGGTGATACATTAGCTTTTCAAGTTGTACCCATAGGCAAACAGGCTTCAGCGCTTTTACAATCACAGTTTCAGTTCCGGTCTTGTCAGCACCTGAGTCCATGGATTGATTTGTCGTTCACCATCGCCACAATTGCTGAATTAGTGCAGCAGCTTGCCCTACACGCTTAGTGAACCAGCAAAAAAAGGGGCCGGCAACACTGCCCAGAAACATTGTGGCGGTTACAGTGACCAGTGTAGCGTAGGCCAGGCTCCCCTTTGTTGTTGTTGTTACAATTCCAAGCTTTCAGCTTACACGAGATTCCCGTCTTGAATTATTGTTTGTTATGCCCTGACAGTGTAATGTATTCTTACGTCATCTCTGTCCCAGTCTGCGTAGGTTCATGCTGGAGTAATCAAATTATTCCCCAGACTTTTTATATTTTTTCTGCTCTTGTGTAACGTTGGGGGGTGGGGGGCAATATCTCTTTTTCAGAACAAGACTGAACAAACAAAAACCGGGGTGTGGGGGGGGGGGGGGAGCGTTATTGGCACACTAATTACTAAGTCAGTAAATGCTTAACAATATATAAATAGGTTCAGAGGTATTCTGATCTGATTATCAATAATATATAATTTCACTCTTTTTTTCCTCCGCTCTCTCTCTCTCTCTTTTCCCCCCGTTTTTCTTTTAGATTAACCAGTTCTGAATCCCAGTTAGGATCGGAATGTGAAAACAACTTTTAGTCTCGGGTTTGAGCAAGTATGAGTTTCTGTGTCAAGCGTGTGTGTGTAAGGGGTGTGTGGGGGAGAGGGGGGGGGGGGGGGTCATTGCATACTTCTTCCACCACAAATCATTACAATTTACATAGTAAAGAACCGAAACTTCAGGGCAGTGCGGTGTGTTCTGATGTGAAACGCTGCATTGATTGAATCAAATATCTTTGGATGTTGTGGTCTAGATACATAAACGCCGGTTTTCATTCATCCCCACCCCCCCCCCCCCCCCCCCCCCGCCCCTCACCCTCCACCCCCTATCCCTCGCAGTGACGCATGAAAGTGGCTCATTTTTGTGTGCAGAGTATAGTCTCCCCCCTTCCCCCAACTCTCTCTCTCTCTCTCTCTCTCTCTCTCTCTCTCTCTCTCTCTCTCTCTCTCTCTCTCTCTCTCTCTCTCTCCACACACACACACACACACACACACACACACACAACACACACACACACACACACACACACACACACACAGTGTTCGATCCCCACCCTTCGGCGGCGTTAAAACACGAAAGTCTAATAGTTAACAACAGCTGAGTCAAAACATCAGTCAACATTGATGCTCTGCGTGGTTTCCAATGACATGACTTCATACTTCAGCTGTTATTATGGTGCTATTACTGTTAAACAGAACACGTCTGTACAGTGCATGTTTTGTGCTTGCGTACTGTGCTGGGGGGGGGGGGGGGGGGGGTAGTATTTATGAGTCTAATACATCAGTGCTGGGCAACATGTGTTACGCTTACCGGCGGTATTATGGTTATCGACATGTGCTCAGATGGAACAAGTGTTGCTGTTTTATAGCACTTGCTGTGTGCTGTTAATCGTGTTCGTAACTATCGTTAATGCTATCTGCCCAGTGTCTCAGAATACCGGTATTGTTTCTGGTCTTTCTGCGCTGCAAAACAACAATTGAGGTATCAACAAAGACACAGTGGCAACAACTTGCACAAGGCCTGTTTTGCCGAAGTTTCTTATCAATAACACTTTTATCAGTAGTTGGTTTTCTTTTTCGTATGTGCTGATCTTTTCCTGTTTGTAAAATTTGGAGCAGCTGATGTTGACAGACTTGTTAAAATAGTTCCGGGTTACGTGTAGTTTAAATTTTGACGATTTAGTTTTGACATCTTGCGTGAGTATTAAAGTGCGAAAGGGTTGTGATTGTTTTGTGTGTGTGTGTGTGTGTGTGTGTGTGTGTGTGTGTGTGTGTGTGTGTGCGTGTGTGTGTGTGTTGTTGTTGTTGTTGTTTTGGGGGGAGGGGGGCACTCGATTTTTGCATTTCAGACCAGTAGTTTTTATTTCGCAGAAATTTTGTTTTGTTTTGGTAGCATACACTTACCAGTTTGTTATTTTGTAGTTATCTTTGCATTGTTGAGAGCATATTAGTATATAATATATATATATATATATATATATATATATATATATATATATATAATATATATATATTATATATATAATAATATAAAAGTGTCACGTCACTCTAAATATGGGGTAGTCTGGATTCGATTTCATAGTTTTCTCAGTACTTTGTCTTGAACTGAGTTGTAGTCTGGCGGAGAGAGAATAACGAAAAGAAATGAAAAAAGAAGAAGAAAAGATTCAGTGTCTAGTCTTTCGACGAGCACAGTGTTAGACCCGGATGTGTCAAACCATACATGTGAAGGATCCTCGGGCGTTTGGAGATCTGCTACGACAGAGGAACTTTTTTCCGGCTATCCAGGTTGCAAACTTAAATGATAGTGATTTCCACGACATCACGATTCAGCCGAATCTTAAAAACAAAGAATGAGTTTCTGACTGTGTGTCTGTCACGCGTTCCAATCCTCGCTTTCCGGCATCCTTCCTCCAAATTCTGCCGTAATTGCTTACCCCATTGAAGGGGCACTAAGTCTTATCTCCTCGCATCTGTCTACTGAAATCGCCATTGTGATTATAACGCTATTCGTAAAACGTGCGAAACGTTTCAGTAATAATTAAAACTGTGGAAACAACATGGCGTCGAAGATCGCATGTAAACATCGAGGTATCCTCCGGTAAAAAAAATTAATTGTGGTGGCGTAGGCAATGTGGGCGAAAGAGAAACGCAGCCTCAGATAATTGAGTTGTGTGTGATTACAAACTTACTGCCATTTGAGCGCCAAGGAGAAACTCGGGTATCTACAGTTTTCGGAGACCTATGGCGTAACCAGTTATGGCAATGACTGGAGGAAGGATATAATCGTAAACGGACGCTTGAAGTACTCGGATGAATCTGTCTGTGTCAACACCGTGAATGGTTTGGCGCTTGACCCGCCGAACCTGTTGAGATGAAACTTCGTGTGAAAATACCTTGGAACACTATACTTTCGCTAATTAGCCCACTAACACTAAAGGTTATGGAAGCGGACGAGTCGCTCTGGGAATAAAGGGAGGGTGATATAAACTTGCAGCGGCCCCGTTTCTCAGCTAGGTCTAATGGTTAAAATCACGCCTTCTTCTTCTTCAACTTTTCTTCGACAGCAGCATCACGGAAACACGAGCAACTTTCTTCTTCTTCTGTGCTGTTACTGTAATAGTATGTCTCTGTGTCAACAATCGCATGCTCGAAAACAGCTTCAGCGCTTCTATTCCTGTGGAACTGGAAGAGCTGTCCGTAACGGGTATTTTGCTGGAACTTAATATAGGGTGCATTTTATTTAAGGATGTCGCTTCTGTGATTTCTGATGGCTGCTGTAGTCACAGAAACACTTCTTGCAAGCGGCCACTAGTTCGTCAGCCCTTCTTTCCCAAGAAAGAGTACCTCCAGTAGCCGCCGTGTGGAGTGTCTGTGCTGGTTACTCCAGGCATCAACTAGCGTCCGACCCCGGTGTCACGTGGGGGGAGTAGGTTGGTAGACGATGCTTGAAGTGTGGGACAAGATCGAAGGGTAAGGAGACCTAAATTTCCCGCAAGGGTGGATGAAGAGATTAAGAAACTGCTGACCCAAACATTTTCTTTTTTGTGATGGCGGTGGGGGTTGGGGAGTAAAGCATTTCAATACACACATGAGGCGATTCGTTACTTTACATGTAACTATTATTAGAGAGAGAGGGAGAGAGACGTCGGCAGTTGAATCTCTCTCTCTCTCTCTCTCTCTCTCTCTCTCTCTCTCTCTCTCTCTCTCTCTCTCTCTCTCTCTCTCTCTCTCTCTCTCTCCTGCTCGCTGGCCAAAGGGCTTTTTTTTTTTTTTTTTTAAGGAGAAGCGGGTATGTGTGTGTAGCATTAAATCAAAAAGGAGCAATATGATTTCACGAGAACGGCGAAAGTTTGCCGCTAAAAACAAAGACAATAATACTGTATGCTTACTGGTAATAATTAATATACAGGAAGTTTATTTTCAAATTATGTATTACGTGGCACGTGAACCTCATCATTGTTGTTGTTTATGTGTGTGTGTGTGTGTGTGTGTGTGTGTGTGTGTTGTGTGTGTGTGTGTGGTGTGTTGTTGTTGTTGTTGTTGTTGTTGTTGTTGTTGTTAAAACAAATTTTATATAATAGTTCTTGCACTTTTTATGAGTTTAGTTTCTTTGGGGTAAAAAGAAAGAATACGACAGCCTAAGACGCGTGCTAAGGTTGTGTCGCTGATGCATGTAGTGTAACATATTATTCAGGCTGAACCAATGCTGAAGTGATCTGGCACAGAAGAGGTTAATAGCCAGTAAACCCTATCAATGCCATCCTATTCTGAAACGCGTGTCTGCGTGAGCGTTTTTACCGAGTCAGTTTATTTAAACCGATGTGGTGCAGTGATTATCTTTCCTTTCTTTGATTATGGCCCTTTGCATTGCACTAAATGCACAACGAACGGGCCCACGCTAACCAAAAAACAATCGTTCTGTTATCGTACGGAACGGAAGCGGTAAAGCAGGTTTTGATTCGACTTTCTTTGCTAATGGTACGGCGTCCGAGCAACTTGATCTGATCGTCCACAGAATGGATTTGTCATCTTAAGAACGTCATCTTTATCTTCTGAAATGCACAACGCGTAAGGAGGCTTTGATATGTCTGCATATCTAACACAGGATCACCTCTCGGGGTGAAAAAAGTGCAGCCGAAGAAGTTCTTTTTTTCTGTCCCTTTCATCTTCTTCCCGTTTCGGGCACCGAGGCGAGTTGTTCGTGGACGTCATAAAGGTGGCCTGGAATGGGGACCGGACATGGACCGGATCAGACCTCAGACAAGAGCGACTGGGTAAAAAGAGCATGCATGGCGTTTTGCCGATGCCGGAAGCTGATAGCATGACAAGTCATTTGAACAAAGCCCATCCCTGTCGATGCTGGACGGGACGGTTTAGGACGGGGGCTCCTGAAAGAACGAGAGATAGCCGTGCGATAGTTGCACAATCCCATCATGCTCTGAGCCTGACCGCCCAGCCGCTGGTCCAGCGGACCGGAGATATCCCGTCAGTGGCGGACCTCAATCAGACCAACTTGTTCGCCAAGTTCTCTTGACACTTATTATTACGGGCGGCCCTTGGAACGAGATGTAGTTGGCCCCGCCACGTCCCCCGAGCTAATCCTGCCTGCACTTGTCTTGTCATTGTTAGAAATTGCTGTTTTAATGGATGGGACGGGACCTGACTCCGCCACTGTTGCATGATGGTCTCGCTCGGACCCCGGATGAAGAAGGGATGGAGCTTGGAGGCGCGCGATTTTGATGGGCTTGTTGGGGGGATCTGCGGCCGTCAGTATTTGCCTATCATCTTGCGATTCATCAGAGGCGGAGCAAAGCCAGAGCATCCTCGCGATGACACGTCTTCTCCGGGGTTGCGGCGCAGCCTTGCGGGGTATTCATGGCGGAGATTAGTGAAAATTGTACGACACTCGTTAGGAGGCGGGCTGCATTACGGCGCTCGCTGCCTCTGGATGTAATGATGAGGGGGAACGGGATCCGATCTACCCAGACCTGATGCATAGAGGGCTTTAGTTTCCGCATTAACTTTCAAATGAACCTGTTGCTCGAGTCAAGCGCCCATCAAATCAGGTCTAACCCCCTCGTCTTTATTCATCTTTAACTGCATTAAGCGGTGTTTTGTCGTTCCCGGAGGCTTTGTTGCGCCAGCTTTTACGACCGCTGTCTCAGGATCGATACGACACCGTAAAAAGTTTTGATTTCTTTGATTGTCGGTGATAGGTTGTGTTGAAGTTGGCTCCCAAGTTTTGGCGTGTAATAAATGGCCGAGTTGACGCTTTGATGAGGCTGGGCTATTTGCCGTCACGGACCACGAGCAGGGGGGGAAGAGAGTTCCGTGAATGGCGCGGAGGAAACCTATTTATTTTCATGTCGCACTCGTACTACGGCCCTGTGAATGCGCTATGATTTAGTATCCAGCTTTATTTGTGTGTATTTCTATTTACTACAATCCGCCGACCGCCCTGCGTGGTGTGGCTGGAGTAATTAAAGCCAGGGTGAAAGGAGCTCCCCGCTCGGCTTTTCCCGAGCAACTGACGAGAGCCGTTTGCTATTTCATTGTAACAAAAGTTAGGTTCCTGCTTTATTGCTAGACTGTTGACAAAGACCTAATACGGCCGAGGCTTCGCCAGCAAAATCATGTTTGCCGTTCAAAACTCCCTTTTGTCGGCCGTTTTTAAGGGACTTAAAGCGGCATTGTCGGGCCCCACTGGCGGGCTGGCATCATTAAGAAAAATCGGGGTGACGGGGGGCCCATCTTTCTTGCCATCAAACAAACACAGAAGCTTCGTCTGTCATTTATCTTCATTATTTGTCAGCCAGCGTGTCAGTTTGTTCATACTTGAGTTTTTCGCCTGTCCACAGCCGGCAAATAGAGTCATTGAGAGACCGCGGAGAATATTCCCAGTTTTGTTCGGCTCGAGTCTTAGGGCCCTTCACAAAGCACTTCCACTACGTCGGTTCCACCCTTTCGCGGGGTTGGGTTATGAGGGGGTGGGAGAGAGAGAGAGAGAAGAGGGGGGAGGGGTGGGGGTTACAGAAAAAGAAACTCCACGAACGGCCAAGCCCTGGAGAAGGGCCACGTCTCGAGCCCTTACCGACATTTATTAACTGCTGTTTCTCCGCGATTTTCCTCTTGACTTCACCGCGGCAAAGGGGCCAGCATATCAAAAAGTGAGCAGCCCGCGATATGAATTTCATCTTCCGATGCACTGTGGCTCGATAACTCGGGACTCCCCAGGGGCTTGGGAGCCCTCCAAAGCCTTGGCGCGAGGGGCTTCAAAGCTTGCGGTGGTCGCCAGCGGAGCTTGGCTCGCCGAAGTCATCACTGCCACTGACAAACTGGTCCAGTTGGGGGTCCTCATCAGGTCCTTTGCGAGTTGTTTACCAGCCCTTCACAAGTCAAGAGAAGCGCCGACACCGTCCACAATGAACCCCGTTTCGCTGCTTTTCTTTTCTAGCGTGACTCTTCATAACAGTCCATCTGAGGCAGCATAATGCCTTCAGAATTAAAGCGCGAGTAGCTGGATTGGTGTTTGTGGGATGTTGTCGCAGCATGTCCCAGGGGAGTGTTAAATACGTAGTAGTCCTAAAAAGCGGTTGGAGGACGACTGAACGAAATAGGTAAAGCAATGATGTAAAACTACGGGAGTAAAGAACCAAACGAGAAGCTAGTACTGTATAGAGTACGTGTATATAAAATACAGATATTAGTATTTGAAATTCGTTGACAGAACTTTAGTTCTCTCTCTCTCTCTCTCTCTCTCTCTCTCTCTCTCTCTCTCTCTCTCTCTCTCTCTCTCTCTCTCTCTCTCTCTCTCTCTCGCTGGTTTTGAAGGGGCGGGGGTTCTTTGCAACACTAATCACTTGATTACAGGACTGATCAAACACTGGAGTGTAAAACAACTTACTGTGGCTACTTATATTACTTATGAATATTGATGACTTGTAAAATATTCTTTACTTCGCCCTGATATGGCCTGTGCCAAGGATTAAGCGTTACAAAAAACTACAAAAAGAGCAAAAACAAAAAAAACTTCTTCTTTTTGTACTGACTTAATTCAAACCCAAGTACCGGTCTAGACAGAGAAAGACAATGCGACGATGTGCTGTTTTTCTTGAGCATTTTACGGGGTTTTGCTTCATGTTTGTGTTACAGTTAGGAACTTGCTGCCCCGTCGCCAGGGTTAGAACTAGAAGGTCCGCCCTTCCAACGTCCAGCCCTGGTCGCTTTGTCGGCTTCATTATGACTTGTGAGATGCGGACATTAATTCCAGACCTAATTAAGCCGGACACACCCTAGTTGTTAAAAGAGTGGTGAGGACTCTGGGCTGATTGTATCTGCTGTGCTAGTGCCGACATAATCCCTCAATCTGGCGACCGGCCGATACGGGGGTACGGGTGTTGCCCCCTTCCCCCCTCATCTCCCCTGTCCCCCGCCCCTTTCGTCCTCCCCCTCCCACCTCCTTCCCCCGCCCTTTCATCTCACTTTGATGTGATCTGTCAACACGTCCACCGCACGTTGAAGTTATTCGCGCCATTCATCTGCCTATCAAGCCAGATTTTATTCTTTCTCTCCATCCCAGCTCTGGTCGGGTGCCGCGATCCTTCCTCTTCATCCTTGCTACCTATCAGTTTTTGAATCGGAACAGATTAGTCGCTGTTCGATAGCCTTTCTTCGAGCCACCGGATACGGCGCTTTGTCTCTTAGCCTTATAGTCCCATCACAATACTGATTACGGAACTCAATTTTGTTTCAATTCCGTTTGGTGTGAGGAAAGCTGTTTTTATCTGATAGTCGGCGCAGTGACGTTATCGGCGGCGTCATTAAGTTCCTCTCAGAGACCGATCAGCGGCCGATCTGCTGTTTCCGTTGGGACCCCGTCTGCTGCTTGGCCGTTTATCCCGTAGTTAGTTAAAGTGAGAAGGTTGGCGGGGGAGGGGTGGGGGAGGCTCTTGTGGGGCAGCGATAACATCGGAAGTGTGACCAGGCGCTGCGGAATAGGAGGGATCAGCGGGTTCTTTGTGAAGGGCGAAAAGCTGTGACACAGCGAGTATCGGTCTTTTGACGGGTGTGGAGAGACTGTTTAGGATCAAAGCGAAAGTTATCAGTGGCGAGGTCCGTTAGAAGTCTTTTTGGACTTGAACCGGGCATGCACCGCTTGTCACCCCGACTCCCTGCGGCTCTGTTCGCTCTGTCGTCAAAGCTTGTAGGTCTCCAGGCCTACAGATCTCGGCACAATGCTTGCATGGAATCTACAACTATTGCTGTCTTGGGAGAAGAGCTGATTGATAATGTAGCAATTGAAAGTTAAAATCGTCATCTTAAGAAGTTATGTAGCGGACCATAAACTATCGTATTTTCAATGTACGGTCACTTGAAAGAATTTTGAGTCCTCCAGCCCCGCCCCCTTCTCCTTCCCCACGTGCGGTAGAATGCTTTGACAAGTGGTGCAATATTTCATTTTCCATATCTGCTGCCAGATTTTCTTGTGCCACCCCGATGTTGACCGAATACCAAATTAAGGGGCCTCCTAAAAGGAGCGCGTGTATACGTTAAGAAAGAAAGAAAAAAAGGACATTCTCTCTCTCTCTCTCTCTCTCTCTCTCTCTCTCTCTCTCTCTCTCTCTCTCTCTCTCTCTCTCTCTCTCTCTCTCTATGTAAAACAAGTATAACAACAGTCCAAGCATGTCCTTTTTTAAATGTCGCCCATAAGGGCTTTGTCAAGGCCATCCCAGATTCCGACGACACGCGTGTGTGTGTGTGTATGTGTGTACTCTCTCTCTCTCTCTCTCCTCTCTCTCTCTCTCTCTCTCTCTCTCTCTCTCTCTCTCTCTCTCTCTCTCTCCTCTCTCTCTACTTCTTATTTATATATATATATATTATATATATATATTATATATATAAAAACAAAGCCAAAAATAAAATTCATTTCAGGTTCTTTATATCGTGTTTAGATTTAGTTCGGTAAAGTATAACTGATGGTAAATTAATATAATCTATATATTTGAAAAACAGGAGCAGAGCCTGATGCAGTGTGTAGCGCTAAACTGGCACGTCCTTTATGAACTGGGGGGAGGGGGGTCTTGGATTTTAACGTACCATCAACCGCACTTGGTCATATCAGAACGAGGATGGAGGGGGGTGGGGGGCGAGGGTTGTTTGACTTTGAGAAAGTCACGTCAGTATTGCACCGTCACGACTTGGTCCAGTCCGCTTTGCCCACCCCATCCCATTCCCCTTCAAGTTCGACTGACGAAGCGTGACAATCAGACCTCCAGTGAGTTCCGGGGTACAAAGGGATGAGCTAATCACGGCGTTCCATCGCTTCAAAGAGGGCCAGACAGCGAGAGGCAGTCGCCGTGAAACGCACACTGCTGGCAGACTCAATCAGGCGCACGTGCACAACAATCGTTGTCAGTTTCTTCACTTGATCTTGGGCACCCTCGGCTTCCGGTGACCTTTCCGGGAAATGCCGTGCTTCGATGACTTAGGGCTCTGTACATTTCCGCTGCCTAGATCTTCTTCTTCTCCCCCCCCCCCCCCCCCCCCCCCCCCCCCCATCTTGTGTAGCTCGTATTGATCAGACCACAGAAGAAGGTCTCGAAACATAGAGTTGGACCAATTCCACTTTGGACTGGCTACGACGAACAGGCGACGGAGACAAACTAAGGAAAGGATGAAGAAAAACAGAAAAGGGAGAGAGGTTGTGTTCGTTTGTTGTCAAAGAGGAGTACTGTGCCTGATGACAATCTCTGTCACAGACATTGAATATTATTCAGTGTCTGTGGTCTCTGTTTGCGCTTTACCCATTGGTGACCTTGGCCAGTTTTCAAGGTCACAGCTATGTCGGAAAGATAGTAATGAAACGTATTTTGGGGGTTGGTTTCTTTTCGATTTACTTAGTCCTAACTTTTCTGCGACTGGCATGCACACTGGCGTAATTATATAATGTATGTAATGATGGCAATGCCTTTAGCGACTACCGCGTGTATTGAGAGAGTTGGACATTGCTTTACACACCCCAAAAATAATAATGAAAATGTTCGTACTTTCCGTGTTTTACCTACAATGTTCATGCTTTCCGTGTTTTCATTGTTCATACTTACCGTCTTTTGCCGTGTTCAAACTTTTTGTGTTTTACAGAAAATATTCATACTTTCCATGTTTTACGGAAAAGGTTCATATTTCCGTGATGGAGTTGTGTCTGTGTCGTTGGGTACGTCACATCGCCCTGATGTAGCCGTCACGGTCGACTGGGCGTTAAAACAATTTCCGTTCCATTCCCCGGGTACAAAGGGGCGAGCTAATCACGCATCAAAGAAGGCCACACAGAGAGAGACTTTTCTTTTCCTTCCAATTGTTTATACGTTCCACGTTTTTGTGTTACCAGTTTGTAAAGCGCTTTCGCCCTGATATAACCGTACTGGTTGACTGGGCGTAAAACATCAAGTTACTTACTTGTAATGTGCTTTGAGTTGCCGAAAGTGCTCGATCGATGTTTGCTATTGTTGTAATTTAATGATGTTTTATGATTGGCGTGAATGTGTGATGAGTGTACTTGGCACCACAAAAATTCCTAGTGCAATTGTATTGACACTTGGCAATAAAGTTGTATTGCATTGTAAATTCCCCAGTAGTATGATGGCGATGATGATAGTCTCCACTGAGCAGACTGAGCATTACTCGTTTGAATACCAGTTTTCTTGACTAACAAAGTCTGGTCTGACCATTTTAAAACGGAATATTTTGCCGACTCTGCCTGACCTTTGTGAATCTACCTAAAATGTTCTTCCTTTTTTAAAAATCTTTTTGTGTGGTGTGTGTGTGTGTGTGTGTGTGTGTGTGTGTGTGTGTGTGTGTGTGTTGTGTGTGTGTGTGTGTGAATCTGCATGGATGAGGAGCAGCCACTCTGAGCTAAGCGTCGTACTCGTACACAGACTAAAACTGGAAAGATAAGCCCAATCCAAATATAATGCCGATTAAACAGAAACTTCAGCAACAACAAAGTGGCAGGGAAGTGGGACATCCGGACCACCTTCACTCGCATTTTTGGGGCGGAAAGTCAGACAAAAGACACTTTGCCTAGGTGAGGGGGGGGGGGGGGAGATTATCACGCACGCACGCACGCACGCACGCACGCACGCACGCACGCACGCACGCACGCACACACACACACACACACACACACACACACACACACACACACACACACACACACACCTAGCTATGTATACCTAAGATGAGTAAAAATATGAGGGAAAAATATCTTTTGTGCATTTCACACACACACACACACACGCACACACACACACACACACACACACACACACACACACACACACACACACACACACACACACACACACACACACACACACACACACACACGTACACACACACACACACACACACGCATGTTGCTTTGCACACGGTGCCACCGCTAATGGCACTGAAATTAATGCATGTGTAACCGCATAGCCGGAGTACACTTTACCTCGTGTTTATGATGCAGTCAACCCAAAACGGGATAGTTTGAACCAGTCAGTATGCTACCAAGAAGCCAGTCAACCATTCAGTCAGTCAATCAATCTATCAGTGAAAGAGGATAGGTAAATGTCGGGAGGGAAATATTTCTTTTTCTTTTTTTATCTTTTTTGTTTTAAATCTCAACAATGTGGAAACTTCTGTGGGTAGAGGAATATTCCACAATGTATACATGCGTGAAATCGACAGAAATAAATCTTTAAAAGTAAACGTGGTAGGCTGTTTTGTCAGAAACTGGTTAAAAGTGTTGCATGGGTAAGCTTTCAGTTTTGCCGGGTCATGTGGTTGTTATTATGACAATGTTTGTGGTTACTTTTCTAGGAAAACGGGAGGTAAACTAATGGAATAATTATTCTCTCAACCGCGCGCTCCAGCGTGTGTGTATGTGTGTGCGTGTAGCAGAGTGAAGAAGGTTTTTTTTTAGACCAGGAGTGCAGAGCATAAATTATATGTGAAAGTTGTCTTGGATATATATTTCAAGATATATGTGTGTAATAATTATATAATTGCGACATCAAAGCTTTGGAGAGTGTCGAAGTTAGTAGTTAATGTCTACAGATGCGTGCCGTGATGTATCGTAATATAATTATGTACAGACCTTCGCCATATTTTCATTTTTTCTTTTCTTCTGCAGCCATTGTAAAAACTTAAAAAGTTGCCCTGGATATGCATTATTGCGAAATCGAAGCTTTGGAGAGTGTCGAAGTTAGTAGTTAATGTCTACAAATGCGTGCAGTGATGCAGCGTAATGCAATTATGTACAGACCTTCGCCCCATATATATATATAATTGCGAAATCAAAGCTTTGAAGAGTATCGAAATTAGTAGTTAATGTTTACAAATGCATGCAGTGATGCAGCGTAATGTAATTATGTACGGAGCTTTGCCATATTTTACCGAGCACTAGTCATGCGATGGCGAACTTATGTAAAGACTAAGCAACTAAGCATCCGACTTTTTTTTTCTCCCCTTCTTATTATTAAACGTATGGGGAGGGGGGTGGGGGTGGGGCTTAAAGTCTAGTTTACAGATTGCGCATCGCGAGGAAACGCTTCTGTCTCTGCTTCTCCTTTTATACCGATACAGCAGTTCTGGATTATTATTAATTTGATTATTCGCGTCATGGTGAAGTAGGAAGCTGTTATTTAGTTTTTGCGGGCGTTCATTATAGGAGGTTTAGAGCTAAACATAAGTTTCCCGACGTGACCGTTCCTGATTTGTTTGGGTGCTGTGGTTTTTGTTTAAACAAACAAAAGGACTTTGTTATTCATAATAAATGCATAACATGAAAAATTGCCTTTTGGGTCACTCGAATTCCACAATAAAAACTTGTTCATGCTCGACAGTTAGACAAAATACGATTAGACAATTCAAAATAACGAAGGTAAAAATATACAAATAAAATAAAACAGAGTACGTAAAACGTAGTTAAAATATCGCTTTATGTATATTGTATAGACATAATATTGTAATTTTTTGGTTTGTTTTTGTCTGTCTCTTTGTTTTTGAACAGTTTTAAAACGGTATTTTTTTAGGTCATAATTTGATCGTCCTTATGTGACCCAGCGTGGTTGACAGGGCGTTACAAATCCAATTACTTTCTTACTTTCAGTGCTAAAGTAAATGACATTATATGAAAGTCCAAATGAGTTTCCAATTCTTGACAATAAGACATAAAAGGGAGAAATCCTTTTGCTTCGAATTTGCGGTGAAGTGTTACTGTTAGAGATCATCATGCGAAAGTTAGTTGCACTGGTTTAACCGTTTTCATGGGATTAGTTTTTAACACAATTTATCCGTATACATTTTCGAAAAAGAACAGTTCAGCTGTGCAAAAATAAAATAATGAATTAATTAGGTACAGACCTAGCATCATGCACATGGAAAACACAAAGATGAATTTTAAAGACAAGACGAACGGCGATAAAAAAGAAGAAAATAGATTTGTAATATGTTGTTAGGACATTCTTAAATTATTTTATTCCAAGCGCGCGAGCCGCACGCACGCACGCACACCATAAATGAATAGTGCGTTACTAGGCTGTCAGCAGACTACGTTTGTTAAACAAACAAAAACTCTTTTTACACTTAGTATGAGGGCAGATGAGGAAGACCTATTTTGTTGTTGGTTTTGGTTTCTTTCCGACATATCGGCCGACCTATTTTTTTGGTTTTGTTGCGGTCTTGTTATCTTTCCAACTTATCAGCCGACATTTCTTTTGTTTTGATTTTTATGCTTGATAATTTCACTATATTAGGCTATAGTCACAATATCAGCGTGAAAAGAAGCGTCCCTAGCCTAGGGATCCTCTCTCTCTCTCTCTCTCTCTCTCTCTCTCTCTCTCTCTCTCTCTCTCTCTCTCTCTCTCTCTCTCTCTCTCTCTCTCTCTCTCTCTGTGTTTAACTGTGTTTTAGACTTTTTTGCTCGTTGTTTTTCACTGCTATTTTTTTCATTTCCGCTGCAGTCGCTGTCTGGTTTTATATGTGTTGTTATTATTATTATTATTTTATTAATTGTTGTTTTTATTTTTACTGATGCTGTATTTGTCTATAGCCTTCTGTAATAATATTTAACTGTGAATGTCTTGGTGTAGTACTGTAATGTCTTGGTGGCAACGGCAGATATATGAGTCGGCCTTTGTGCTAATATCTTCACCGTTGAGAAATAAAGTTCAATCAATCATCTCTCGCTCGCTCGCTCGCTCGCTCTCCCCCCCCCCCCCCCCCCCCCCCCTTCCGCCGTCCCTCCATCCCCTGAAAATTCAGATTTGCATCTGTCTTACTTTGCTGAGTTTGTATGTTGCGAGGTTTTAGACAGTAACAGTTTTTTGTTTTGTTCTTAAGATGTATTTTAGTTTGTCGCAATTATTTGTATTCTTGTTTGACGTATTGAATGTTGCTGTGTTTGTCGTCAGGAGAGCTTTGTAAAAAATAATAATCCAATTTGTGCTTAAATCTTTATCCTTGCGTAATAAAGTATTATCCTCTCTCTCTCTCTCTCTCTCTCTCTCTCTCTCTCTCTCTCTCTCTCTCTCTCTCTCTCTCTCTCTCTCTCTCTCTCTCTCTCTCTCTCCATATTTTGTACTCCATTACTTGTTAACGAGTCTCTTTCATTTTGTTTTCTCTTCAATTTATATAAATGTAGTGTATTTGATTATGAATAATCTTCTCTTTCTTTCCTTCTTTTTTTTCTTTCTTTTTTCTTTTTTCAATTTCCATTTATGTTTAGGTGTACTATTGTTTTCCTTCGCTTCGTACGCCCCCCCCCCCCCCCCCCCCACTTAATTGCTGTGACCTGAACATGCGTCTAAGGGTCAGCGTGTGTGTAAACAACAACAACAACAAAAACGTTTAATACTTTTTGTACTTAATATATATTCAAAATCTCTCTCCCTCCCTCTCTCTCTCTCTCTCTCTCTCTCTCTCTCTCTCTCTCTCTCTCTCTCTCTCTCTCTCTCTCCCGCTTTTGTAATTAAAAAACATTTATTCATGAATAGCTTAAAAAGCCTGGTTGTTAGACATGTTTTAAGCTTTTTGTTGCTTTTGTTTGTTTCCCCCCCCCCCCCCCCCCCCCCCCCCTATTTGTTCGCCCTAAACTTATAGGAACTAATTAATATCCTGTACAGTTTTGATGTATACCTGAGTTTTGGTGCATCTGAAATACATGTGTATGTGTAGTATTAGTAGAATTAGTCCCGCATGGGCGAGGGCTGAATGTAAAAAGACCCTGTGTCTACCCCACTACCCTCATAAAATAAAGTTTATTTATTCATTCATTCTCTCTCAGCGTATGGGATCACACCTAGAGTTTGGTGGTGAATATTTTGAACGAACATACTAGTTTTTGGCATGAGATTTTCAAATGATTATACTTATCTAAAATCAGACTACCGTTTTCTTATTATATATTTTTAAGAAACTCTCTCTCTCTCTCTCTCTCTCTCTCTCTCTCTCTCTCCTCTCTCTCTCTCTCTCTCTCTCTCTTTTATTTTATTTTTATTTTAAAGATTGCGATTGTGCACAAGCCACTTGACTAATGTCACTATACATGCCCCTCAGTTGTGAAGATGTGTTAGAAAGGGGCTTAGGGGATCCACACAGCGTCGCGCCATCGCCGGCTCACGCGTGTCTCTGGTTTTGTTTCAGAGTCGAGGAAGCGGACGGTGGACGGCCACGTCCCGTGCTGCCCGATCTGTGGACTGACCCTTCGGCCGGGGGAGACTGAAGCCCATCTGGCCGTGGAGCTGGACAAACTGGAACGGATCTGTAGGTGAGCTGTCACTGTTTGTGTGGCCAGGGCCTACGGGCACAAAGCCAGGGACGTTGCACCATCGATCGCCTGACGCTGGGAGGCAGAGATAGAAGGGGGGGGGGACGTAGACGATCTACCTTGAAAGAGTGAGATGTAGAGGCTATTGTCAGTTGCATCGACCGACGATCTGACTTGAGTCCGCGAGGTATAGGCGGGGCCATTGTCAGCCCTGACGAACACTGGAACTGTTTTAATGGTAACGTAACGTTGGCCTTTAGATGTGCTCCCGAGACTCGGGGTGTAAAACATACGGGCTTTCCGGGCCCTTCGGTGCATTATGTTGAATTATTTGAAGAGAATGAAACGTTCGTGATGACACTGTGTCTGTTGAGCTCCGATAGCCGTTATAGTACTACATTGTAGTAATACTGCCGAGATGTGCCAATCATTGACAGTTTTGGTTTGGGTTGCGTTTGCTATTGAGCGTGTTGTGTGAAGAACTGTGAGCCAGCGTTTTGCTTCTCTTGTGATGACTTGCACGGAGTAACTGTGAATGTATGATTTCGTCCTGAGGTGACCCTGTGCTGTTGACGGAACGTAGAAGTACAAGAACTACCGTAACGAAATCTCTACCTCGTCTACGCGTCTCGGAACCTCTTTACTTCCTTCTTGATAATTTACGAAGTCTCTTTTTCCTGTATCTATGCAACGTGGCATGTTAAACCCTAACACGTACCCAGTGGCCAAGATACTATATCCAGTGTCCATGACTATAAAGCTCGACTGCCTAATGGGCGTTATACTGATCCAGTTTCATCTGTGCAGATCAAGTTATCTTTGACACTGACGCGCACAGACGTCTACAATGGCATTAAGCATTGGGAGCAAGCAGTTCTAACCATTCAAAAAGGGCACAGGGCAATTACCCAGTTCATTAGTCCGTTTGGGTACAGCCAGTCCCCAGCAACCGGGCTGTCGAGGGATTCGAGTATCCAGCTACCCGGTTAGATTTACGACGTCGGAGATCTCCACCCCTGTTGACTCGAAGACCCGGTGCCAGCGTGCGTCTGCGAGGTGCTAAGTTGGGATCATGGGGTTGCAAACACACTGGCAGGCATCTTTCATTACTGGCCGGCACTTCGGAATAATTCAGCTGCAAATACAGTGACAGATATCTTTCATTACCTCGGGCGCGGGCCGGGATTGCTTTCTCCTTTAGAACCGCCACTGTGCTAAAATGGAGAGAAGTGGGCCCCAGCTGAGGGAAAGGGGGGAATTATTGAATTTAGCACACACATTGTTATCGGAATCCAGCCATCTGCTAAGGTTCTGTTGTCGCCGGTCGGCGGGCGGGCGGACTGCACGAGCAACAACAGCTTGCCCGCTGGATGGCCGTGGCGGAAGTGTCTTTTGTCCAGGAGGTGAGAATCCCCGAAGTGATGAGCAGGGTGGACTCTTATCGGTCGCTCTGTCACGGCGGTTAGCGCTGGTCCCGTGCGGTACTGGGGAGGACTAGGGATCTGTCCCTGGCGAGGGAGCCAGTTGTGCGATACCGGCGCTGGGAGATAAGGTCGGTAGTCCAATGGCCCTCGTCTTTTGTCGAGTCGGCGCGAAGTCTCCCCCTGATTAGTGGTGTATTGCTCGCTTATCAGGCCGGGCAAACAGTGTTAAGGTGATTGATAGGCTTTCATCTCGCAGCACTCGTTTCACGTGCTGTGACAGTAGTCCTTATTCTGCAGGTGATAAATGGAAGGTATCCCATTGAGTGCGAGATCATCTTGCTCAGTGCAAGATATCCTATAGTTCTTTTGGCAAGTGAAGTGTGTGGGTGCTCAGTTTGTTGGCTTGTTAGGCTAGCGATACTTCTGGACAATTGGGAAACACGGTTTCTGGTGTGACCTTGTCCATGTCACTGTGTCGTGTAAGTGCTGCTTTTTGGGGGGAAATCAAAAAAATCAAAAAAATCTGAAACAAGAATGACCGCCAGCGTTTTAAAACAAGATCCAAACACATAAAAGGTTCAGAAGAACGCTATTTACTAGGACAAAACACAACATGCGGATTTTCGGGTTTAATCCCCTTTATCAAGCTTCAAAACGACACTTAAACAGTTAAAAGGTGAAAAACGATCAAAACTGAGATGGAGAGCTAAACCATTTATCTGTTTTTGACTTGTAAGAATCTTAGCTCACCATCTCATTCTTCATAGTTTTTCACCGTGTAACTGTTGTTCAAGTGTCGTTTTGTTGCTTGATAAAGGAGATTACCCCGAAAATTCGCATGTTGTGTTTTGTCCTAAAAATTGCGTTCTTTTGAACCTTTTATGTATTGGATGCTGCTTTTCTGGACTGCGTCCTTTGTTGGTTTTCATCAGTTAAAACAAAAATTTCCGTCGCATAAGATCATCGAAGCAAATAATATAATCCTGCGCTGGACCCCCCCACCCCCCTCCCCCCCACATCCCCCCCCCACCACCACCACCTCTCTCTCTCTCTCTCTCTCTCTCTCTCTCTCTCTCTCTCTTCTCTCTCTCTCTCTCTCTCTCTCTCTCTGTTTTGTAATGCATGGTGTGGTGTCCTCTAAAAGTAAACTGGCGTGGAGAATATTCTACACTGGTCAGAACAGGAGAAGAAAAAGAAGAAGAAGAAGAAAAAAAGGGGGGGGGGGGGAGGGGATAGCTGGTGCTCTAAAGTCCTCAGAAGATGGTGAGGGCCAGAAGAAGAGGTCGTATTGTCCAGAAACAAGTCGGCCAAATCAAGATGGAGTGGTGAATGATCGTGGCAGGTCCCGCGGATTGGGAGACAATTTAGGTCAGGCACAACTTAGTAATTGCTCGCTCCTGGCCACAGAAGCGCCCCCTACCCTCGCCCCTCCGCGTTCACATCCATTTAGGAAATGAAAGAGTAACCAAATTTGGGGTTTGGCAGCACAGAAAGCTGCTTCATTTATTTCATCAACCTTCGCCAGGCTTGTCACCCGCTCCCTCCGAGCGCGTCGCTCGTGCGCGAGAGTGGATTAGGCCTAATTGGGTTAGTGCGGTGTTATTGTGAGAAATTGCCACTAATTTCTGGTTACAGCTCTAATAATCTGTTCGGAGGAGATGATCTCACTGCGGGGGAAAGAGCCGTTTTGTCTCGCCACTGTCTTGTTTGTGTTCTATGTATTGCTTTGGTTTGGCGGGTGATAATCAGTGGAACATTGCGAGGGAAAAGGGAGTGTGGGGACTGGACGGATTTAAGACAAAAGTTCACTTCTAAGCGCGGGGTTGTGGGGGTGGGGGAACTCGCATTTTTAGATTTATTACCCAGTCACCGTGTTTTGATTCTGATTTATCAAGACAAGAATAGAAACACAAGCTGCTCTTTCTTGGAGCAACTGCCTCTCTGTCTTTATTTCTTTGCTTATTTGTTCATCCACAAACCGCGATAGGAAAGACACAGTTCTAAAAGACTTTTTTAAGTATACAGTGTGCGTGTGTATTATAATGCGTACTGCGACAGGCATTTTTAATGTATAATGTACGTGTGTATCATAGTGCGTGTTATGACAGATATTTTCTGTTACAGAGGAGGCCGAAAGTCCAGAGACTCCACACCATCGGGAAGGAAGGTAGGACCTGTTTGTTCGTGGTGTCTTCTGTATGTCAGTCACTTCGGGACGAGCAGACGGGGACGTTCTCTTCGTCCCGAGGTGACCCTGCACGGTTGACAGGTTGTTAAAATCCAGTTACTGTCTGTCTGTTTGTCTCCTGGTGACGTCTGTCTCCTCGCGGTAGGTCACAGAAAAGAGACGATCTAGAAAATACTGTTTCAGCAGGAACATGTTGATCGTTTTGGGTTGTCTGCCTGAGTTTGGTCTCCTTTAATGTTTTGGTGTTTTCCACTCCCAAGCCTTTTGAAAAATGTTTTGCGTGTGTGCAAGGCTACGGCTTTTTACTGTTGTTTAGATATGAATGTCAAGGTTAAAATGTCAGTATACGCTGCAACAGGGAAGTGTTCTGTGCTCTTATGTGCCTCTGTCTTTTCAATCGTGCCCAGACCCTTTATCAGTGTGCGTGGTGATAGTCTTTACTAACTTTGCTCTCATACCCAGCTGACTTGCACTATTGGCTAATTATTCAATCCAGTGTGTGTGTGTGTGTTTTCATGCGCGTGCGGTAATGTGTGTGTGTGTGTGTGTGTGTGTGTGTGTGTGTGTGTGTGTGTGTGAACAATTTTGTGTTTTGTGCGATGAGGTGACTATCGGCGGTTAACTGGGCCAGAGATACTCCAGTGTTTCCGACTTGACGTGTCTACTACTTAAAGTATGCCGTTTAAAATGCACCGTGTGTTGCAAAGGCTTCTTACATTAAATATATATATCAAAGACAAGGGCCACTAGGTAAGCATTTCACTGGGAGGAGATTGCAGTGCATTTGCCCTGTTTTGTTGCAGTAAATCCGTGCACGCAAGACTAGATTTCAACCCGAAATTCCGTTTAAGGAAGATTAATAGGTGGTCCTGATCAGGGACTCCAGTTAACAGGTACCTGTCCAGCTGACAATCTGTTCAGGGGGAGTTGTTGTCTCAGCCAGATTTAAACGTTTTTCGCCGTCTGAATGAGTCCTAAACCCAGCATTGTGTTCTCAGCGTGCTCGAGTCGTTGAAGTGTCGTCAAAACAGTTCAGCATGAACGGGATCCAAGTCTAGCCGCATTCGGTGCTGTTCTTTCGCCGTCGCGTTGAAAGTGTTGTTTGGACCCGCGTGGAGGAGAATGAGCCCTAGTCATGTTTTTGGGAGCGGCACAGATCTGATAAACCCGCTTGTCATCGAGGTGATGGGGTAATTAATGGCCGCTTGACATTTTTAGTCTCTTCTCGGCTGGCCCGATTCTTGTCTTGAACGACGAAACACCACCGTGACGCCTCCAACCGGCACAGGCTGCAACGTTCTGCAAAGGGAACTTATTATGACAAGCCTTCCGACCGAGCGAGCGACCGACGCAAGTCTCTTGCAGAAGCCAGTACACTCACCAGAAGCCTCTCACACTCACCATTAACCCCCCCCACCCCCCCCTCCCCAGCCACCCACCCCGCGCTCCCCTCCCCACCCAGCCCCCTCTTCGCGAACACGATGTGACAGCCGGAATCCCAGCGCGAACGCCATTGTTTCGAGCGGTTGGTGGTCTCTCGTCTAACACTGCCCCGCCTCGCTTGAGCGAGTCTGGAAGCGGATCAGTGTATCTGGCGGGGTGTCGGAGCTAATCCGCAGACCCCGATCCATCCCTTGTCGGGTGGAGATTGGGTGGTGGACTGGGTTTCACGTCCAAGGGCGAAGCACCAGTGGGCACAATAGCGCCCCCTGGGCTGGCAGCCCAGCGGCCCACTTCTCCAGTTGCACGGACGTTTTGTCCGCTCACAGACCCGGCGCACACAAGCGGAATAGTTTCAGTCGGCTGAAGAAATTAGACTGTCGGAGAAATTATCTTGTCTGATGTCAGCTGAAAAAAACGTATTTGTTTCTTTTTCCTGCCGTCAGATGTAGAAATTAGAGCGTCTGTGTTAGGGCGCTTTTTTTCCAGCTTTTTTTCTCTCCTTTGGTTAGTTTTGTTGTTGTTGTTGTTTTTATCTTCTTTTTTCGGGGGGTGGGGGATGTTAGCGTGATATGAAGAAATAAGCATGTCCCGTGTGCAGCTCATGGTGGTGCCCCCCCCCCCCCCACCCCCATTGCATTTACGTTTTGTGGACGTTTATTAGTGCAGTGTAAATAAAATCAACGCAAATGTGCTTTGTCCAAAAATAAGGTTAAAGATTAGAGGGAAATAAATGATAATTATACATGACGGAAAGTCGCGAAGAGCAAAATATCTATATATAAATAATAATAAAATATTTAGGTTATGAGAAGAGAACGCGCACGCGCGCGTTGTGGTTTAAAGAGCCTCGATCCAAAAAAAAAAAATGGGGGGGGAGGGGGGGGGGGGGGATGAAGGAATAAGTCATCGCATGAAACAAGCTGTCATTATTTTTTATACAGAAATTAGTTACCCAGTCGATGAGACAAAATCGAATCACTTTTCCCACCCCCATTTCAGGCGCCGTACGAATATGAAACCTTTTTGTAAATAATGCAATTTCTTTCCCTCAACATCATCCACGTGTTCGGTGCAGCGCTGCGTTTGTGTGTGGAATTCTGACACGCTCCTTTGAAACACCTGTGCGTATATAGTTGGCATATGTCATATATCACGCACACCACTGCTCAATGAAGGCGCGGTTTATGGTAATAAAACATCCGCTTAACGATTGGTTACTTGATATTACTGCTGTGCTGTGATTGATCAAGTGATTCCGTAGGTGTATTGTGGCGGCAGTAAAAAGACAGCTAAATTAAGAGACAGATCCCATTCCCCCCCCCCCCCCCCACACACACACACACACACACGCCCCCTCTCAATCTCTCGTTTCACTCCGCCATTCCATCATTTATGGGAGCAATGGGTACAAGGGAGAACATATTTTTAGGTCTGATCTGGTTGGTTATTGATATAATTTCATTTTTACTATACCGTGTGCCGCTGGGCTTTTGTGTGTGGAAAATGTGCTTAAACGGAGACTAAAAGGGGAGCTGCAAGTTGAGCTCAACCTGTAAAAAAAATGTGAGAATATTTGCAGCTGCATGCTTCATTTAGTAGGTCCATCAATATTTATACAAAAGAAGTACCATTTTGTGCTTCGAATTTTAACTCTTTTGGGCGCAGCCATGTTGGTTCGCTGTTTACCAATGAAGAGCAGAAAAGGTTGGCTCTGATGTATTTCATACCACACACTCGGGTTTTATTTATGACGTCACTGATACAGACTGCAGGGCATGGTATGGTAACTTCCATGGTCGTGCTTTCACAACTTTCACACATTAATTTTTAGCAATCATGGCGAGAAGTCAGTGGAGTGGAAAACTAATCAATAGATTAGATGACCAAATCAGAAAAATATGATAAACACAATCCAGTTGAGTCATGTTACTGTTTACAGCATTATCTAGACTTTAATTTTAATTTTGTTGTTGTTTTTGTTATCAGTGATTATATAAACTAATGATTAATAATAATGTTATTGACAGCATTATCTTTCTTTTTCTCTTTTTTTGTTCTTTGTCCAAAAAAAATTTCATAATAAAGAAGAAAAAGAAGAAGCATACAAACACCTACACAAACTCCATGCACGGGCTTACGACATCCTTCCATCAAGACGAAGGGTGCCGAAAAGCAATTCTTTGAGTGCGGCACCTACTCACAGGCACCCACACGCACATGTCTCTCTCTCTCTCTCTCTCTCTCTCTCTCTCTCTCTCTCTCTCTCTCTCTCTCTCTCTCTCTCTCTCTCTCGTTTACATAAATCATTTTCACACACACAGACACACACACACACATACACACACACAGGGTCCGAAGGTCGCATTTAATAGCTGGCTATGTTTGGTAGAGGTTTTAATGGCCGTGTCATCTTGTTCCCTTTGTATGGGAAGGTTGCAGAAGACCGGTGGCAGCGTGTGTTTCCAAAGCATGCTGATATCATGATTCAGCTGTTGAAATTCACTTCTTCCTGTCAGCCACTTTCCAATACCCTTTCCCACATATTTTAAGTACTGAACACTGAAAAAAAGAGTAAGTAAACAAACAAACCCCACAACAACAATTTTAAATTCTTCTTCAATGGTGCACTGCTTGTGTGCGAAACAATTCTTTTGACAAACATTTTGTTTATGTGATCAGGAAGACCCAAGAACAGATATTCAAATGCTTAAACACCCCTCCACCCATCCCTATCCTGCAGGAAGAGTGGGAACAGAGCTTTACACCACCCGAACCCCCACCCCCAAGGAGTGCCAAGTGAAAATGATGATTTGCTTCCCTTTTTGCAGACTTTACCATCTCCATCAGGCAGGAAAGGGAAGGACTCCCCATCACCCGAAGCCCTCTCAAGGTCTCGTTTTGAGGTGAGATGGGGGAAAAAGCAAAGAAAGAGTTGAAGTGATCTGGGCTTTACGTTTTCCTTTTGATTGTGATTGTTATTCATCGAATTAATGATGTCATTTTCTGCTACATTTACTTCTGAAATAGTGAAATCCCCTTTCTGCCATGGATCAACCAACGCAGTGCGTGTACAATGACAGCTTGTGAGACTCTTTGATTTGATTCAACCTTAGTGCTTTGTACTCGCACAGACCTATTGGAAAATAAATGTTAGACATCACCACATGATCAGGTAATTTTGTTGGTTAACCTTGTTTAACGCAGAGGTGTCTCCCAAGAGGTACTGACAGGGACCGAGGTCCCAGAGGTAGTGGAAGAGAAAGACTATACCTAACGCTACGTACACTGCCAGCACCAGAATGATTTCTGCACTAAAATGGGCAGTGGAGTAAGCCATTTTAATGTTTCAATAACTTTGAGGGCACAATCACAAGACTGTCGATAAACAACAACCGTTGAAGAGCAAGTAGAGCAGAAGCAGAATCGAACCCCATGGTACCTTCTTACCAGCCTAATGACTTACCCTAGGCCAGACCAGCTTACACCGTAAGTAACTTTAAACATTAGTGTTACCTTTATAAATCTAGATCTACTGCATGGGGCATGCTTGAGCTCGTGGATGCAAAAGTAGTTTATCCTTTAAGGGGAGACTGGATGCGACATTGTGTACGCTGATGGCTCAGTTACCAATGACCAGTCAGGGTGGGACTTCACTGTCAATCAAGGCGAGACCACCACCCATGAGCGTGAGACACTACATGCGGGCACAAATCCAAGGACATCACACCATTGATCACCCGGAGGAGAGAGGTGTGGAAAGAGGAAGCGCTAGGCGATCTTCCTTGAAAGGACGAGAGAGGGCCATCATCAGTTAGATGAACATTGAAACTGTTTCGAAGGCCAAACTGGGGAAACTTCTGAGATATGGGGTGGAGTGCATATGGGCTTTTTCCGAGTACACAGATACAATCTTGAACTGAACTGAAATGAACTGGATGCCAAACCAGTAGACTCCAGCACTGGCACTGGAGTCCATCCATTATTCACACCTCGTGCTAATTAATGCACAGTTTGGAATCGTAAAATTGCATATTCATGAGGTAATGAAGTTTCAGAGACGTTTGTCATCCGCAGGGCTGTGAGGGGATTCTAAATACAAGACCACCAGGGTTAGCGCTCCCCAGATGCGACCGACTGCTTTGCACAGTGCAAGCCCTTTACGTCAGACAGTGACAACCATAAGGTTTATAGGGAGGTTTAGTCAGCGCTACATTCCCAGGTCTGTAAGACAAGCAGGATCTGGCTGAGAGTCTGCAGAGGCGTTCACACAAAGGCTGAGCGCAGCCCGTCATGGCATCCTTGAGCCCCGGGTGCTGTGTCACCGGAACTCTGTTTACGAGCGCACACCTGACTCGTCTACATTCAGCCAAGGTGGTGAGGCCACCCGGGAGGTCTGCCAGCACCCCTTTCTGGCCGGGTAGTCCTATTGGCAAGTAGACAAATTGCCAGCAACTGTAGACAGGCGTTAATGGCCGTCCCCAGAGGTGAGGGTGAAACGGGATCGGGGGACTGGCGTGCGGTGCTGGGTAAGGGGTTTGAATGGGGGTATTGTGGGAGTTGCTCCATCTCTGCTAATACTTACCTGCCCCAGTTGGTGTGTGGTTTTGTGGTGTTTCCTTTGCTTACCTCCTTCTTTCTTTGTCTTTTTTATTTAAATTGAAAGAAGCTTTTTTCTTTTCTTTCACAGAGCTACCTCCGGATCCGATGTAACAGACAGGCTCGCTTGAATGGTAAGTGCTGAAACTCCCCCTCCTTTTTCCCCCCCTTTTTTTTTGGGGGGGGGGGGGGGGGACACGTCTTTTTTGTTCCTTTCGTTTTGTTGGTGATGGTGGTGCTGTTATTATTTAACATGTATTGATGTAGAAGATTTATTTAAAAACAAAAACAAACTTAGAATGAAGGCCTTGCTGAAAAAAAGTCGAAAAGAGACTGATTTTACACTGCATTTTGAACAGTGGTTTTGTGAGTGATGACGAGCAGGATCAGACGTAACAGCACACGGCTATGTGTCACAGCTGGTCTGATGCCTTCCACAGCCTCTTTAAGTTTGGTTTAAACAGTTTTATGAATGAAAGCGGTCACCGCTAGACTGTTGAGACTTTCGGTACTTGGTACCGGCAATAAAATTTAAAAAATTTAAATTAAAAAATCCGGTACCAAACGTCAGTCAGCCGGTACAGCCAACATTACCTAGGCCTTGGCCTAATATTATAATGTGCCCGCGAGTTTTATCACATTTGCGTCTTTCAGTATGTGTATGCGCCACTGACTTTTGATCTAGATCTAGTTTCCGAGTAACGACGTGCACGTTCCTCAGTGCTGATGTCGGCGAAACAATCGGTCGTGTATTGACGACTCACCCTTTACAGACTGTAATCAAACTCAATTTTGTTGCCAATTTTGGCCTCATTCGCTAGATACGAACCAATTTTATTGATTTTAATGATAGTTGTGACCCAAAATGGCGCTTAAAATGTTCCGATGAATTTTTGACCGCCTCCTTGGATATTACCTGCTTCTTCCTCTTTTAAAATAAATTTTGTGTTCCCACTCCCGTCTGCACCCTGGCACAAGACTGTCTGCAAAACGAAGGTCACGGTGAGACGCCACTTTCCAGTGTCAGCGTCGTCTTCATGCCTGTGCCACGAAAAATCCGTCATCCAAGCGTTGTTGTATTCCTTTCTCCTCAGTCGCTTAATAAATAGCTGGTGGTTGTGGTGGTTTTCTCGGCCGTTTCAATGGCTTCTTCGTTTGAAGCGGACGATGATACAGACGATTCGGTCGGCGCTGGGCGAGAAAAAACGACCGTATGCTTCTTTGCGCCATGTTGACGCAGTTAGATCTAGAGATCGAAAGCGGAGCGGGAAAAATCGTTCAGCAAAGCTGTTTTATCCAAACAGAACTGGAACGGTACGGCATCTTGCAGTCAGCACTCATGCATACTTTGGGAACCTGTCTATTTGAGAAGCGGCGGATTTGAGAAGCGGGGGGGGGGGGGGGGGCACGGCGAGGTTGGCTTCACGTACGGCGTCTGGTGTGATTGAGCGTTCATTGTTTTGCTTGCTGATCAACACCGGAAGCGATCTTGTTTAGCTGGAGCTTCCACTTCCTTCAGGACCCAGGGTACAGAGTATCTCCAGCAAGTCACACAAAGCGCTCAGTATTGGCGACTTTATTTTTTACCGGTACTAGGGAAACAATTACCGGTAAAAATCGGCATGTGCCGGTCTAGCGGAGGCTCTGGTCAAAGCATACCAACAGACAATAATATGATAGTTTTTGGAGCATCAAACAAGTAAACTTATGTGAGACACTTAAAATGACAAAGTATATAATGTGGAGGGTAGGCTAACATTTGATATTCAAAGGAGAGAGAAAGGGAAGGGAGGGGTGAGGGGATGAAAGGTGGGAAGGAAAAAAAGTATGGAGTGGGGAGATGAGAAGCATAGCATTTTGGTCATGGTATGGTCGTGACTTATTTTATAACACCAAAACGCTTTGTGCAAACAATGAATTTGTAGACTGTTAAAAATATTGTAGAGTAAGTTGCTGACAGGAAGTTAGGGTTGCCGTTCAGTAAGATACATAGTCAGATCTGTATACCTGAATTGTGACTGCTGCCTATGTCCTGACAAGTAATTTTTAATAAACCATTCTAATATTGTAATAGTTGTCCCCTTATAGTTCTAATTCTTTTACAAGGCCATGGTGCCAGACTTTATGCAGTGTTTTGGATATATCAACAACAAAAATATAGCTTTAGTACTGACAAAAGCCATGTTTCAGAAAGTGTAATTATGTCATAGTTTGTTGCATCACAAGCTAAAATATCAATCTTGATCCTTAAGCTTCTTACAATGACGTGAATGATTGATACTTCAGATTCTGTACTTATATTCTTAGGTCCAGGGTTTGGGTGTATTGAACAGTTTTCCTGTAAAATTGAGCAAGAACAGCATTGTTTGTTGTTGTTGTTGCTGCTTTTTAGTTTTTTTGCTGTTTTATTTGTTTTTCTCAGCTGCAGTGTTTTGCTGTTATTTGTTGTTGTTGTTTGACGTTCATATTGTCATGTGTGTTTGTGTTTCTTCCAAATGACAAGCTTTAATATGTATCAGACTGATGTGTATCTGCTTGTTTGTAGTATGTCAGCCAAGGCTGAACACACTCCAAGCCTTGGTTTCCAGCATCCTTCCGCAATGGTCCAGCCACCAGAGCTGGAGGGGTGAACCATTTCCATGTATAACAAAAGCTTTAAGTTGTCAGTCATCTTTCTTTACGTTGCGCAGGCAATCAGTAATGTATTATGAACCAACATGTCAGGCAGCCCTGGTGGAGGAGCTGCATCACCTCTATACGCCACCCAGTGCATGGAGGGAAATACTGACATCTTTTCTTTGAGCTCCTTTCATGTTTGATCTAGATCTAGTTTCCGAGTAACCGTGCACGCTTCCCAAGTGCTGATGTCGGCAAAACAATCGGTCGTGTACTGAGGACTCATTGGTCTGCAGACTGTAATCAAAATAACTTTTGTTGCAATGTTGGCTTCGTTCGCTAGATACGACCCAGTTTGAGCGATTCTGATGATATTTGTGGCCCAAAATGGCGTTTGAAATGTCCCAGGAATTTTCGGCCGTCTCCTTGGACATTACCAAAGTTGGATCTTTTGTCAATTAACGCTGTCAAACAAGTGCTTTCCCTTCATTCTTTCACATGAGTTATGTTTCTGCCCATTGGACCTATCCCACCAGCCGCACTCTGACTCCACACCCACCGTCACTCCTCCCCCTTTGACGTGCTCATCTCGTGTGTCCCCTCCCGCTGGGCTGTTCACTGGCGCTGCCATTGTGGCCCAACACCTGGGAGTGAGTCACGAGGGGCGGACAACTGCACACCGGGTGCCGCTGATTTATCTCCCTTCACATATCCGTCCTTTTTTCTTCTTCTTTTTTACACTTAAGAAACGAACAGCATTCGTATGTCCTTTCATGAGCCAATCAGTGTATGTTGTTGGTTCCACATTTAAAAAAATAAAAGGTTTGGAATTATTTTAGTGTTCTTCGTCCCACTGTTTTGGTGTATATATATTTATTTATTTTTATTTATTTTTCTTCTTCTCTTTTCTCCGTTTTTGTGGTTTGTTTGCTTGTTTTTGAGTTGCATGTAGCAATATCAGAGAAATCATTGGAGAACAAATTGCTGAACAAGAAGAAGGGAAAAAGGCATCACTGAGTGCATTTGGAAAGAAGACACCTTCACAACACAATGCCCTTATTATTACATATAGCTAGAGGAATATATATTGCAGGGTGAAGCAGCTCAGGAGGAATATATATTGCTTCTGAGCTGCTTCACCCTGATATTTTAAATCTTCATGGTTGACTGAGCATTAAAAACCAATTTCCTTCCTTCTCAGTTGCCATTAGTACATGGTAATCATTTTGTCATCTGGTTTCAGCTCGCAGTCGCAACAAAAAGCGTCGAGTGGGGGAAGAGACAGTGTGTCCAATTTGCAGTGAACGCTTGACTGGAACACCTGAGGAACTCAATGGGCACGTTGAGCTGTGTTTAAAAAAAGTAAGCTTACTGTGTAAGGATTATATATACCAGTTGTAATTCAAGAGACAGGGAGAGGCATGGGGTAAAGAGAGAGATAGAGAAGGAGAGATTGTGAATGTGAGAAGGAGAGAGCTATGTAATGTAAATTAATTTGATAGTTTTGTAAAGTTTTACAATATTTGGGTTATAACCCCACCCAAAATTACGAGTCATGATTTAGAAATAGATTGCGATAAATAAAGCCCAATAGACCACACTTTTTCTCTTGGACTTGCATGTTTTTTAGAATGACACAATACCTCATGAAAAGTTTACCCCACAGAGATAAAACAATTGGTGACAAAAATTGTTGCAATCCACATACAATTTTCTTCCATGACCTGTACGCAGAATTGTGCTTCCTGGTGTTCTGTCTGTGACATCAAAGACATTTTGGTGACGTCAGAATGAAGTGCAGGGAAAAGAGCACTCAATGTGGTAATGAGTTCAAGAAACAAGTGTTAGTGATGGTGTCCCAAAAAGGTCATCCTATAAAATCAACGTAAAACCAACAGTACATTCAGTCACAAAACTTTTACGGTGGATCATGTTCTTTTAACCTGCTCCAAGCAACCAAGAAGCTTAATACTGGAATGCTAACTTCTTTAAGAGCTGTTATTGACAGTTTGGGTTTTCAGCTGATAAAATTGATTGATTTTGGACAAGTTACTTAAGAATATGTGTTAAAAGTGACAATATGTATTAGTAAAAATGAGGATTATAGTATTGTTAGTATATGGTGATTCAGAGACGAAGGGAAGAACAGTATGAAGCAGGCATAATATTTAGATCAGTTTGTGCTTGTGATGATTGCAGCAGAGGCAGGGGGATGGGGAGGAAGAGCCAGTGGACATGGAGAGGGATGGAGAGCAGTATGAGGAGCACACCTGGGCAAGACAGACACGCATCATTAGTTTGTGACTGTGATGGTTTCAGCAGAGGCAGGGGATGGGGAGGAAGAGCTGGTGGGTGTGGAGGGGGACGGAGAGCAGTACAAGGAGTACACCTGGGCAGGACAGACATGCACCATCAGTTTGTGATTGTGATGATTGCAGCAGAGGTCAAAGCAGGGGGGTGGAGAGGAAGAATGATGGACATGGAGGGGGACAGAGAGCAGCACAAGGAGAACACCTGGGCAAGACAGACACGCATCATTAGTTTGTGACTGTGATGATTGCAGCAGAGGCAGGGTGGGGAGGAAGAGACAGTGGACATGAAGGGACATGGAGAGCAGTATGAGGAGCACACCTGGGTGGGACAGACACGCATCATTAGTTTGTGACTGTGATGATTGCAGCAGCGGCAGGTTGGGGAGGAAGAGACAGTGGACATGAAGGGAGACGGAGAGCAGTATGAGGAGCACACCTGGGCGGGACAGACACGCATCATTAGTTTGTGATTGTGATGATTGCAGCAGAGGTGGACATGGAGGGGGATGGAGAGCAATACAAGGAGTACACCTGGGTGAGAGAGATGCGCATCATTAGTTTGTGATTGTGATGATTGCAGGGGGATGGGGAGGAAGAGCCAGTGGACATGGAGGGGGACAGAGAACAATACAAGGAGTACACCTGGGCGAGACAGACACGCATCATTAGTTTGTGATTGTGATGATTGCAGCAGAGGCAGGGGGATGGGGAGGAAGAACCGGTGGATGTGGAGGGGGACGGAGAGCAGTATGAGGAGTACACCTGGGCGGGACAGACGCGCATTCGAGCCACCACAATGTTGGAGGGAGGCTTTGCAGGTTGGTTATTTATTCTTGCAAATATGATGCCCCAAGCTGTGATTGAGCAAAGACTGCTTTTGTGAAGTGGCACACCTGTACTGTTGCTAATGTTGAAATGTCTTCCATCAATTTGTGTGAGTCTTCGCTACTGAATCAACAAGCTAAACAATCAGTGTAGCTTGGTATATATACATGACCAAGAATGAAACAGTGTTGCCCACCCCCAATGGAACCCCCCCCACCCCCCCACCCCTCCCCCCCAAAAAGACAGAAATTAAGTAGATATGTAAACAACCAATTCACAAATAAGTAGAAAGCATTCTGATTCAACTTATTCTAGAAGTTCAGAACATAGTCAAGAATCTTACACTGATCACCTCATGCTCTAGATAAATACATTAAAAAAAGAAATTGTGAAAAATTCAATTACAGTATAGCATAACTTGTGCCTTTAATTTTTTGCTGTGTTTGTACTCCTTTTTTGTCCAAGTCCAGAATCTGTCTTCTTGAAAGACATAACCTCTTGAAATTGGTAACAACTCCCCCCCCCCCCCCCCTCCTCCCCCATGTCTTTTTAGATACCAAGTCCAAATTGACTCTTGTTTTGTGTGAGCAGGTTCAGGTTTCCAGACCACCAACAGTAAGAGGACGTCAGAAGATGAGGGAGACCTGAATGTAGATGGGGACGACTCAGAGGAGTATGGAAGACCTCAGTATCCTTTTTGATGGTTGCTAAACAATTAACGTGCTGCATAACTTATTCAATAACTACATGTAAATGATGCATTAAACTCCGGTCAGTTCAGGTTTTGGAGCTAAGTGCTTGGCACAGCCAGTAAATAATGCACCCTGCCGCATCCCAGAAGTTTCCCATATAATTATTTACAATTGAAACGGGGTTGCCTGATTGACGCCAGGTTGAGGTAGAGCGTCAGCATCTGGTGCTGCACTGTACGTAGGTAATATAGTATATGAATATCATGTTCGAAACCTAGCTTACAAAAGCGGTTGACATGTGCTTACACTACAGGTATGACTGCATGAACAGTTGACTTTAGCTGGGATGGCAAGTTCAATGCTTCTGCTGCCTTTGGTCAAGGGACACAACTCCTCAGCAGGCAGAATCTGTTCCAGCAGTTTTTATTGTCTACATTCAGTGATCTGGACAAAGTGCCTTGTAATTCTTTTCTGCATCCCCTCCACCTTTTCATAAATTTTTGCATCTAAAATAATTTTTTGTTTTTGTCTTTTGGCATTAAATCTCTCAGAATTCAACCCATGGGGAATGGCATATCAGAAGACAATGCACAGCATCTCCTTGTGTGCTGACCGTCTGTCGGGCCAGTATCGGCACTGGTACTATAGTAAGATGTATCTTGTGTGGATCATCTGTCGGGCCAGTGTCTGTACTGGTTCTGTAGCAAGATGTGTTGTGCTGATCATTTATCAGGCCAGTATCTGCTGGTTCTGTTGCAAGACGTACATTGCAACCAATCATCTGACTGCCCAATATCTGTACTGGTTCTGTTGCAAGATGTGCGTTGCACTGATTATCTGTCAGGCCAGTATCTGTACTGGATCTGTAGCAACATATACATTTGTTTTTATATATATATAAAATTGTAAAAACTCATTTCTTTAACCCTACCAAGATTCTCAGAAGATGACCTGGTGCCTCTTGCTTCCGATGAACCGATGGAGGACAAAGAACGCCAGGCCCTGAGAGGATCATTACTCAAGTGAGCAAAGTTTGTCTCTCTGGTGTCACAACCATGTAGATTTTGTTGCTGCGGACCCAGTTAGTGGTAACTGACAATGTGGAGACAGAAGCTGTGTTTATAAATTTTATACATGCATATACATGCAGTAAAGATCAAATTCAAGCTGCAGATTAGCATTGCTTGATCGAGGGATCAGCAACAATGCCTGGTACATGATTGACATTGTGCAGGTGGGTTTTCACCTGCAGTATAAGGATGTGGACAACAGTACTGCTTCCCCCCATCCTGTCTGCATAAGGATGACAGCTCTGTCTGTAATAATTATGCCTTGTTCTGTCTCAGTAACGGCTACTAATATGGACACATTTTATATCGTGTTGCTGCTGGCGGGGTCTTTTAGAGGTAGAAGTTGTCTTGATGAATACCCCAGTGTTCTATACTCATGTATTCAGTGCAGTTTTGCACTATGTTCATGCCATGATAAAAACTAAAAACCAAAACAAATTGTTATGATGGATCATGCATCTTTGCAATGACATACAGCCCATGCTGTTAAGGAATAGACATTGTTGACAGTGTCTTGTTAAGCCCCCCTTAGTTTCAGAATGCTGATCTTAGTTTTAGGGTGCTGGGTCCTTAGGAAAAAATGGGGCATAAATAATGAGGTCCAGTGTGCTAGAGGCCTGTGCATGTTAAAGATTCTGCGTTGGCAACTAAATTTTGCTTGAACAAAATGAAAAGGCAGGGCAGCACTGTTTTGCTGCTACTGGCTTTCCCTGCAGAAAGTCTGCATGGGAAAATCCAAAGTTGGAGAATAAAGTATACAAAACACACACAAAGAAAGAAAAACTTCAAGTTCCTTGATGTCTTACAGCTCAGTGCATTAACATCAGTGTCACAGCAATAACACAAGGAACAAGATGCTGAATCATGTCATAGCTTTTGTGTCAATAAGTCTAATATGTTTGCTCTCTGTCAACCCAAGACTCCCATTTGTTTCAGTGTCAGCGAACAGGTGAGAAGGCTGGGTGAATCCTCCACACCAGGGGAACCAACTCCAGGCAGTTCACAGAGTGATATGCCCCTGGATCTCTGTCAAAGGTAATTTTCTGTCTTGCATTTTGTGATAAGCATTGTTATAATTATATCATCTTTAACGTGCCCAAAAAATTAGTCTTGTGTTCTGACTTCAAATTTTTGAGGGACATAGTTGGCATCAGTGTTTGGTAGAAAAAGATTGTTGGAATTACACTTCTTCCATGTTATCTGACTGAAAACAGTGCGCACTCTAGGGGAGAGTTGTCAGGACTGCCTTTCGATTCTTTAACAAATAACAGCAACAACAGTAATAATATGGAAGTTAGTACAGAAGGTGATGCTGACAGTTGTGTGCAGCATTCAGCCTTATGGACTGTGTGCATAGTTAAAAACTTTGATGCATAAAATGACGAGTGGTGATGATGGCGATAATGGCATTAGTGTTAGGTAGAAAAAGATTGTTGGAATTACACTTCTTCCATGTTATCTGACTGAAAACAGTGCGCACTCTAGGGGAGAGTTGTCAGGACTGCCTTTCGATTCTTTAACAAATAACAGCAACAACAGTAATAATATGGAAGTTAGTACAGAAGGTGATGCTGACAGTTGTGTGCAGCATTCAGCCTTATGGACTGTGTGCATAGTTAAAAACTTTGATGCATAAAATGACGAGTGGTGATGATGGCGATAATGGCATTAGTGTTAGGTAGAAAAAGATTGTTGGAATTACACTTCTTCCATGTTATCTGACTGAAAACAGTGCGCACTCTAGGGGAGAGTTGTCAGGACTGCCTTTCGATTCTTTAACAAATAACAGCAACAACAGTAATAATATGGAAGTTAGTACAGAAGGTGATGCTGACAGTTGTGTGCAGCATTCAGCCTTATGGACTGTGTGCATAGTTAAAAACCTTGATGCATAAAATGACAAGTGGTGATGATGGTGATAATGATAAATGCATAAAAATAATTTAAAAAATTGATGCATGTAACATAACTAACAAGTAGTTGTTTGGCCTTTATAACAAGCAGTGTTTGTGTGTGATGTTCCAGCGACTCCGTGACCAATGCAGGACAGGGTGCTCTGGTTGCAGCACTGAAAGCTCGGTTAAAGGAGGTTGAGGGTAACAAAGAATCCAAACAAAAGTGCTTGATATGCATGGTAAGAACACTGCTTGGTACCTTGTAGGTATTGAGGTGTGCATTTTTTATATACCTGAAGTGGAATAATTTATGTCCAAAGAATGGTTACTTGTATTACAAGAGAGCTACAGCAGCAACTGTTGTAATGTGTCAGGGTACTGGATTTGCACATGTTTTAACATGCCTAGAGCAGCAGTTGTCACACTGTTTCAGGTTACTTGGTTCACTGAGAAAAACTGTTTCCTAAATTTGATATAAAATCAATGGGAAGATGTGAGGCTAATATATTCTGATCTCTTCAATACTGGCTGGGCAAAAATGTTCAGAATTTTTTTTGCTTTACATCTGTGGTCTTCAGGTTTTTGTTGTTGTTGTTGTTGCTGTGTTTTGTTTTGTTTCTTTTTATCTTGAAGTTTATAAAGAACTAAGTAATAAACATGCTCAGTTTTGAATTAATGCTAATCAGACTAAAACTTTCTTCACCTCACCTTTAACAGATGTCTGCTGTCTTCTCAATTCCATGAACAATCCAAAACTTGTGTTGTATTTTTAATCACTCACTGATACCACTTTGCACAGACTAGTATGAAACCAATGGCAATGTTGAGATGCAAGACTCTGGGTGAATTCTGTGCTGAACACTTGCTGCAGTAGCTGACTTACCAATATATTCCTACTTGTTTGACACTACTTTCCCATCCCTAATAAGCTGTATGGTTTCTGTGGGTTTAAAGCACCATAATAATAATAAGAAGACATTACTCTGAATGAAACCAGTGCTTATTAGAATCGGAGAGACAATGCAAAACTATGGGTGAATTATGTGTCAAGTACCTCCCAACCCCAACCCCATATATATAAACTCCAGACTTACCATTTCCTATCTGTTTGATGCTACCTAGAATGAAACCTGTGTTTATCGGACAACACTGGGTTCACTGGGTGCCGTGTTCCTACCAACCCCCACCCCACAGATTTAAACTCCAGAGTTACCATTTCCTATCTGCTTGATGTATATGTAGCCTTAAGCAGATAGGAAATAGTAAGTCTGGAGTTAATGAATGAAACCTGCATTCATCAGAAGCGGAGACAACACTGGGTGCATTGTGTGCTGAGTACCCCTGATTTCAGCCCCAGATGTACATCCTGTCTCTGTGTGTTTGGTACCTGTTGGAGCCTTGCGCATAGCTTTGTCCATTAGACATAAAATCTCTCAAGAACTACAATACCAGTACTGCTGTGTCAACAAAACCCACACAGGAGTCAAGAAATATATTTTTGTATCCATTCTGGCTTGGGTGTCTGGGTAGAAAAGCTTGCACAACACAAAAAGTTCACTTTTCATTCAAACAGATCAGGAGCTGCTCCCTTTTTGCACACTATCCAATCCTAGACATTGGTGCTACTGATGCTGCATCTACAGCTAATTCTTGCACCATTAATCACATCTGGTCAAAGTGTCAGAGACTGTCCACCAGACCTGGAAGAAAGAAAAGTGTATATAAATTATAGTTTTTGTTTTATAAATACGCTTTTCATGCTACAGGTTGTTTGCTGACAAAATGATACTAATACACTTTGGGTCACAGTGACTGGGTGACCAGTCGAACCTTTCCATCCATAGGCCAGTGCTGTAATACAGAATGATTAAATAAAAATAATAGTGGATGGTAAGCATTTTTAAAGAGTTATTGTTTGAACTAAAGATGATGTCCATTATCTTGAAGAGAAAAACAAATAAAGTCAAAGCTGAAGGGAAGGGGGAACTGAGAAAGATGGTGTTTGATAAAAGGAATCACAAGAAATAAGAGAGGGCCAGGCTACAGACAGGCACCTCGCATTTACTCCTGTCATCACAGTCAGGAGGCTGACGTTGGTTAAATGTGTTGTCTGCTGATTACCTTATTTATATAAGGGAAGAACAAGAAGTGCAGAAAGGTTTATGAAAGGGGGGTAAGAAGCAAAAGAAACATGTGAAAAGCTTTGAACAATAATTTAATGGGGAGCCGGTGGAAGGGGGAGGAGAGGAACTTTCATTATTTTCATTACATCATAAAGATGGTAAATAGACAGTCTTTAGTTACCAGCCTACTGAGTTAGTTAAGAATTTATCAGTAGCTGAGGTCCTCTGATATTCATGAAGAAATTTTACAGATGTTAATACACCTACTGTCAACAGTGTTTTAACATCGGAATGACTTTCTGGGGTGGGAACGCATCCAGCCAAGACAAAACAGACTTGACAAGAACATTGAGAAGGGAGGGGGGTGTCAGGAAGAAGGCAGGAAAACATAGACCAGCTCATCATCAGCTAATGACAAAGTGAACAAATCAATTTTTGCAGCTGACAGGACACACCTGCTGAGACCTGAATTTGACAATAGACACGCAGACAGGATCGATAGGCTTAGCCTTCTTTACAATCGGTAAAAAAACAATACCTACTGTCATTCATTCCAGTGGCCATTCAGACACACAATCAACAAGCAGGCAAATATGACATGCAACAGCTGGAGATAGGGGTGCAGAGACGATGAGATGGGGATTAAATGGAGGAATACTTGTGAGTGAATGGGAGGTCTGTTGCGCAAGTGGATTAATATGACATGGAAGGGTGAGGACGTGGGTTGTTGGTGCAGTGTCATATTTATAATTATACATTTTATGTTATCAGTTAATTTCCGCAATGGATTAATATGTTGTGTTGCATCCGGTATTGATTCTGGCAGAATCATCTGGCACTCTCTCTCTCTTTCTCATGCATTTGCACACATGCAAACAAACACACACACACTCACACAAAGTCATGCTACCAAATAATCCTCATACAGTAAGAGAAATCATGCACTGCACATTTTTTTAGTGACCACAGTAATCAGTATCAGGAGAATCCTGTTTTTTGCCCCATTTAGCACTGGCAGTGACACCTAAGAAACAGTTAAATGCAAGGCTCAGACAGGTGCCACAACTCCCCAGGTGAACTTTGTACCAAGTCCTGTTGTGACTTCAACCCTAGACATTGTTACTGTTAGCTGTTTCTTTGATGCATGTTAGAGTGCAACAAGGAATCGCTGGGTGAATTTTGTGCTGAGAACACCTGCCTTCAACCCAAGACTTACCCACGCTTACCTCTTTTATTTTTCAGAACCAGTACCAAAGCCCCCTGGTGTCCATTCAGTGCTGGCATGTCCACTGTGAGAAATGCTGGTTCCACACGCTCGGCGCCAAAAAGTTGTGTCCCCAGTGCAACATGATTACCTCCCCTTCTGACCTCCGACGTATTTTTCTGTGAAGCTGAAAATGTTCATAGTTGTGTTGTTTGAGTTGTGCAGAGCTGCTGTGTGAGCTTTAACTAAGAGAGTGATGAACTGAGAGGGAAAGCATTGTTTTGAAGAGGCCTCAGTTAATGATGGTAGTGCTGTTATCTGTTCATCTTGGATTTCTTTTTCTTTTTTTCTTTTTTTTAAGCAGTTGAAACAGCAAACATGCTTTTCTCATTGCATATATTAAGGAGGCAGGTTGGGACTTTGGCTTTGTTTACTTCTTTATCTCTGTTCTTTAGTACAGCCTTGGGAAGTGCAGCATTATTTTCAGCTTCTGAAACTGTGGAATGACTTTCAGCATGCTGAAGGTTGCTGCATAGCTAATTTGAAGAAAAAGAAGTGCACAGTGAGAGTTAAGTTACAGGTATCTTGGCATTCTCATGCATACCTGTCAACCCATACAGTTTACCAGTATAAATACTTTTTTTTTCATTATTTTGGGGGGATATGGCCATATTTGAAAATGGATACAGGAAAACAATTTTCATGAGATTTTTTTGTTTTAAACGGAGCAAAAAGATTGAAAAACTACCAAAAGAGCAGCCGGCACATGCCATCGCCAAATGCACACTGATTGGCCTAGTGCAATAGCCTATTATAGGCTAAGTAATCTTGCAGGAAGTGAGATTTGAAATCATGCGTGTGTATTTCACTCAACATTGCTTCTTCCTTCCACTGCCACACATGCCAGTTGGAATTCAAAATTCCACCGCACCCAGTGAAAAAACAAGGGAAACACAGGTTCACAAACTCTGGACTAAGGTTTACTCCCACAGCAGTTGACAGCTATGCTCATGCAAAACAAAGATGTCGTTTTTGTCATGTTTTAAAGAAAATTATTGTGAATACTCTTTATTACATCACTGCTACCTAGGACACATTTTAAGAACAGTTTCACTTGGAATTGCAAGCAGTCTGAGGAACAGTGCTTTCACAGAAATGGATCCTGCTGTTACCATGCATCTCAGTTTTCAGACTAGATTGGTAAATTTACACCGTCTTGTTTTATCACTAGATTCAGTGGACTCTGCAGTGACATATATATAGACTGAAGATGTATTCAATTTGTAACGTTAAAAAAAAGAATTGTTGGAAACACATGATCATGAATGTAAATGTAAAATACTTATAAGGGTTCATTGGGTCTTGGGAATTTGGGAAAACTGTGATGCCTTTTTCCAGACCTGGAAAGCTTGGGGGAAGGGAGATTTAGAAGAAGAAAATGCCGGGAAGCCAAGTGAGTTAAAAGGAAAATACAAATTTATTTAACTTGAAACTGCTCCCAGACCTGGTGTAGATTGGCCTGCAGTCTGCTACATGTGGCAAGTTACCAACTGTCAAATCATGCATACACTGTTTACATTTTCCTTTATCCATGAGCAGAAAATTGGTCTGGGAAAATGGTCTTTAATTTTGGGAATTTTGAAGTAAAAAGCCTGTACAAATCATGCATACGTGCAGATTGACTTTGTCATTATGCTTTTGTCAGGTTGCACATACGGCCATGTCATAGTTGAATGACTGGTAGTGGTGATATTTGCAAGAGAATATGTAAGTTAAAAACCAAATGAACACTATGGTTCTCACACTAACTCAAAACTTCATTACGATCATGCTGTTGTAATTGTGAAATTGATTGCCTCTTGTAAGAAGATACAGGCGATGTTTCATAACAATGCCTGTTTACTACAAGAAAATGTAATTGTTGATAAATATGACATGCTATCAGGACATATCAGGAGTAGCCATCAGACATTTTGCCAATTTATAAGTCCACTCATCGCAAAAAAGAAAGATGATTATTCAGTGTGTGTTGATGGGTTAAAGTAATCGTAAATGTGCATGTTGGTGTGTGTGTGTGTGTGTGTGTGTGTGTGTGTGTGTGTGTGAGTATGTGTGTTCCAGTACTATTGGAGAATAGACAAAAATAAGACTCAGTAGTGTGTTCAATGAATTCTGCAGTGTGGTACATTTGCGCTGCTATTCTTGTCTTGCAGTGTGAAATTCAGAGATTGGTCTTGTGCCTGAGAGTCACACTAAATTCTGTCAGAATCGTAAAGAAACTTACTTTTCACATACCACTGATTAAAGAAGATACAAGTCAATGTGATTGTCCTTGAGTGTGTTGGTTTTTGCTGAAATCAGTTGGTGAATACAAGACTAGTAAATGTCTTGAGTACTGGTTGATTCTTATGTCATATCTAACTTTTGTTTGTGCTTGTAATTATTATCATGTAAACTACAGTTCATTGAGTCATGTGAATAAAGATTGTCCAGGCCTGTTGAAGTTTTGTTTATGTTTTGTGGATGAAGATTTTTGTTGCTGCAAAAACGATTCTCTGTCTGGCTGTCTGTCTCTCTCTGTCTCTCTATTTCTCTCTCTATCGCTCTCTATCTCTCTCTCTGACTCTCTCTCTCTCTCTCTCTCTCTCTCTCTCTCTCTCTCTCTCTCTCTCTCTCTCTCTCTCTCTCTCTCTCTCACACACACACAAACGCATGCGCATGCACACACAGAAACCAGTTTGTTCTTACTTTACTGGGACTTCACACTTGTGTGTGTCACTTTTACTGAACTCACTTTACTAGGAGTCATCTAAGTGGAGGGCCACCCACAGACCTGTAAGAAAATTATATTCAAGTCTGTTGATACTACCACACTGATTGGTGGGGAACGCTGACACATAATTGAAGGTTCCTTCTGCTGATGTCCTGGAGTTAACAAAGGGTATCTCTCTCTTAAGGCAGGGGTGGGTCAGAATATAGCTTTGCCTGCTCCACATACTGCCATGAATTCCACTTTTCTAATTTTGACACTAAATTTTCCAAGTCCTCTTCAAACAATATAATGCTGTTTGTCCTGAGCTGCAGACCATTTTACTTGTCATCGGATGGTTTGTCCTGAGCTGTAGACCACTTTACTTGTCATCGGATGGTTTGTGTGTCCTGAGCTGTAGACCATTTTACTTGTCATCAGATGGTTTGTGTGTCCTGAGCTGTAGACCATTTTATTTGTCATCGGATGGTTTGTGTGTCCTGAGCTGTGGACCATTTTACTTGTCATCGGATGGTTTGTGTGTCCTGAGCTGTAGACCATTTCACTTGTCATCGGATGGTTTGTATGTCCTGAGCTGTGGACCATTTTACTTGTGATTTGATGGTATATGTGACGTCCTGATGGGCTGTGACCATCACAGCTCGCTGGGCGTTACTTGAAACAGCAAGCAACAAACTCACCAAACCAACATGTTTTGTTTTTTTAAAGTTTCTGTACTATTACAGCAATTTATTTAACACTGATATTCAGATGAGGGAAACCT
>JABMCL010000714.1:877500-897500 GCA_018857735.1 Alviniconcha marisindica | reverse complement strand
AGGTGGCTTGTTGTATATTAATACAAAGCTCGATTTCTGTTTCGTGGGGATGGAGTTTGCGTACACTCCATGCACAGAAAAATATCGCACGCTGTAACGGCTTGTTGCACACAAGCACGCAAAAACCCACGCACGTACGCACGCTCGTTCGCACGCACGCTCGCTCGCTCGCACGCACACGCACGCACGCACGCACGCACACACGCACACATACACACACGCACGTACACACGCACACATATATACACACACATGCACGCACACATGCACACACACACACACACACGTACGCACGCACGCACATATATATACACACACACGCACGCACGCACCCATGCACACACACACACACACACACCACGCACACGGACACGCACGCACACACACACACACACACACACACACACACACACACACACACACACACACACACACACACACACACACACACACACACAGTGCTACAACTGAAGCAGGCAAATCATCAATACTCAACCCAGTTTTCGCCGTGCACAAGGTCCGGTTTGATCTCCTCAACAAACGTGCGGCTTTTAATGGCATAAACATGTATCGCTGTCGATTAACCCACGGGACTGTAAACAGCAGCACTGTATCGCCGTCATTTGGCAACACAACTTTCCCTCGGCCGGATTAGCTGCTGGGATTTTTAATAGTAGCTGGGCTGCTAGGCTATAAAAAAAATAATAATGCGGTTTCTACCCCCACAATCAATGCATGCACGAGCTGTACTGCAGCGTTATGCCCCGGTAATCAGCGCATGCATGAATGAACTGGAGACACGAGATTCATAATTGCAATGTTATAACTGAATGAACGGATGCATGACTAAAAGTGGAGACACGAGGTTCATAGTTGTAGCGTTTTACCTTGCGTTTTACCTTGGAACTGAATGAAAGCATGCAGGAATGAACTGGAGACAGAAGATTCATAGCTGTAGCGTTTTACCCTGTGATAGAATCAACGCATACATGAATTAACCGGAGACACTAAAATCACAGTTGTAGCGTTATACCTGAATCAACGCAGGTTCCTAGTTGTAGCGTTATACCCCGGGGTTGAATCAACGCATGCATGAATGAACTGGAGACACGAGAATCATATTTGTAGCGTTATACCCTGGGATTGAATCAACGCATGCATGATTGAACTGGAGACACGAGATTCATACTTGTAGAGTATTACCCGAAAAAAATCGCGCGTTTTGTATTGTTACATTAGCGTTCTTTTTAACATTTTATGTGTTTGGGTCTTATTTTTGTAACGCTAGCAGTCATCCTTGTTTCAGTCTAAATAAAAAATTATTTTATGTTTGTCACTTTTTGTCCTGAGTAAAAGCCGTGTTTAGACCACACACAAAAATAAGTTGCCTCCGTGGAAGAACGAAGAAACTGGGGAAGGGAGAAAGAGGAGGGGGATTATGCTTGACGTTACGCTGTCACCACCAGAATGATCACTGGACAGCGGTGTGAGCCAGTTCGCTGTGTCCTTAGCTGCAAGGCACAAACACCGGACAGCGTCCACGAACCAGCATTTTCCAAGAGAAAGATGAACTGAACGGGAATTGCTCGAACCCCGGCGCGAGCGACAACTCCGGGTGTGTGAGCTAAGCCAGTAAGTAACTTGGCTTTTTACGCCCGGTCAACCAGCACGGCTATATCAGGGCGAAAGAACTAAACCAAGCAGCCTATGTTACTTGGCCGGACGGATCCACGAGTTAGAAGTCCGGTCTCACGGGTTTATCGCAGACTTGTCATGTCGACAGCAGCATCCTGCATGCAAGAAGAGCACCATGCGCTCACAGCTATCCATTGGCTGCAGATGAGTACACGCTCTCCAGGAAGGTTATATTGGGTCAAGCCGCTTCGAGCTTAAATTCTATAACAAAGAGTCTTGGGTAGGATTTGATTATAGCATGCACCCGGAACAGTGTACCGAAAAGAAAGCATCTAACCGCAACTTCTTGCCCAGAACGGCATCTCGACGTAACGGCATCACGCAGGACCCAGTAAACATGCCGGATCTGATCCGGAAGCGTTTTGGTTACGGCCAGTTATGGCCATTACGGCCAGCCTGCAGCCAGAATCGGGCTGGATCATGTATACCGGATCCGATTCGGTTCCGTTCTTCCAAAGAAGGCCCGGATCATATTGTGTAAAACCGGCTCGGATCCGATCTGGATGACCTGCTCAAGTTTTGGCCAAATGCATCTGGTCTGGAAGCAAGCCTGCGTGCAAGAGTCATCGGGCCCGGTTCTGACAGGTCGCAACCGGCCCATTACCAGTTTCTCACTTTCACACTCGGTTGCGTTCTTCTACAGACGGCCCAGATCACCTTGTACAAAACCAGCCCGTATCCGATTTGACTCTGGCTGAATGTGTCAAGTTTTGGCCAAACGGATACGAATCAGATGCAGCATGTTTACTGGGGAGACTTAAGACAAAGTACACGTGATTAGTAAACGTTGACACAGCTCACGGCGCTAAAAATAGAACAAGATCGACAAAAACAATAACTATATGATGGCGGCCGGATTCTTAGCTGTTAGTGCTGACGCAGTTAGTAAATGAACTTAACCCCTTCACTGCCATGATGTCATTTGAAAACGACACATAAATGTGCGAAATCTGAAGCCCTTAGGCCTTTTTGTCTTCTTTTTTCGCACTGGCATGTAAAAGGATTTTCATCAAAACGCATAGCACTGAAAGTAGATATTATAGGACCGGAAGATATACTCTTTGCAGGCGCATCCGTGCATCACTGAGCCCGGAAATTTTACAGGCTGGGGCAGTGAAGGGGTTAAGGGCGATAAATCGTCACCTCTAACATTTTCAAACTGTAGTTATCCTCAAAAATATCGTTGTCGTTTGAAGCCAGTGCAGTCAGCAGAAATAACGTCAGTGCTCAGATTCACAGACTCTGCCAAAGAACGACATGCTCACAAACGTTGAGATTTATGTCAATGACATATACATGCGGCATAAATCACAGTGCTGCGCGTGTCTGGTGAAAAATTGTATGCCTGCTTTAAATGTTCTCCCCACAACGACTTTGGACGTTGGTCCAGCTCATCACCGGACAGATTACAGACCAAGACAGAGCACCATGCAGTGAAGTGAATGGGCGGTTCATTACCATGATTACAGGATATAAATCATCTCTCTCTCTCTCTCTCTCTCTCTCTCTCTCTCTCTCTCTCTCTCTCTCTCTCTCTCTCTCTCTCTCTCTCTGGGCTGTGGAGCTGGGGGCTGTAGGCTCCAACAACCTGTCATTAGGAGAGAGGTTGCGTGCCAGCAATTGCCACCAGAGGCCGTTGGCGTCCCGTCACGTGACCTGGGTGCTGTATTCGGGCCTTGTGGCGTTGGCGACTTCTCTTCAATTAAAGCCAGGCAATACATTACGTGAGCTTTTGAGAACAAGGCAGGCTTCTGCGGCGGCATGGGACGCTGTTTATTCTGAGCGCTTCGTGTTACTGTCCTCCAGTTCTTTCTTAGCTCCTGTGTCCACGCCAAACGTTGGATTGGTATGCACGTGCACGCGCTCTAAGTCTTCATTTGTGTGGGGCACAGACGAGGGGGTGGGAGGGGGGGTGGGGGGTGGGGGAGTCTCATGCAACGGATGAAAAGTCTCAGCTATAATTATAGCTCTCTCTCTCTCTCTCTCTCTCTCTCTCTCTCTCTCTCTCTCTCTCTCTTCTCTCTCTCTCCCTCACACACACACACACACACACACACACAACATACACATACACACACACACACACACACACACACACACACACACACACACACACCACGCACGCGAGCGCACGCACGCACGCACACCCACACAAACACGCCCACCAGCCCGCCTGCCTGTACGAACGCACGCATCCGCACGCGCACGCACACACACACACACACACACACACACACACACACACACACACACACACACACACACACACACACACACACACACACACACACAAGAGCACACGCTTCGTGCGCACATTATTTGATTGTTGTTGTCCACCTCCAATGTTTCAGACATCATTACCGAACACCAGCATTAGTGGCCACCACAAACTACTCTGCTAGCAGACCAGTGGGTGAAGCGTTTCCAACTCAATTGTCAACTAAAAACAGCAAATAAATTCTACACCGCCAAAGTCTGTTACAAATATTTAACCGCCATTCTATACGGGGCAGTGCAAATAAGACAGAAATGACACTGGTGAACAAATGTTTTGCTGCAAACATTCACTACGATTAGTGTGTGGTTCATACATATTTGTCACAGCATGAAGGACTAGAGGTGTCTGCTCGGGGGGTTGGGTTGGGGGAGGGGGCTGGGAGGTATGGGGAGAAAAAATACCTGTCGTGCCTTGTACGTTTATCGGCCCCAGCATCAGGCGGGCGCTACCTTGGGACAGGATCGGTGTGCATGTTTGCAGGTACTCTAGTTAGCAAGGCGAAATGAATTGGAAGCGGGCAGATCGCATTTCGCCATCGCCCCGTGTGAAACCGCTGCCCTGGAATGAAACGTACAATTATTACGAGCTGGTCGATGAACGGTGTGAAGTGGATGGCCGCTTTTGTTCCGTGATTCCCTCCCTCCCGCCCCCATGCCCACTCGACCCATCCTCCCCCACCCGATCCACCTGACCCCCACCTCCACCCTACCCATCCTCCCCCACCCCCACCTCCACCCTACCCATCCTCCCCCACCCGATCAACCCTACCCATCCTCCCCCACCCGATCAACCCTACCCATCCTCCCCCACCCGATCCACCCGACTCCCACCTCCACTCTACCCATCCTCCCCCACCCGATCAACCCGACCCCCCATCCCCCCCATCCTCCCCCCCCGATCCACCCGACCCCACATCCACCCTACCCATCCTCCCCCACCCGATCCACCCACCCCACATCACCCTACCCATCCTCCCCCACCCATCCACCCGACCCATCCCCCCCACCCCCCCGATCCACCCGACCCTCACATCCACCCTACCCATCCTCCCCCACCCGATCCACCCGACCCTCACATCCACCCTACCCATCCTCCCCCACCCATTCCACCCGACCCCCACTCCACCCTACCCATCCTCCCCACCCCATTCCACCCGATCGCTAGCTCCACCCTACCCATCCTCCCTAACCCAGTCCCCACATCCACCCTACCCATCCATCCCCACCCCATGCATCCGGACTCTCCCACCCCACCCCATCTCCATACCCACCCTCCCCCACCCTGATATAACCGTAACGGTTGACTGGGTGTAAAACACCAAGTTACTTACTTACCTCCCTTACCCCATCCCTCCCAACTCTCCCACCCCACCCCATCCTCCCCACCCTGATATAACTGTAATGGTTGACTGGGTGTAAAACACCAAGTTACTTACTTACTTACCTCCCTACCCCATCCCTCCCGACTCTCCCACCCCACCCCATCCTCCCCACCCTGATATAACTGTAATGGTTGACTGGGTGTAAAACACCAAGTTACTTACTTATTTACCTCCCCTACCCCATCCCTCCCGACTCTCCCACCCCACCCCATCCTCCCCACCCTGATATAACTGTAATGGTTGACTGGGTGTAAAACACCAAGTTACTTACTTACTTACTTCCCCTACCCCATCCCTCCTGACTGCCACCCAACCCCACCTTCACCCTCCCAATCCTTCTCCACCCCATTCCATCCAACTCCCACCCACAGTAATAGTAAACATGGTGCTTAACGTCCACAGAAACCATAAGGCTTATTAGGGACGGGGTCCCACCCACATCTACCCATCCACCCTTATTCCATCCCACCCGACCCCCCTAGTCATAAAGTGACTGTGTGGTTGACAGGTCGTTAACCCCTTCACCGTCCCAGCCTGTAAAATTTCCGGGCTGAAAGTTGCACGGGCGCGCCTGCAAACAGTATATTTTTCGCTCCTATAACATCTGCTTTCAACACTATGTGTTTCGATGAAAATCCTTTCATATAACAGTGCGAAAAATAAGACAGAAACAGTTACGGGTTTCAAATAATTTTGCGCTTTTATTTGTCGTTTTCGAGTGGCATCATGGCAGTGAAGGGGTTAAAATCCAAGAAGTAACGAACTAACCCGATCCCCACTCCCACCCTATCCCTCCTCTCCCCCGGATCCGGCGTTCTGTATACTCTAACTCCCCCCCCCCCTCCCCCCGCCCCCCCTAACCCCCCCCCTCCCCCCCGCTCCCCCCCCCTCCCCCCACAAACACACACACTCCGGGAGTGCCGTCCACTCCTAGCAACCCATTGCTACTGATAATTATGAACTCCTACTAACCCATTGTTACTGATAATTATGAACTAGCGTCTTGCACACGCAGAGTGCTACCATGCTATCAGCATGCCTTAATTCAGCATGCCTCAATTCCCTCACGCGAGGAAGGGTACAACAGGCGGGAAGTCTGTCCGCTACGCTTTGAATGGGACTTGTCTATTTTCTGCTTTAATTTCCAGAGTTCAGCTTTCGGAGGCTGACTGTCATTTTCATGACGTCGCCAAAGGTCTGCACATTGCATAGGAACCCGAAGGATGAAACTATCTGTCCGTTATTCTGTTTGTCTTTCTTCCTTCCTTCTCTTAACTGTAAAGTCTTCCTTGAAAGAACGAGAAAAAGCCGTTATCAGTCAGACGAACATTGCATCTGTTTCAAAGGCAACGTTCGGGGAAAATTCTGAGAGGCGGGGTGGGGCGCATATGGGCTTCTCCGAGCGCACAGATGCCATCTTGAACTGAATTGAACGGTAAAGTATAGGCCTGTCCGTCCCGCCTCTTCTCAGCGCCCATCTGGTAAATGAAGAGTAGGTAGGTAGTGTTGCTTAATGTCCTCAGATGTCAGATGACATATTAGGGACAAGCTGATACCAATGCTGAAGCATGGTTCAATAAATCTTTACGTCCACGGAAACCAGAAGGCTCGTTAGGACGGACCGCCCAGGACGGCCACCTCGACTCTCACACAGCTCCTGAACTATGTAAATGAAGAGTCCAGTATCTGTAATGTATAATGCAGACTGGCAGGTTACTCTAGAGGCACCTGGCGGGGTGCGCGTGAGATTGATTAATAGTTACGGCCGAGGCCCGTCAGCCACGAAGGTCTTACCCGGGCAGAACGCAATTCATTAAACTCACCGTACGTGAAGGTTTCATTCAATGAGCACGACACGTCATTTTATTTCGGAAGAGGAAAAAAAAAAGAGGAGAAAAATGAGGTTGAATGAACCGGGGAAAGGCTGAAATTATAAAGGGAAAATTCCTGGCAGTGAGCGAAGCATGCAAAAGCTATTGTCTGACCTACTCCAGGTGTAAAAGAGAACCTTTGACAGCTCTGGATTCTCACCAAAGCGGACCCTAATTTCTGCGCCCGCTGTCACCTACCGCAGGTGGCCCATAAGAAGCGCCACTGTCCCGTACTCAGTTCGAATCTCAGTTGTGGCTAACAGACGCGTCCAATGGATCTACCCCCACAACCATTACTACAACAGCAACAACAATGGAGGGGGGGGGGTAGTGCATCGCTGCCCATCTTACTGCCGAACCATTCTGGCGGTGACAGCTAATGCAGCACAAAGCCCGTCTATTTTAAAGTAGACGGGATTTGACAGCATAATATGCTTTCAGCATCTGAGGACATTAAACAAAAACTCAACAACAACATGACAGCATAAGGCATTTGGACCCCCTCTTTCTCCAACTCCTGGCTTTTTGGTATCAGACAGTGGGCTGCTAACTTACTTGGGGACGTTTGCCTTTTACTTAACTGAGTCAAAGCGAACTCAGCAGGGACAGAGTGACAGCTGAACGGCAGTGGGAGGACGGAGTACTAGCGGGTGCATACATCACTTTGGTTGGTTGAATGTTGCTTTACGTCCACAGAAACCGTAGGCTTATTAGGGACGGGAGCCCAGGACGGCCTCCTCGACTTTCACACAGCTCCTGAGCTCTGCATACATCACTGTCTGTGGGGAAGTATATATATAGTCATTGTCCACCTGAGGACGGGCTGTGTCCTCTGGTAGTGTACGGACAACGCCGGTTAAATGCTGACCGATCGATGGCCGGGTGTAACTAACTGTAAGCGGAGACGCCAGAAATGCAGTGTACTGCCTGGAGCCCTTCATAGTCAACACAGCTAGGACACAGTGGAACCTCTGATGTGAGACCCGCGCGTCGGATGGCTAATTGGCCTAGCGGTAAGGCGTCACGCGGGTAAGCGGTCGATGTGGGTTCGATTCCCTGCTTCGGCTCTCCCTTCTCTTCAAAACTTGTGATTTGTGGACACCGTTTTGTCACTTTGCCCCCTCACAATTGATAAAACATTGAAAGTGGCTCTCGTCGATGCCCATCTTGATACAGAAATCATTCTGGTGGTGACAGTGTAGCGTTAGCTATAATCTCCCTCTTCCATCGCCTCCTGGGTCGGTCTTCCACAGTACCTCTCCGGAGATCTCTCGGCGTTAAGCATGTTTAACAAAGAAGAGGCCCGCGATGGGTTACCCCTTTCGCACAAAAAAAAAGGCTCCCTCTGCAGAGAAGCGAGGGCTATCAAACGTTCTCTTTTTAAAGCCCGGCGTAAGGCTATGTCAGAATATCTAGCCTTGCATGCTTCGCCTGATGCCCATAATTTCTGCGTTTTTGCCGCTCATTCAACTTCATTGTGTCCCAGTTATCTTGAAGCATAATTATCTTGTAACGTGACCAATGAGTTAGATTTTAATTTGTCGTTTTGAAGACTCGTGTTTTGCCGCCCTGGATATGACCGCGGCTGACCTCACATTTAGGTTAAACATCAAGAATCAGCCTTGATCGGAGACTTCGCCTCTTTTAAGAGTTTTTTGTTGGGGATACCGTCTTGTGATTTTTCCTTCACATTTAATGGAAGATTTAAATGGCTCTCGTCGATGCCCCATCTTAATGCAGAAATAATTCTGGTAGTGAAACAGGCTCACTGTCTTGTGTGACACCGCTGTTTTAATTCAGCGCCAAAGTAAACACAGTTGATCAAATCACAAGTATGTATAATCTGCTGTTATGATGCACAGTAACATATGTTTCGGTGCTTATTGATATTCCTCAGGCACTCTATCAACACTGGAACCTGCTTAAATGGGTAGTTCTAGAAGAGGGGTTCCACGGCACTGTTGTGTGTAAAGAACTGACGCACAGTCTCTGGTATCAGTGTTTGCTGAACCTTGCCTCCACGTACTTTACACACACACGCAAGCTACAGCACTTAGTACAGAGCAGACTGGGCCCAACAGCATGCAGTGAAGATCGAAATTACAGAAGCAGAGTTCGGATGGGCTCTAAGGATGAGAATCCACAGATGGGCTCACGATGCCCGCAGCACGAAGTCCGCGACAATTCAGTCCAATCCCCGATCGTTCTATTTTTCCTAGCTAACCATAGACGGCCCTAAATTAAATATAACACGTACGTATATCATAATATACATATCCCCAACCTTTTTAATTGATAGTTTGGGCAGAATCTTAGAATAAAGGAGTGGGATTCAACTGGCATGGTTTAGCGCTGATGAGGAATAGTCCGGAACTGAAAGAATTAAGACTCATAAGACTGAAAGAATTAAGACTCATTCCCTACCCTTTTAACTGATAGTTTGGGCAGAATCTTAGAATAAAGGAGTGGCCTTCAACAGGCATGGTTTAGCGCTGATGAGGAATAGTCCGGAACTGAAAAATTAAGGCTCATAATGTACATATCCCCTACCCTTTTAATTGATAGTTTGGGCAGAATCTTAGAATAAAGGAGTGGGCTTCAACTGGCATGGTTTAGAGCTGATGAGGAATAATTCGGAACTGAAAGAATTAAGACCGTTTCAAAAGTTGGTGTTTTTCATCTCGTATAGTTACAAACTCGGATCAAAGCACGGAAGCATCAGCCCTGAATTTGTACTGGCAACGTTTTGTTTTGATCCGAGATGGAGAAAATGTGACGGTCGCTGTGTCAGGTATTAGAAGCAAAGTGACAAGTACTGCTACTCTCGCCGCGGTGGGGTACCGCGGACGCAGAAACCTGCTGAAAATCCACCGCTATTAAAGGCCTTTTCAACATGGAAGAGGCAAAAATGTAACCTTGAATGCCCAACCTGCTGTCCAGATTCTGCCTCTTTAATGTCGACTTTCATTTGTTCATTCAACTTCATTTTTTACCCAATCCTCTCAGCCTAATGTGACGAGTCCCACACGGTGAGCAATACTCTTGTCTGTGATTCAATGAACTGCGTTTCGCCCTAATCTGATCTTCGCGGTTGGCTGTGCGATGCTTATCAAAAAATGATGCAATCAATACTGCTCCTCTACAACCACATCATTGAAGGCTACCACCTGGCTCCCCCACCCCCCCACCCCCACCCCCACCCCGCCCCCACCCCAAACTCCTCACATCCCCTCCCGCTCCCAATCCCGCCCCATCCCCGCCCGCTCTCCTCTGCCCCAACCCTATTCCCTGTTCATGATGTGGACGTGGGCCGCGCAGTACTCAAACGTAAATGACGCACCGAGGATCGCTTGCTGGATGTCAGCTGTCCCTTGCCTGTCTCCAAGGATCCATCATGGACACGGACTTTCGCTTCCTAATAACATCGTTCACGATCCACCTGGGAATTGGCCGCGATGCGCAGCTGCAGCGTTTGTTCCATTGTTTATAGCTGGGGCTTAATTCCGCATGCACACGCCGATCGAGAGACGGCATCTGAGCTTCTCTACTGGCATGTCCGTCCACCCAGGCAAAATAGTCTGTTGGAACGTATTGCAGCGAAGCTGTTGATGTTGAACTGTTGGAGGCAGAGAGAGGGTCCCCGCGCTGAGCTCTATAGCCTCTCCTCCGGGCCATAGTTACGTTCTCACAAGCTTTCTTTGGGGCCGTCATGCGGTGTTGTGTTGATTGTGGTCAAAGGCACGATGATCTGAGTCCGATTGCAGCATTAAAATGAATGTAGTGTGCCCCACTTGATTGCAGCTGATATCTCTTGTCGTCACTGAACGCGGCTCTATTACTTATTTTGAAGGATACGTTCGGAATCAGCCAGTCAATCAGTGTTTCGCTCTGTTAACTTGACTCATCGCGGAGGTGTTGTGAAGTTTTGATTGGCTGAAGCTGCTCGGGTGATTGGCAGTTGGGTGGAGCACTCTATTGGGCTGTGGTTGTAACTCAATATTGAATTCCCCGTCAACTGTGCAGATTATATTACTGCGAGCTACTGAATAGAATATCAAACACGATTTTAAAAATCGAAACAAACAAAAGGATAATAAACCAGCAGTGTTTAGCTTCTTTTTTTCTTCTTCTTTTTATCTTTTTTTCTTCTTCTTTTTTTGCTTGCGGTTTAACCATTACGACACATGTCTAGAAAGTCGGACTTCGACCCGAATGTAACTCGGGATGGTTTATGGGCAGAAGGAAAGAAGCCCGTTAATACCTCCGTCGGCATACTATGTCCTGAGAACAGTGATTGTCACTGATAGCGAGATATTTTGGGAACTGACCTGGACTGTCTACGCTCTCCCCTCTTCCCCTTCGCTACCCCCCCCCCCCCCCCCCCCCCCGGCCGCCCTTCCGCCCCTACTCCCGGAAGCAGGGAATTCAGCTTCATCCTGTTGCAGTTTATGTTCCATGATTGTTTGCGTCGTAATCAGTTCCGTTTCCTTTATCGCTGGCTGTTACGGTTATTGCCACGAGGACGCTAACGTTGGTGTTTGTCTTTACATATCAGTCTCGGAGTACACGTGCATCTCGGGGACTCGGGCTGGCTACTGAAAGTGTGTCTGTGACTGCATCAAGTGAAGCCACCGGCTCTGAACTTCGAATACTAACACCCTGCTGATTAAAACGTAACTGCTGAAAGACTCTCCAAAGCCCTTTCCTTAAGAAGAAGAAGAAGAGGATAGAAATAAGTCACTTCGCTTAATCACGGTAAACGCCTTTGCCATGTAGAAACGTTAAGTAGCAAGAACAATACGCACAAAAAGTAACATCACAGTAAGGTACGGTAAGGCAGTGAGAGAGAAAAGGCAACTCGCCAGCGAGGCAAACGGGATATAAAACTTTACTCAGCGCGTATCATTCATACCCAGGTGTTGGTCGATCGCTTCACGCACAATGTAGAACCATTCACGTGGAACGCGTTGTGCGCGGCAGGCACAGAAATCGATGAGTATGGGAGCTCGTGTGGTTAAATATCATGAGTATTAAACACAAATCAACCGCCGGCTGCAAAACCGACATGCTCGATTGAATTTGCTGGGAACAGCTCGCGAGTAAGGTGAATGGTATAGCGGTTGGTATTTGGGTGTTTTTCACACACACACACCACACACACACACACACACACACACACACACACACACACACACACACACACTCCTTTTTTCAGACTATCAGCATAAGGAGTGAAGAATACAGATGCATTCTGGAACACGGAATTTCAAAATCCATCCCTAAGTGCCCCAGTGTCGTCACTTTGCTTATATAAATATAAAAATAAATGATTGGGTTGATTTTTTTTTCTCTCTCCCGGCATGGACATTTTTATTATTGACTAAAAAACAGACTTGAGAATGAAAGAAAGAAAACGAAGGAAACTGAATTTCAAGCACATAATTATAGAGCCGGAACCATGCCCCTGGGCGTAGATACTGCGAAGAACAATGACGGGATCGGTAAATACACATGTACCCAAAACACCACAATCGCACCGACTTCGCCCTAATGCTAGAACAAGATCCATAAAGAACGGGGACGGAATATCTCGCTTGGCACAGCGTCGGACCAATAAGCCAGGCGCAATACTGATGCGGGTTCGATTCCACGGTACGGCAAGTGATTTTCCGACCTTCGGTTTTGCTGTTGTTGTTGTTGTTGTTGTTGTTGTTACTGTTGTTGTTGCTGCTGCTGCTGCTGCTGCTGCTGCTGCTGCTGCTGCTGCTGTTGTTGTTGTTGTTGTTGTTGTTTAACAGTGTTGACTCTCTTACGGTGTCCGTACGGCCCCCGTCTGCAGTCGCACACATCAACATCTGCCCGAAATACAAAAACAAGCCCTGAATATTGGCAGCGACACCCTTCTTTGAAGGCACGAAAACACCGCACACCCTGGTAGGAAAGGGTAGCGCTGCTCTTGTGGCTGTCGTAGCCTTATCCGGGTAAAGCGATCCAAATTTCCTGCAAGGGATTAATGAAGTATTTTTTTAAAAAGTACTTAATTCTTTAAGACATTGCAATAAAAGATGAGAACCAGGAAGAAAAAGTCCTTGTCTGGTTTTAAGGACAAGCAGATTTCTGTAGGCTGGCCGGCCTACCAACAGACAGCCATAGGAGACGATTATCTCAGTGCTGTAAATCCCCAGAGTCATAAATGATTTATTGACGTACAAGTGCATCAGTATTGGATAGATCTTGGGAGTTGCGTTGCTCAATAAAATATTCAGTTGCTTCAGAACATGCTGTGTCCCTTTTGCCCATCGCCTCTTCTCTCCATCTCGTGTGTCTATTATTGGTCCTTGGTCCATGGCTCGATCTCCCCATCTCAGTCACGTATCTGCTACTTACTGTCCCTTGGTCCCACTTCATCCCGTGTCTTTCTGGTCCATTTTCGAATCAGCCCTTCTCCCCATCTCACGTGTCTGTAACTTGTCTTTGGTCCCACTTCATCCCGTGTCTTTCTGGTCCCTTTTTCCAGTCGCCCCTTTTCTTCATCCCCATAGTCTGGTACTGGTTGCTGGTCCCCCTTCATCCTGTGTCTTCCTCATCCCTTCTGGCCATCGCCCCTTCTCTCCATCTCCTGTGTCTGGTACTGGTCCTTGGTAACATCTCACCCCGTATGCTCCCTCTCTTTTGTCCATTACCCCATCTCTCCATCTCATGTCTCTGTCACTGGACCTTGGTAACATCTCATCTCGTAAGCTTCCTCCCTCTTTTGCCCGGTAAGTACCTCTCCATCTCATGTCTCTGTAACTGATCCTTGGTAACATCTCATCTCGTATGCTCCCTCTCTCTTTGGCCGGTATCTCTCCATCTCATGTCTCTGTCTCTCTTTTTCAACAACACCCCATCTCTCCATCTCATGTCTCTGGTCCTTGATAACTTCTCATCTTGTTTGCCCCCTCTCTCTTTTGCCCGTACCTCTCCATCTCATGTCTCTGTAACTGGACCTTGGTAACATCTCATCTCGTAAGCTTCCTCTCTCTTTTGCCCGGTAAGTACCTCTCCATCTCATGTCTGTGACTGGTCTTTGGTAATATCTCATCTCGTATGATCTGCCTTATCCCTTTTGCAAGGGATTAATGAAGCCGCCCCTTCTCTCCAATTTCTGTGTCTCTTCATCAGTCTTTGGCTCACTGTCCCCACACTCAGTCCAGCTTGTATCTGCCTTATCCGTTTTGCCTGGGCAAGTTGCGGGCTGCCAATCACCCGAGCACTTCAGTCAATCAGAACCTCACAACTAACATTCCGCGCGAGAGAAAAAAAATCAAGAGGGCCGCCCTGTCTTACTCAGAAGCTAAATAACAGCAGCAGAGCGAAAGACTGGTTAATTCTGAACGACACCTTCACAAGAAGTAGCGGAGCGCGGTCACTCATGGAGAGAGATATGAGCTGCAATCAAATGGGGGCAATTAAGTTACATTCACACGAACGCTGGATTCAGACTCAAATCACCACGTATTCCTCCAGTCAACACTGTACTGTGGTCAGCTCAAAAGCTTGTGAGGAAATGGTGAATAAAGAATCTGAATCTGAAAGAGGCGGTGCTTAGAGCTCAGCGAAGAACATTCCGTAGTTGCTTTTAAACAGTCATTGTGTGGCATGCGGTGTTTTAGTGTTTGCCTGTATCTGATGACTGATTAAAATGCACCTGATTCCCAAGGACGGCATTCATAAGGCTGTGACATTGATGAGGAAGACACCTGACCTTAACACTCAACCATCCATAATCTACCAATCCATCAATAATTTAATCAATCATAAAATCAATCATTAAGCCAGTCAATGAATCAATCAGTCGATCAGCCATGAAGTCAGACAGCTGAAACTAGAAAGAACCTCTGCACTTTAGACTACCAGAAAACTGGAACATCAATAACAAGCCATCGACTGACAGTACAAGCACTCTCACCACAACGCATGCAACAAACGAAATGAGTTTATCGCCATCATGGCACGTGGCGCACGAAGCAGTCCTCCAATGAAAAACCAACAAAAAGAATAAGCACCATCGGCGAAACGGGCCAGACCAGTCAACTCGCCGCTTTTATTAACAATATCGATGGAAAATGGATAGACAAATTTGACGTGGAATATACGATGCGCGGGGCCCTTTGTTTTACTGCCCGTCATCGATTGGCCCATTTCGGCTTGCACGTGCGACACAATAGCCAACCAGGGCTCTCCAGCTTCGTCGCTCCTGCACCCTGTCAATATCCATTTGCGTCAGGACACGATGCTATTCAATCTCGTCCTGTTTGACCAGTTTTTCCCTCCCTCTCGAACTGTTGAACACAGCCTCGGGATGCCCCGATGCATTGAAACGTGCACGTGTATTTGAACTTACTCCATGGGCATGCCCCATTGTGTGGAATTCGAAACATTTTTAATATTTTGTTTTTATTTCTACGTCGTGTCGAGCACTTTCACAGAAAAAAAGGAAGAAAAAAACAACAACCTAAGTGTTTTTGAATATTGGTCAGTGGAGTGTTTATTTTGGGGCGAATTAAAATTACAGTCTCATAAACATTGGACCAGTCCGACTAAATGAAAACGGCAGTAATGCTTCAGATACAACAGGCAACACATTAGAATGTTGGATAAGTGACTATTCACACACACACACACACACACACACACACACACACACACACACACACACACACACACACACACACCACACACACACACACATTCTAGTATCATGCCTCCTGAACGCACGCCTTCATTTGAACACCACCACTCATTTCAGTTTACTATCGATCGGAGATGGAATCCAGCCCTGTTCTTTCAAAGAAGCAGAAGAGCCCACCACACAATTGCACAACAGCATGATGTAGGCCTATCGTACGCAGTCAGTGCTGCAGATAGCGTCTTCAGTTCTTATCGTCTCTCAGGGCAGTCCACAGACCGATGACGCAATAGTCGGATCGCTTATAAACAACAGCCCCTGTTACATCGAAGCTATTCCAAAGGTATGCGGTATGGCTTGTGTGTGTGTGGCGGGGTGGGGGTGGGGTGGGGGTGGGGGGTTGAGTGTGTGTGTGTGTGTGTGTGTGTGTGTGTGTGTGTGTGTGTGTGTGTGTGTGTGTGTATGAATGTGTGTCTGAATGTGTGTTTGAGTGTGTGTGTGTGTGTGTGTGTGTGTGTGTGTGTGTGTGTGTGTGTGTGTGTGTGTGTGTGTGTGTGTGTGTGTGTTTGAGTGTGTGTGCGTGCGTGCGTGTGTGCGTGTGTGTGGATGTGCACAGATCTTTGTTGTCAATAAAAACAAAATATAATGTATGTTTAAAGATTTTGTAAACGCTTAGATCCAGTGAGAGTCAGACGCCCTAATTAACCATTATTATTACTATTATTATTATTATTGATGACGATGATGAGAGAGAGAGAGTGATTGCGTGTCGCCCTTGCCTTGTCCATTACAATTATTTCTAGAAAGTATGTTATAACAAATATCAAGAACGAAGTTGCAATAGTCACAGTACATGACAAACTGTTTGTTTTTGTTTGATTTTTTTTAAGAAGCGAGCACGCTAATCGTATCTCCAATGATTAATCCAACTGTGTTGGCGTTGTCCAAGTAAGAATTCGAAATAAATATAGATAGGCTTGCTATATTTCGTCATGGGTGGAATACTGGTCATTCGACGGATTTCTTCCAGACCTGTAACAACCTCGCCTTACCACTTTATCTTTCGAGGAATCCTTTTCTGCGGACCCATCCAAGCATCTGTCGAGTAACGTTACACAGACATCACCAGTGCCGTTGCCCTCTTCAAAGTATGTCCAAATCCCACTCAAGATCTGAAAGTTACTCCATCATCTGCTTACCTATCAGCACTCTTCCAATCCGTTGTAAAATCAGTGATGTCTTGCAGCTTTCTTGTAGTACGAAGATCAGTATAATCCACGCCGCCTAAAATCATATACGTGTCACACAAAAGACGTGTTCGTCCATACAATGCCAAAACGACCAACAGACAATGACGCCATAACACCCATGGCACATTCACAATCTGCGCTTGTCTCTGCCAGCATACGCACAAAGTGTAGTTTAGGCCTCATTCACAGCTCTCTTATAGTACAGGATCTAAGCTCAATCTGGTTGCTTTGTGCATTGAACGACCCGTGCATCTTGTATTGCGGAAGGTGTACGGTTTCTGGAGAAATGAGCACCAATAGTATACAATAATGACGATATCTGCATCAATAGATGTGACAGCTGGTTTTCTTGCCAGCTGCACACAGTGCTATTGTACTGGACATAATGCATGCACATTTAGTATTTCGTCTGCCTCACATTCATCACTACAGTGAGAAATATTTATGATCAGATAGACGTCGATGGTAAAACCTACGGCTCATAATTATTTCCTGCCTGACATTCAGCTTTCGGCACAATGAAACCTTTCCATGTTCAGCTTACTGCCAGTTAAAATACCTTCTCCCTCACATTCGGCACAACTGCGTCTACGTTAAAAACTACAGCCCACACAGGTAAACAATGTATAGCACTACTCATAGGCTAGGCCTATGGTTATAACTCAATGCGTGTGATACAAGGCAAATGTATGTCTGCGCGTGATGTGCTTTTCCGACTGCTTGTCTGTCTGTCTGTATATCTTTTTGTACATTCTGTATGTATAAACTATACACGTATAACTGTATATGTTCATTATCCGTTGTACGGATCAGGTGTATTGACCACGGATCTACGTTCTATCATTGTGTTCTTTTCATTAAAGACAGTTGTGTTTAATGGTTAACACCGCGGACCCTCTCAGTGTTGGTTAGTTAGTAACTGGATTTTACTGTCCTGTAAATCGGCACACGGGGTCACCTCAGGACTTCAGAATCGTTCTGAATTTACTGCCTGCGTATACAACGTTCATTAGGTCTATCTATATTAAACACACACACACACACACACACACACACACACACACACACACACACACACACACACACACACACACACGCACACTCTTCTCTCTCTCTCTCTCTCTCTCTCTCTCTCTCTCTCTCTCTCTCTCTCTCTCTCTCTCTCTCTCTCACACACACACACACACACACACACACACACACACACACACACACACACACACACACACACACACACACACACACACACAGAGTTAACTTAATTAACAGCCCCTTTCAACACGGGAGCAAAAGACTCACAGATCCCCAAATATACAATCAATGACATTTTCAGCTGAAGCTGCACTGAGTGGGTTGATGCAGTCTCTACCAGTATTTATTCCCTACACTGGATGTGAGCACATCTGCTTGGAAAGCTGGGTCTATGGACATCCAAACAAGATTATACTCAAGTCTTCTCATCCATCTTGGGTGACCTTAGATTAAATGCACACAACAGGAATTTCGCAACATACAAAAATGTCTCCTGATAATCACTATTCATGATGCTAGCAAAGAGGGAGAGGGGAGAGCGAGACGGAGGGGACTAGAGAGAGGACAGAGGCACAGAGACAGACATACAGAGACAGAAAGAGTAGCTACACAGTAACAATTTGTATCGGAGTAACTGCATGGTAACAATCTGTATCGGAGTACCTGCATGTTAACAATTTGTGTCGGAGTAGCTTCACGGTAACAAGTTCTATTACAGAATTAATATGTTTTCTGTATCAGTATCAGCCTTAGCTGATTTTCAGTATCAAACTTAGCTGACATGCAGACGGCTATGCTTGCCTACACAGTTGTGACAGCTGCTGCTCACCAAACTGGCGGAAAGTGAGTGGAGCTGGATGTGAACTAAAACATGCAGCTACCACATCCAAACACATAAAAGGTTAAAAAGAACGCTATTTATTAGGACAAAACGCAAGCAAACAGCTACCAGAAAACCCAAAGAAACATTCCAGCACTTCCGGGATGACACGAGGATGGGCATACCCGACAATGAACCAGGACGCCCACTGCCTGCAGGGATTACCCCTTCACGTCAGCTGCGTTCTTCTTCTGATTTTAGGGTTTTCTGACTTCCAACGTCCAAAACCAAGCACAACGATCAAAGATTCGGCAGCTAAAGCCCCTGTACTTGCAGCAACCTCCCCCACAGTGTCAGACATTCTTCTGCCTCTGCATGAAATAATTATCTCATCTCTTCAAGAGACATAGCCCAGATGGAGAGAGAGAGAGAGAGAGAGAGAGAGAGAGAGAGAGAGAGAGAGAGAGAGAATAAGCTTGTAAATTTTCAAAGAATTTGTTCTGTTAACAAAGTTATTTGTGAAAAATACGAAAGGGTATTGCCGCCGATTGTTTTCAAAGTCTAACTATGACTCGGCCCGCGTCCTTCTGTCTCAGTCAGTTTGAAGACACAAGCTACTGTGTATAAGAATGCAGCAGCAACGTGTTCTGCACTTCCGCCGTTCGCTTAAAGGGTCTTGAGCTTCCAAGGTCACATGGGTGATAATCCCCTCCCACCCACCCCACCCCACCCCACCCCACCCCCGTGTCTGACAGGACAACCCTCCTGTTCCCCTCCCCCCTCCAACCCCCCCCCCCCCCCCCCACACACACACCCAACCCACGTGTCAGTAACAACACAGATTACCGAGCCTGAGACTGTCCAGGCCAGCTGCACCTTGCACCACTGATGGCTGCATATATCCGAGGTCCACCGAGTGTAGGCTATGGTACGCGAGCTTTAATATCTCATGCATAATGGAACACGGTCTCTGGTGCTGCCGCGTGCCTCCCTCAAACCTGC
>JABMCL010000714.1:870000-872500 GCA_018857735.1 Alviniconcha marisindica | reverse complement strand
CTTTAAGATAGGAGGATAAGATCAAAACAAGAGTGGTTGTACTTTGATCATAGAAAGAATTAAGACACAGGATGACGAGGATTGGAAAAAGAAGAAGTTGTTAATAACTGGATGTTAACGTCTTAACAACCACTAAGGGTCACCTGGGTACAAAAATAAAGAGGATGTACCTCTGGTGGAGTTGGAGTACTGGTATTTAGTTGCATGCCAGGCGTTAACGTAGGTGATTCAGGCCTTTGTTGGTGTGACGTCCTTTCAGCGCTGATTAACTCTCTTGTTTGTTGATTTTTCGAAAAAGAATGAGATGAGGGAGACGAAAGAGACGAAGAAGAAGAGGGAACAACAACAGCACTAAACTGATTTGATCAAATAAAATCATTATTTGCGCTGGGGTAGCACCTTCCTGTTGCTATAACACCTGTTACAGTTGGCTGCGGCTATAACTATAATTATGAGTAATGCCTTATATCAATGTGGAATGCCTATGTGCTGTGTGTTTATACGTTCGTCTGTTTCCGTTGTTTCAGCTTTTAAGAGCCCATCTGATGGAACTCCTCCTTGTGTAATAAATAATGTGTTACTGAACTAAACAGTGAGATTAAGAGCAGATGCTAAAAGAGCAGATGCTTAGTTAATTAAGTTCGATTCTTCCTGTTACAACCCCCCAAATTTACCATCGTCCTGATATAACCGTACCGGTTGACTGGGCGTAAAACACCAACTTACTTACTTACTTACCCTAATTTTACCAGCGTATCCACAGCAAGAACACTATCAAGTCTTACCTGTTGGACAATGAGCAAAAACCTTTGTCCTGTGTGTCGTCCTTTCCCCACGCTGCTCAGCTGTGAAGGAGTCCCAGTCCTCAAACTAACAATCCATTATGACAGTTCTGGCGTTTCTTTCAACCGAAAGGGCCGTGTCAGCCAGCTTCCTGTTGTCCTCGGATGGTGTGATTGAGGCGGTCTTGTTGCTGCACTGGGGATGTATGCCAGCCGGCAAAGGTCACGGAGTGGTCTGCTGCATAGCCTGCGACAACGACGACACGATGTTGTTGATAACCTATCCATCTTGATCGTCACTTTCGACATTCATGCTGCTTCACAGTCCCCTGCTCCTTAATCGCGCGAATCAAAAGTTCAGCTAGCGTAGTCCTCTCTCTCTCTCTCTCTCTCTCTCTCTCTCTCTCTCTCTCTCTCTCTCTCTCTCTCTCACACACACACACACACACACACACACACACACACACACACCCGTCATCTCTCTCTCTCTCTCTCTCTCTTCTCTCTCTCTCTTCTTCTCTCTCTCTCTCTCCTCTCTCTCCCCCACACACACCACACACACCCACACACACACACACACACACACACACTCAACACTCTCTCTCTCTCTCTCTCTCTCTCTCTCTCTTCTCTCTGAAGAGGAGAAAGCATAAGAGTTAGGTGCAGGTGTCAATCGGCCCAGCCGAGGACCAGCAAGGGCGAAGGGATTAACAGCCTGGTGAAAATGACCATAGCGAACAACGATTCATCTGAACTGTGGCTGAAACTGTGCTGACGTCTCGCCTCCACCAGACACAGCAGAAGCCTGCAGAAGGTACTCGTTGCCATGATTGGACTCGCTGGGGTGGCTGGAACGCCGATAGTGATCAGCAATTGCAGCATCGACCCAAGTAGGGTTTTTCTGTACTTTTTTTTTTTACCCCCTTCTCTCTCGCCCTCTGTGTTGTAGCATATGAGTAGCCGATAATTCATGCCTAACGACTCCGCGTTTCAAACCCACAATGTTTAGTTTTTTCGTCTAGTGCGAACGTCATAAAAAGCTTGATCATGGAACACCAGATATTTTCTCAATTGCTGTTGCTTTTTGACCGCTTTTTGCCTCTTCCTTTTTGTTGACACTTTCTTGATGATAGATTCTTTAACAAAGATGCAGCACAAAAAGTTTCCGAAAGTTTCACACCTAGTAATATGTAGAAGGTTCTGAGCCCGTGGTCAGTTTTTATCTTATTTTATCTCAACACACGTCGGGCGCCTCATCTCGGGAGACTGATGAGCTCTAAGCGCTTCACAATGTCAACGATAGCGCTGTTCTCTGCTTTTCAGCAGACCCACTGCGCTCTAGACGTATGCCTTCAGTGGACGTTCTACGCTGACTAAAACGTACTCCACCTACCTCTGACGCCGTGCTCCGAAACTGCTACACCACTGACGGAACGGAACGCTATCCTCGCCTGGACGAAGAAGGCCTGGAAACTTCTGAACGGTGGTGGGAGGCAACTGGTGAGCTCACCTGCCGCCGCACCTGTATATAGCCGCGGGCTGAGGGCGCGGGGTGCCTCCAGCCGTCACAGCCAGTGACGGGCCAGTGCCATGCGGTGGGGAGGGCGCTCCCTCTTTCAACACTCACTGAGTCGTATAGCCCGCGGCAGAGCGCATCGCTCGGCACCGCCTCTACGCCGGAGCCTAATCACCGGTGCTGTTCAGTGTTGCACGTGCAC
>JABMCL010000714.1:862500-865000 GCA_018857735.1 Alviniconcha marisindica | reverse complement strand
TAGTCTTTACTGATAAGAGTTTACGCTGTATAAATATTTTAATTGTAATTATTATTATTAAAAAATATTTTTGTTATGAAGAGAATCGTGGAAATTGCAGTTGAATGAATCAGGAAATGAGAAGTGAGAGGCAGAGTTCCTGGCAGTAGGCGAAGCATGCAAAATGATGATACATATTCTGACCTACACAAGGACGCATCACAGGGAACCTTTAACAGCCCCACAGTCTTGTCTCTGTCTCCGCGTGGTCTTTGTGATGATCCTATGCCGTGCCAGCTACCACCAACCAACTCGCCCATCTTCAAACTAAAACCACCTGCGCTGCACAGCAAAAACGATAACTTGAAGTGAAAGCTGCCGTAGTCAGACGTTGCTGCAAGTTTACCCAAGGTTTCATATTTCATGTTCTGGTTTCTGGCGACTTCACGCGCCGCGTAGTTGGGCTTTGCCCGGAAACAATGTAACAGGGCCATGTCAATAGAAAATGTTTAACTTGGGTTCTTGTCACAGCTTGGTGTTATCTTCTCGCTCCATTTGCTTTCAACAGCGGAACGTTATCAATAACGGAAGAGAACTCATCGGGAAATGGTGTAAACGGCTCTGTGCGTACAGTTTGTCCTCAAAAGACCTACACCGGACAGGAGCAATAGGTCCCAGCGGCTACACAGAAGAAGAAAAAAAGTCGGCACGGTGGTCTAAACCAACCGATCTTCGTCGCTTCCCGCTGGTTCACGTTTTGCCGAACAATACCTACCCATCAAATATTTCTCAACTGAAAGAACGGTAGCATTATTACCTTCTTCGTAAACGGTTTCACAAGCTGATTTTAGACAAAAGAAAAAACATCTGAAACAAGATTATTATTTTTTTAAGACATTGCATTATGGCTTTTTGTTGTTGTTTTTTTAAAAGGAAGGAAAAAAGAAAGAAAAGAAGAAGTAGTACACTTGAAATAGTGTCAATGTCGTTGTTGATCTATTTATAAATGTTTTCTAGAACTGTTTCTGGAACGCCGGTGTTTTTTTAGTTGACGGCAGCGCTGTTGGTTGTATCAAGCTGAATAATGTCTCTGCACTGGGTTCACTCAGCTGACATAAGCGGTTGGTTTCTAGTTGCAGTGTCTGATATCTGATAGCATTAAAAAAAAATATATATATATAAATATATATATATTCTTCTGTCCTGAATTCTGTCTTTGTCGTTTGTGTCTCTCTGTCTCATTCAACACATTGTTTTTATTTTTCTTATGAATCTTTTTCAAACATAAAACAATCTGTTCTTGGACAAGTGGACAAAGAATCAGTCCTTCTTTTCTTTTTTTCTTTTCTTTTTCTCTCGAAAGTTTTTAATGGATTTAGGGCCTGCCGTTTCAGAGTTAAGGGCATTGTCCCCGTCCGGGTACCATAATGCACTTGAGATGTGGCTGAATCAGTTGAAACTGTGCATAGCAAGAGAAGGAGAATTTGAGGGGGGGGGGGGGGGGGGGGGAATGATGCGAGAGTTCCATGTATATAAATACGATTATTCGTTCATGTTTTATAGTCTTACTATTATCAGAAACGGTACGCCCCTTAGTCGTAACAAGGGGATGTGGACCTTTGCTGAAAACTGAAGGTATAATTCATCAGGACCTTTATAGACCATTGTCATTAAATTGACGTTTTCGATCGTATGTGGAGGCTTTCTGGTTGAATATGCACATGCATTGAATCTGATGCCGAATGCGCTCTATGTGAACTTGTAATTTTGTGTTAGTTTACCTGATGGAAACTATATGTACTGAGGAAAACAAAAACCTCCTGTTGACAGCACGGTCAAAGCGGCATTGTGTGTTTTCAAAGACAGAATGTTTGAAGAGCTGGACTGCGCAGTGAAGCGTGACGAAGAGGAACAAGCGTGCCGGGACGGAGTTCATTTTTCTCTGGCACTGGGTCGGAACATCTTTGTCAACAGCGCGAACTGCTTGCATTGATGCAGTTCCTGCCACACTGCTGCCCTACACAATTCCAACAATGCCCCTCCATCCCCATTAAACATGGATGTCCTGTGTTGGGAAGGGCACGGAGGACGGGGGGGGGAGTCTCTCTCTCTCTCTCTCTCTCTCTCTCTCTCTCTCTCTCTCTCTCTCTCTCTCTCTCTCTCTCTCTCTCTCTCTCTCTCTCTCTCTCTCTCTCTCCATTCCCAGCGCTGGATGTCGACATTATTTCAAACCAACATCGCCAACTGCTTTTTCAGATGAGTAGCTGAGAGGTGGAATGAGTGAGTTAGTGAATGAGTGAGTAGTCGGTCGGTCGGTTGGTTGGCTGCTTGGTTGCTTAGTGCGTCATAGTCGGTTCAGGTGCCAAATGACTCCAAGAACAAAGACTCAACACTGCTATCTGAAATCGCCTGTGTGACAATGAAGGATTTAAAACTGTAACATGAAAATCAACAATGTAGTAGAAATTACACAACATGGATGGAAACACACACAGAGATTGAGGGGACTATAATTAATTCA
>JABMCL010000714.1:837500-855000 GCA_018857735.1 Alviniconcha marisindica | reverse complement strand
GACTCTCACACAGCTCCTGAACCATGTGCTAGAACAACGAGTGAGTCCCAATTTAAGCCACCTCTCTAGTCCCCACAGGGAAGGGGGACAGGACAGTCTGTGTTGTGCAAAGCTCTGTTTTAGAACAACGAGTGAGTCCCAATTAGCCACCTCTCTAGTCCCCACAGGAAAGGGGGACAGGACAGTCTGTGTTATGCAAAGCTCTGTGTTTGAACAACTGGTGAGTCCCAAGCCACCTCTCTATTGCCAACAGGAAAGGGTGGTAGACCACGCTGTGCAGAGGTCTGTGCTTGTCCACCAAGTGAGTCCCAAGCCACGTCTCTAGCTCATAGGGAAAGTGGGGCAGTATGTGCTGTGCTAAGCTCTGTGTTTGTCAACCAAGAGAGTCCCAAGCCCTCTCTCTAGTGCCCAAAGGGAAAAGGGGGCGGTCTGTGTTGTTCAGAGGTCTGTGCTTGTCCACCAAGTGAGTCCCAAGCCACGTCTCTAGCTCACAGCAAAGGGAGGCAGCCTGTGCTGTGCAAAGGTATGTGCTTGTCCACCGAGTGAGTCCCGAGACATTCCACCCCACCTCATCACCGCCCATAGAGAAGGGCGACAGTAATTGCTACGCAAGGCTGTGTGCTAACGAGGAATGGTACAAGGGAGAAATTAAAGGGCAATCTCGGCTCAGAAGTACCATTGTTAATTGTAGTCGAATAAACCAAATTTAAAAAGTTTTTGACACACTGTCATATTTTTAGCATCTTTTAACTCGAGTTCTGGTCCTGCCTATTAAAAATCGAAGTTTAGAAGTCGCTAAGACAAGACTGTGAGTGCTGCCATTTTGTGCCCAACACATCAAGTGAAAGCGCGGCAAAATTACCAAAAACGTCACGAACTCACCCTTTTCTGTCCTTCATTGGTAAAAAGCAAACCAACATGTCTGCTCCCTGAAGTGTTCAGGACTGAGAAAGTCTCATCGCAGTGGCCGAAGCTGGCCGTTGATAGGATTATCAGATTATTAGACATGGTCTGGTCGTCGGCCATTGTTTACTGCGACAATGGAAGAAGACATTGCAACTGAGGATAAAAAGATTAGTGTGCACCCCTCCCCCCCCCCCCCCCCCCCCTCCCCTACCCCCCGTTAGAGAGCTCAGGAGCTGTGAGAACAGGGAGGTGGGCCTGGGCTCTCATTTCCTATCACATTCTTCCCCCGTCCCTAATAAGCCTCGTGGTGTCTGTGGGCGTAAAGCGCCAAGAAAGACGACAGAAATGTGCCCAGTTGGGGTATCCACGGATGCTGTGGGACCCATCTGATCAGAGCTCAGGAGCTCAGGAGCTCAGAGTCGAGGTGGTCGTCCTGAGCTCCCGTCCCTAATAAGCCTACGGTTTCCGTGGATGTAAAGCAACACTTCGACCAACCCATCCGATCACAGTTACAGAAAGAGAAACAACGGAAGGGGTTTGGGTGCGGATAGCCCGCTGGTTGCCCCGTTTTGCAAACTTTACACCAGTACTCTAGACGCCATTAAATGTCTGTGCGTTAGTAAGACAGAATAGCGCCAAACTCGCTACATGTATCGTGCAAGTATTTAGCTCTGTGAGCTGTGTGTGTGAGTGTGTGTGTGTGTGTGTGTGTGTGTGTGTGTGTGTGTGTGTGTGTGCGTGCGTGCGTGCGTGCGTGTGTGTGTGTGTGTGTGTGCGCGCGCGTGCGTTGTGTGTGTGCGCGTGTATGTGTGTGTGTGTGTGTGTGTGTGTGAGAGAGAGAGAGAGAGAGAGAGAGAGCCTTGAGCCTTGAACATACCGTTAATGTAACACGGTAAACGTAGCGTAATTTAGCGCAAAACGTAAACAGATACACACACCATAAAAAAAAAGGTGTGCGTGTATGCATACGTGTGTGTGTGTGTGTGTGTGAGAGAGAGAGAGAGAGAGAGAGAGAGAGAGAGAGAGAGAAATGAAATTTGCCTCGAACATACCATCACTGTAACACAGTAAACGTAGGGTAATTTAGCGCAAAACGTAAACATATACACACACCATTAAAAAAAAAATGCCTGTACGCGTGCGTGTGGGTGTGGGTGTGTGTATGTGTGCATATGCAGCGTGTGGGTGTGGGGGGGTGCGAATGTGGGTGTGGGTGGGTGTGTGACTAAGCAAGGGAAACCCAACGTGGCAGCATACAAAGTGCATGCTCCTTGGCTCTCTGACTGACACTCTAATGACATGGCCTCTAGTCTGGGCAAGCCAGTCGTCACTGCAGACGGAATAAGTATATGCAACACGCAGTGTGGTGTCTCTGGTCACTGCTTGGAGTGCGTCCCCGCCTATTGTACAGACATCCCTATCCGGTGTGGGTCCAGTAGCACAGGCTATAGTTGTTTTTTGCAGAGCCACGGACTGTTTGGTTGGCAGAGCATCAGACCAAAATTCAAGGCGCAATGCTGATGCAGGTTCAATTCCCCAGCACGATACGGGATATGGGATTGTTCTCCCAGAGTCCACTGTCAGTGCATACTCTCTTTCAGGTGTCCGTAAGACCCAGTGTGTAATCGCATGCATCAACAACTGTGAAAATCCCAAATATTGGCAGCCATACTACTGTTTGAACACACAAAAATACTGCACACACTGGTAGTAACAGGAAGCACTGCACTTGCAGGTGTGGTAGCCTTATCCAGGCAAGGTGACCCAATTTTCCCAAAAATGTATTGGCACACATTCATGTAAACACACACACACACACACAACACACACACACACACACACACACACACACACACACACAAACAACACACAAACTCACTGATTTTATCCTGTCTCTCTGTATTGATGTATTCTACAAATAAAAGGTGAATACTGCAAATTTCTTTCAACAGATCTTTCTCAACTTCAACCATCACCCTAAATAAAAATTGGATGATAATTGATAATAAATGTACACATGACCCAAGGGAAAACCATCACATCTCCATGTTAATGTGCACTTTTTTGTGGTTCTGTCAATTCTTATTAGCATTCCACTGATTCTTTATTAAAAGTATATCAAAATCACAAAATTGAAAGATCCAAAGCTACTATGAAAAAGAAATGTAAATAGCAAAATGTGGAGCTTTCAAATTCCAGTAAGATATAAAGGCAAGTCTTGATGAGACGTTAAAACATCCTCTGTGACTGTGGATTTAAAAGTCAGACATTACCTGTACATAGCTTTGATGCGCAGCAAGAAGCAAGAGGGATACCTCCACCAATCTTCAAATCAATGCTCAATTAAATCCACTCAAACAATCATATTTATATAATTATATGCCAGTGGATATTTGACAAGTAAGTTGGTGTTTTACACCCAGTCAACCAGTGCGGTTATATCAGGGCGATGGGTATTTGACAAGATTTAATGTAAGCAAAATGGTGTACTTAATTTCAAGAGAAGTTGGACTATCTTCAGCAGCAGCAGACTAGACTGGGAATGCTCCTGATAGCATGTACTGCATTAGGCCTTTGGATGCTTGGGTCACACACACACACACACACCAGACACAATCCCCTTACTCTCCCCCTGCCCACCTGACACACATACACAACCCTACTATCCACACCCACCCACATATGGTCATATCACACACCACCCACATATCATATATCACACCACACACACACACACACACACACACACACACACACCACACACACAACACACACACCCCTATCCACACCACACACCTACACACATACACAACACACATCCACACACACTCACATATGTCAATCACACACACACACACACACACACAAACACACACACACACACACACACACACACACACCACCCCCTACACCTGACACACATACACAACCCTACTATCCACACACACTCACATATGGTCATATCACCACACACACACACACACACACACACACACACACCTCCCCCCCCCCCCCCACACACTACACCATACACAACCCTCTATCCACACACTCACATATGCTCACTATCACCCCACACACACACACACAACACCACTAGCACACACACACACACACACACACACACTCCTCCCCCACACACCCTGACACACATACACAACCCTACTATCCACACACTCACATATGGTCATATCCACACACACACACACACACCACACACACACACACACACCCTCCACACACACACACATAACACACCAACACACTCACATAGGTCATCCCCAACCACCCCACCACACACACACACACACACACCACACCACACACACACACACATCCCTACTATCTACACACACTCACATATGGTCATATCACACACACACACACACACACACACACACACACACACACACACACACACACACTCCCACCCTCCCCCCTACACACACACACACACAATCTCAAGTGCCACAGGCATCTGCATGTTAAAGAACCTATGGAGGTGGAAAAAATGGTGTCCTGAATTTTACAGAAATTCCACCAGTGATTATGCTGGTTTATTTCACACTGCCATACATGGATTCATTTTCAGTAAAGTGGCTCATGTTTCCAATGAAATAAATTCCCCACAGAGGCAAAGAAGTATACCAATTACCAGTCAAAAAGTCATCTGTTATGTGCTAAAATGAACATATAGCATGGGTGCCAAACATAAATACCCATAACAATATAATCACAATGCTTTGTTTGGAATAATGTGACTACGGGACAGAGGACAACTTGTGGCTGCATGAGCTGAATAATCATGTTACATTATGGTTCACTGTCAGAAATTCACCAGAGTAATCCCACCCCGACAAACCGATACAAACACAGCATACACATATGATACCTACTCTCTCTCTCTCTCTCTCCCCTCCCCCCCCCACCCCTCTCTCTCCTTCCCTCCTTTCTTCAAGGAAAGCAGTCAGTGGCACATACATATTGAACTATCACTGATTCACTTAGTATGATCTGTGGGTGAGCTGAGGCTGCTGCCCGTTAGGGGTGCTACAGTGTCCTGCACTTTTGCAGCCATCACTTTAAAACAAAGCAGTAACACATGTTTCAAATCACACTGATAGTCTAAAGCTGTACATGCACTACTCTCAGTCTCAGTCTGCATGCAGTGTTGCCTGTGAACAATGCTGCACTGCAATTTCCTTCAGTGGGCTTTTGCAAGGCGGAGTGAAATTCTGGTGTTTGTGTGCAGACATGTCACCTTAAAGTGAGTAGTGTTGGTGCAACACCACTGAGCCAAATAAAACCAGCACAGAGTTAGAGGCAGCATGGAATTGCTTAGTATAATAGTAGATTAGGTGATAAGACTGTCACAGATGCCTTTCCCAAGGGAAGCAACATACATTTTCCAATCCTAATTAGGACAATCATTTTAATAATGACACATTTTTTATTTATTTTTTATTACTTGCCTTGGTCAAATCATTCATATATATATATATGTCACTGTATTTCTTACATACATGTATGCCCTTTACCCCAAGCAACATAAGGCATAAAATTAATAACAACATCCACCAATGGCACATCTCTACCTACACAGAGTAACACTGCGTGGGCACCAAGACTGTCTACTCACTGAAGAAAGTGTGACTTGATCTGCTTAACAATGTCACCACGGTCTTTGGGCAAGGTTTCAAAATACTTCTTCTGCTCCTCAGAGTACTTTTCCTGGGCAGGCACAATGTCCCTGTAAGTTCCGTCCTGCCAATGGTAGTTGAAACTCTCCAGCAGCTTGATCCGATCCTCTCTGCTTGGCACACAGTCCTCTGGTGCTCTGTATGGCAGCTCCGGCTGCTGAACATTCTTGAAGATGATGACACCCCTCAAAGCAAACCAGCCACCGTACTTTGGATGGACACTGACTCCATAGATTTTCTGAAATGTGTCAATGATATTGTAGGATGAAAGAAGGGAGAAGTTGGAGGGGAAAGTTCTGACAGTATTATTTTGCTTGACCTTTCTTCGGTTTGCCACATAAATAAAATAATGTGACTGCGACACTAACTGACTGCAGAGCAATTATTTTTTGTGCGCATGTGTGTGTGTGAGTGTGTGCACACGCGTGCACACATGTTGTATTGTGCGTGCGTGTGTGCATGCATGCGTGCATGCTTGCGTGCATGTGTGTGTGTGTGCCTGCTGCATGCATCTGTGTATGTGTGTGTGCATGCGTGCATGTATATTTGTGTGTGCACTATATACATACATATGCAACATGATTTGTGCTCCGTGGATCAGATTCATGTCTGTGTATGTGCGTGCATGCCTGTGTGTGTGTGTGTGTGTGTGTGTGTACATCACTACATGTGTGTACTACATGCGCCCAACCTGCTTTGTGCTCCATGGATCAGGATCCACATCTTTACGTTGATAGTAGTATGCCGCCCCAGCCACATGACCTGCTGTTTGTACCAATACTTTAGGTCGCCGTGTTGCTGTCATCTCAAAGTCATGAAGAGTCTCCACCTCCTCTGATGGGAATGCCTGCAAAACAGAACCACAGTAACACATTAGTAAGCATTACAATTAAAGTAGTCAAAGTTTTGTCTATTATTTGATTAAAGTTAAAACAAAATCTGACAGTTTACGATTATTTACAGAGCATACACGTGTCAAGTATATATATACTTTGTCAAGTATAAATGGCACACATTTCCTTAATCTTCAATTTCTTTATCCGAGCTGCCTTTGTAAATAAGAAAGAAAAAAATATTGGTTTGGGGCATTCAATTATTTTCTCCATTTTATATATATAGTGTATAGATATATATATAGATTATAAAAACAGAACACATTCATAAACACCATAACTGAACTGCCAGCAAACCTCTTTGATTAAGTTGAAGTGGTGAATCATGCATTCATCAACAAGATCTCGTTGTTGGTCACATGACTGGCGACAGATGAAAGGCTTGAAAGCCTTGTCAAACATGGCTGGTGTGCTGATGACGATGAAGGCTAGTGTGTTTGGCTCAAAGGGCAAAGCAAAAAACTCCTGGACATTTTCATTGTACCAGCCAATCTGAAAAGTGAAACACATTTTAATTATAAATACTAAGTAAACATTGCTATGCCATCCACCTTATTGGTGGGGGGTGGGGGTGGTGAGACAGCATCAAACGCACACTATTACAACCCACTTACCAGCACCCTTCCTCCAAACTCTGCCATAACTGTTTATAATTATATGCTGTGGCCTCTGAAGGGGCACTTTATCTCTGCACATCTGCCTTCCAAAATTTCCTGCTAAAGTCTCATGCTGTTAACACCCTCTGTCAAATTTGTAAAAGGTTAAAACCATTTGAGTACCAAGCAACATATTATTGTATTGAAGCATGAAAGTAAACATACATGCCCAAAAAAATTAAACCAAGTAAGCATCAAAGTAAACTGTCAGTTAACTGACAATTTTCGGAGACTTATCGCTATCCAATAAACATCCTGTGGCTATCCAATAGCTATCAATTACAACAGTGGTCCATGGAAGGATGTCATATATTGATGCTTGGACAAGGTGGAGTTTGGAAAAATCCAGTATCGCCTACATTAGTACATGTATGGATGTCCATTCACTTGCTTATGGTTGTCAAAGGGGGTCAGGAGGTCAGCCGTGGTCGTTTGAAGCTCGATTTCTGTAGCATATTCAGTTCGGAAGCTGTGGTTTTGGGAATCAACATGAAAAGACATGCAGCTACTCAAACTCCAAGCACTGGTTTACAACATCCTTCCTTCAACCACTGCTGTATTTAGTTACGCCATAGGTTCCTGAAAACTGTCAGCTAACGAGCAGTTTTTTGTTGGTGCTCAAACAGTAGTATGTTTGTTACACACAACTCAAATAAAACAAGGTGTGTCATTTATGCCGCCAACAAAGTTTACACCAGCGCAAATAAAACCACAATCGTTTGAATCGAGACAGAACTCTTTTTTTTTTACCCGGGGTGAATGCGTCTCATGTTTACTTGCATGCTTTAGCACTAGGTTGCTTCTACAGTCATATTTGTTAGTACCCGAACCTGGACAGCTGCGCGGAGATAAAGAGTGTTCCTTCAGTCAGTTCAGAGGCGTAAGTAAATCTGGCAGAGTTTGGAGGAGGGTGCAGGAAAGCGATGTTCGTAGTGTGGCAGCTACTAGCTAGTGTTTACTGCTCTTAACGCAAATGACAAGGACGAAAAAATTAAGCCAGTGCTTGATCGTGGAACAAATAAAGAACTGCATGTCACACTTTCCAGTAACCACAATAAGACTAAGAGTGTTTACTGCTCTTAACGCAAATGACAAGGACGAAAAAATTAAGCCAGTGCTTGATCGTGGAACAAATAAAGAACTGCATGTCACACTTTCCAGCATCCACAATAAGATCGTTTTGTTATTAAACAAACGTACAAACTTTGTAAATTTCTAGTAAACTTGATTCTGTCGGCAAAATCGTGCGTGTCGTGTCGGTGACTTACACAGATCCAGACAGTGTCGACCTATTCAATGTCAACAAAAACTCACCAAGAACGGATGCACCTCAAATCCAACTGCAGACAGAATCTCAGAAACTTTGGCATGAAGTTGTACATGATCTGTCATCACTGATAGGACTCAACTGGCCGGATTCCCCACTGAACGTGTCGTATATGCAGTTGTGTATGTACAGGTGTGTCAACGTGCGCGTAGGTAGCATGTACAACAATCAAAGGGAAACCACTCTCCATCAGTGTCACATCCGACAGCAGGAGACGACAACATTGTGTTGTACATTTCTCGACAGGGTTTGGGTGAACTGTGGTGTATGATAGGAGCAAGCTCAGAGTCGTTTACATTTCATATCAGGAAATCCTACTCACTTCAATTCGTTTTCGGGCTTTGGCGAGGCGAGGGGGCGGGGAGGAGGGAACTAATGTGGCGGTGTACTAGTCTATATAGCCTAAGGGACAAAACGTCTTTAGTCTTATTTTTCAATCATAAACTGCGTTTACTTCCCTTGCTTGCATAAACGTAAAAAGGCCTTTTACTTTCTTCTCGTAATCTGAAGACGTACACACAAAAATCTCATCATTAATTTATTCGTGTAGAGGGCGGTGGCCGGGTAGGGGACACGCTAGTTTGATCACTGATCTTATTTATTTCATTTGTTGTCAGGTTGTGTGTATGTGTGTGTGTGCGTGCAGTGCGTGCGTGCGTGCGTGCGTGCGTGCGTGCGTGCGTGCGTGCGTGCGTGTGTGTGTGTGTGTGTGTGTGTGTGTGTGTTGCTGTTGTGGTGGTGGTGCTGATTTTTTCTCTCGATTTTTTGTTGTTGTTGCTGTTTTTGTTGTTGTTGTTGTTTGTTGTTTGTTGTTGTTGTTTTGTTGTTGTTGTTGTTGTCAGTGTTTTTGGGGGGAGGGGGGCTTATTCACTGCATTATTTTTTCATCCTGGAACTCAGTCAGTCATGCCCTTATTCTTTCGTTCTTTTCACAATGTCGTTTTTGTTTGTTTGCTTTTGGTTGTTGTTTGTTTTTTAGCTTCAGTCTGTTGAAATGTTTCCTTCTTTATCTCTACCCTCGCCTGAGAGCAGAATGTTCACCGGAAAAATGTTCATCCGTACAGGCACCGAGCAAATGCTCACTGATCAAGTGCTCCTTAACATTTGCTCACCCGACAGATTCACACATACACACACACGCGCGCGCGCACGAGCACTCTCTCTCTCTCTCTCTCTCTCTCTCTCTCTCTCTCTCTCTCTCTCTCTCTCTCTCTCTCTCTCTCTCTCCCCCTCTCTCTCTCTCTCTCTCTCTGAAAATCAGCACCGGCTAGTCCACTCTGTACAGTTGGTGGATGGTGCCTGCGTAGCTTACGTCAGTGTGAACCCGAATTTACATGTCATACAAAGACGCGTGAATGCCGGCGTGAGCGAGAAGAATATTGTAATGATGGATGAATGTTTCTGAATCATAACGCCCCACAATGATGTGCTTGGCAAACAAAAACAAAAACAAAACAAAACCTATGCCTGAACGCGACATTGGCTTGACGAAGTCAGCTACTGGCACTTGGCCACTCAAACTAGTCCGAAGTGACCTGTTGCCATTTTAATTATAGCTGTACAGGTCTGAACGGGAAATCAATCCTTGACCTGTGATGATAATAAAGACTCGAATGTATCAGTTCTCGTCCTTTCACTATTTCCAGAGTTTACGGAAAGTCTGCAAGCGTGCAGTTTGGATAGGCCTGCAGCAAGTTCTGACGCCTCACTTTTGGATCGATAAAACTCGACACGCGACCCACTGACAAAGCCAGAAAAAGACGCCGGGGAAAATGGCCTGGTTGCAGCGAAACCCGACAAGTCATTCACCAAAAACAACAACACTGGCGCTCAGCGTCAGCTACCCAGATATGACTTCGCAAAATTAAGAAGCTCGCGTAATAGCTACATGTTCGTGGAAAACGGATTTGCCTGGTCAAGTCCTTGATCAAGTCTTTGGTGGTATTCCCGTTCAGGTAAACGAGGCTGCCGTGACGACAAAATGGTTAAAAATAGATCTGACTGGGAAAACAAGACGATGATATAAACGCAGTGACTGACTCAGTCTGTGCACGAACAACACACACTGCGAGCAGGAGAAAAGGTGAGAGCTAGGACCCAAGGGAATAAGTCGAGCCCAGACACTTGGTACTCAGTGGCTGAAACTGTCGACGGACACAGTGCGAGTGGACGACTCACGACTGACTTGCCCTGTCGACACACCTGTAGAGACAGGTAAACAAACGCTGTTAGAGTAACTGGCTCTGTGGTGTGTGTGTGTGTGTGAAAGAAAAGGTGGACGGCCTGGGCTCCCCGTCCCAAATAGTCCCTACGTTCTCGCTGTGGACGAAAAGCAACATTGAATGAACGATGTGTGTGTGTGTTCTGACTCTGGATCGCAAAGTCGCAAGCTGACATAATTTGTATGTTTAGCGGACCAGTCTGTTTCGACTCGACCATACTTATCTGCTAAACTGGTTGCTTATGGTCACACTATTCACTGTGCTTGCTAACATAATCATGAACTATTCTTCTCAAGCTCGTTATCAGCTTTCGCTTCAGTTGACTTCTAGTCAGTGTCTGGCCCCCACCTGCAGCGAATCAGTCGTACACGGAACGTTTGTTTCCGGTTTCGATTGGACAGTTATCAGTGTTCGAGAGAGAGAAAACAACGTGCAGTCGAGTCATATCAGTTTGATGCAGTGAAAACAAGCTCTCTCTCTCTCTCTCTCTCTCTCTCCTCTCTCTCTCTCTCTCTCTCTCTCTCTCTCTCTCTCTCTCTCTCTCTCTCTCTCCCACACACACACACACACTGACTGTTGATTATCTTTACGTCGCTTTTGTGACTGCATATTTTGCATACTTCAGTCACACACAACCGTGTTCGGGTAAACGTTCGTCAGTGTAGGAGTCACTGTGCTTCACCGGAATACTGTTTATGAAATTATAAGTAAACAAGACTGAGCGGTGAAATAGGTCAGTGAACAGTAAGCTAGAGAGAGAGAGAGAGAGTACTATAGCAGGAGTACTTATAAGCATGAGCGTCAACACACATGTAGGCCCTATGCCTGTAACACCGTGGTTTGTGACAGTAGTCGCAGCTTACGAAGCACCGACAGCAACAGTCAATGTCTCGTACGAATTGGTAATTACCGCTGTACGCATTGTCACACGGCCTTGTACTAAGCAGCTAAGAGGACCTCAGACAACGACGAACCATGGCCTTTCCGGTAAGTGCATGGGCGTGACGGTCGGGTCGTCTGGAAGCCTTCTTTTTCACGCGAGAACGAGCAGTTACCGATGAACTCTCTCTCTCTCTCTCTCTCTCTCTCTCTCTCTCTCTCTCTCTCTCTCTCTCTCTCTCTCTCTCTCTAGGGTTGTTTGCCAACCATCTTTTTCACGCAGGAATGAGCATTTAGGCTACTATAGTACTCTCTCTCTCTCTCTCTCTCTCTCTCTCTCTCTCTCTCTCTCTCTCTCTCTCTCTCTCTCTCTCTCTCTCTCTTGCTATTGACTGCATGTATTGTACTGATTATTCTTGTTTATCATGTTGTTGACTAACTGGACTTTATTCTGCTGTTATCTGTAGACTGTATAATTTACGCTGTACTTTGCCTTGAGATATAGCATTACCTACACAGTAGCCTACACGGCTGACTGCATTGGCAGTTAAAAACGAATTCATCTAACTGCCTCGTACCCCCCTACCCCCCTACCCCCCTACCCGCTTCAGCCACCTCACCTCCCGCCCGCACTACTCAAACTTCTCAGTCTCTCTCATAGCACGCGCAAATAGCGATGTAGGGCCTGCACGTGAGTTGTGCGTGCGTGCGTGCGTGTGTGCGTGCGTGCGCGCGTGCGCGCGTGTGTGTATGTGTGTGTGTGTGTGTGTGTGGATTTGTCAGTATCTGTCCTAGTGTCTCTGAGTATCTCTGCCCGTATGTGTGCCTGTCTGTATGCATGTCTATGTATGTATGTAGTATTGCTATGTTGCTTTCGATCGAGGGAGAACCTGTCAGTCATGTCTTCTGTCGATCGAGCTACTCAGATTCAACACCTCGTTGGAAAACGGCCTAGAGACTGTGCAACAGGCTAAACTTATAGAGCTATCGTTCGTGCGTGGGGGGGGGGGGGGGGGGGGAGGCGTGCGTGCGTGCGTGCAGGCAGGCGGGGGGGGGGGGTATATGCGTGCGGCGTGCGGTGTCTGTACCCTAAGCCTCCCTTTCAAATTCAATAATGGACTTATACTTGACTTGGCAGTAGCAATGTACTTACCGGCATGACAACTGTTTGTTCTTGCCAAGGTTTGCGACCGTTCACCTGCACCTACACACGAAACTGAGCGGATTAACACCGGGCTGACACAGGGCTGACCTGAGGCAACTCGGCATCAGGGCGAAGATGGCCAGCGCCAGTTCCGGTCCACGAAGAAAGCACCACTCGGGCAGGAGACGCCCTCGCTTTGAAGATGATTTCAACCCCCTTGACCCGACCGCACTGGAGTCCCACAGACCCCACGACTACTACGTGGCCCGGCACAGACCTCAAGATCGACCGGCACACGCTAGAGCTCAGGTTCACGGGGCACAGCCAAGATACCCGCAGGCCGAAGCCGCGCAGACTGCACACACCCAGCCACCTCCATCGTGGGGACGCCCGAGACCGTCACCCCGGACACCGCCAGCGGCGGCAGATGAGCCGCCCAGGAACCTGTACAGGAAGAAGGACGAGTCGAGCTCTTCAACTATCGACATGGAGATGGTGGAGATGAGACATCCCGAGCGCCTGCACAGGTCGCCCGAGGAGAAGAAACAGGAAGAGGAGGAGGAGAAGGAGGAGGAGGAGGAGGAAGAGCCGTCGCCCAGACCTCCAGCGCAAGGTCGCAGAACGTACCAGAAGTACGCCAAGTCCCCATCCTCCGACTCTACCTTCAGGCCAGCCAACCGAATCGTACGAGCGAGCGCCTACAGCACGCTCAGCGTCAAGAGCTGGAGTGAGCTGGACACGGAGATCAGCGTGGTCGTGCGGGATCTCAACAAGGTCAGTCCTCGACAAGAGCTGGTTTAAACAGTTTTAATTAATGAAAGCATACCAGCATACAGTAACACAGTTAGTGGGGTTTTTTTTGTGTTTTTTTGCGGGGTGGTGGTGGTGGTGGTAGGAGGGGGGGTGGGTGGGGGTGCGTCAAACAAGTAAACTAATATGAGAGTTACTGTGCTGTCTTTTTTTTTTGTTTTGTTGTTGTCTTTTTGTCTTTTTTCTTTTTCTTCTTTTTTTTCTTTTCTTTCTTCTTCTTCTTCTTCTTGCTTTCTTTTTTTCTTCTTTTTTTATTTTTATTTTTTTATTATTATAACATCTAGGGAAATGTACTCACCAGTGTTTATTATTATTATAAACAAATCTTAAGAAAGAGTCTGATTATTCACTGGGCTGCTCAAACCGTGCCTGTACAGTGTGGGGGTGGCTGCATGCTGATCACTCTAGGAAACGGCTCCCATAGTTATGCCCTATTATTATCCCTCACGCTTTTGGCTACAAGACGCCGGAAAGGGTACTCATTAAAGAAAAAAAATATGTTCATTGTTCTCATATGCATGTGCTGCGTTGTGCCACCGGAGACTTTTAGTATAACGCCTTTCTTTCACTTGTTGTTTTGTCAGTATACAGAGAGCGACGTCAAGAGGGTATTGTTTTACAAGACTTAGGTTCCTGTCAACAGACCAAAACGCTTAACAAAGTCTGTCTAGTTGTACTTCATTGCCACAGGCGCAGGACTCCACTGAATAAAATTAATGTGCTCTCACACTGTTCATTTTGATCTGTGACCTGACCGGTCTAGACGAACTAGACGATTGATCCAATTTGTCTAAAAGTGATGCAGAGTCAAGCAATATATTCGCTACGTTGTATCAGTCGATAAAGACTGATTCAAAAAAAAAATTGAAAAAATTGTCTAACAGTGAAACAGAATCAACATGGCCACATGTATACAAATTCTGAGTTGGGTTAACTCCAGTTTACTTAAAGACGGTAATATACGCGCTTTGGAGAGCCCATATATGCGCCGCATCTTACCTCAGTCTCAGAGTTGCTTCTGCAATGCTGTCTATGAAGTTTGAGCCGGTTGACAATTATGGCCCGATCTCGTCCTTTCAAAATAGATCGTCGACCGCAGCCCCCTCTTTTTTTATGTCTTTCCTCTAGGCGATTGGCCATGTGCTGTCTTTCTCTTTGTGCCTGAAGCTAATGTCTCAAGCTCCTCAACACTTTAGATCTTCCGAGACGCGAGCTGTGGCGTTTGTTTTGCCAGCTGGTGTAACTGTCTGGTCTAGCTGTCACTTGGTCCAACTCCAGAATGGCCAGGACATCATAGCTCTAACCTGCACTTGACGACCTGCTTTGCTGGTAGATCTATCTGGTTCGGTCAACTCTGGCATATGCCAGGATAGTAAATCCACAGATGTATTTGAAGATGGATGTCGAGAATCGTCACATGTCATTCAATCCACTTTCAGCTTTTCGTAGGCTGACTGAATCTGGAAGCACATGATGAGTGCATGTGTAGTTTGGCCGTCACTTTTCGGGGCAGCTAGCGTTAGTCCAGCGGCGTGCAGCTTGTGTGACTCATACTTCCACTCCTGTTGTAAAACTGGACGTTGTGACCTTTAGGCGGTACACTGTCTTCACGAATAGCCTGCGGAAATACTGTGTCATGTCGTGTGGTTTGCTGTAAAAAAAATTTAATTAAAATCCCCCTTGTTTTAAAAATCAAACAGACTTAGCTGATTTGTGTCAGTATTAGCCTTCCTTATGCAGCTACGAATGGCATGCAGTCATGGCAACCGTGTTGTAATGAATATCAAACACAGAAGCTTAGAACTACGATTTTAAAAGGTTTATTGTTGCTTGTTCCATGGCCTGCATTTCTCATTTCAAATGTTCTACCCTGCATGTCTGTTTCAGCATTTCAAGCCAATATTTGACAAAGTGAGTATATCGCACGGTTCCACTTTATTCAATCTTTAGAAGCATTTATTTAAAACACTACCTCCAAAAATCATTCAGTTCCTAGCAAACACCCTGAACGACACTTCTTTGTTAACTAGCCAATGTGCATTTTATTTCATTTCACCGCAGAACTCTTGTGTAATCTGAATAATAATGAAGGGCTTTGTTGTTGTTGTTTTTCCTGCAACGGTTCTGCTCAGTTAAAAGATGGAGTTTAAGAGCTCTGGAAATCCCATATGCGCTCCACATTGTGTTTTTGAATTTCCCCCATCACTGCTTTAAGAAATAAATTCCGTGTGTGTGTGTGTGTTGTGTGTGTGTGTGTGTGTGTGTGTGTGTGTGTGTTCCACGTGCAGCACGGCAAAGAGGGCGTGTCTGTGAAGAAGCTGAAGGAAGAGCTGCGCAGCCGTCGTTCCCAGCACCTGCTGGGCCGTGAGTCCATCGCTGACCGACTGCGGGAGGCGGACAGGGACGGCGACGAATACCTGTCTTACGCTGACTTCGTCATCATGGTGCGCTAACCCTTTGCTCTCACACTCACAGCACGTACTTACCCCGAAATCTCCACGTAAAGCAGTGAGCACACAAAAGACAGAATATTTTAAATCAGTCTTTTTAATGCGTAGAATGTACAAGTTTCCATGGAAGAATCTCTCGTCTGTCAGGCACACTAAAATAAATAAGAGATGGAACTGTCCTTTTTTTAAATACCCCATTCGGCCTTCCCAAAGTCTAAAGTTACAATCGGGAAGGATACATCTTATAAGCCAGAGGTTCACACTGTAGTTAGGCGGAGTCATCCTTCTTGTGCGACATTCGCTAAGAACCTTTGCTGGAATTATTGTCCTCGAGAAAATTAGCAAGACTTTCCGAAATAAAGATACAATCCTGAGGGAAGGGGTGGTGCAGGTGGAGGATGCTGTATTCTATAGTAAGTAAGTAAACATGGTGCTTAATGTCCACAGAAACCGCAAGGCTTATTAGGGACGGGGAGAAGGGGGGGGGGAGGGGTATGGAGGTGGGGGAAGAGGGAGATTATATACCTGTCGCTACACTGTCACCACCAGAATGATTCCTGCATTAAGATGGGCAGCGATGAGAGCTGTTTTAATGTTTCAGTAGAAAGTGATGGACAAAGTCACAAGACAGTGTCCACAAACCACAACCTTTTTGAAGAGAAAGGAGAGCCGAAGCGGTATCGAACCGTGGTCCTTCCGCTTACCAGCCTAACGCCTTACCGCTAGGCCAAACCGGCTCACTCTGTATTCTATTACCCGACAGACCAATATAAGTCTGATTGGGTTAATCATGTACATTGCGTTTTAGGGTGTACCCCTGAAGGTTATTATGTAACTGAGGAGTGAATTGTTGTTGTGTTTTTCAGTGGGGGGTATTTAAAGAAGCATGGCTTAATGTTTATGTACAAACACGTGTTCAGTCGCCATGACCTAACTGAGAAGCTTGTTGTTGTTGATACTTTTGTGTAAAGAGGTATCACCTAAAGACTAGTTTCATGCACAATCTTAAACGATTGTTCCTGTTACTGCTGTTGTTGTTGTTAAATATCTTCAAGGAAGCATTATTGTGTGTGTGTGTGTGTGTGTGTGTGTGTGTGTGTGTGTGTGTGTGTGTGTGTACAGATCACCCAGGACCTGAGACACGAGCGGAAGCTGGCGTTCCGAGGCATGCTGCTGTCAGCACTGGCCAGCATCGGCATCCTGCCCAAGAAGAAGCGCGACAACTTCCTGGCCAACTACAGACTCTGTCCTCCCCCACTCTTCATCCCAATCATCACGCTGATACAGGTAGAGTTTGGAAATCCCTTTTAAGCAAGGGTGAGCCGTGTTCGACCATCATGCCTTTTGCGTTGGTTCCGTGTTAATTAGGTAGGCCGACTGCGTATGGAAGGCCTGTGCTTTCGACCTGTGTATCCATTTTTGCTGCTTCTCCGTTAGACTTTATTATGGCTCCAGGTGCACTAGACTATTACTGCAGTGGAGCCCCTCACACTGTGGCATCCGAAGCTGGTTGT